>CAXIVR010000002.1:94705760-95095760 GCA_964035755.1 Teleogryllus oceanicus | reverse complement strand
AGAAGAAGAAGGACAACGACAAGGAGACGAAGAAGGTGGTGGTACGTTCAGTAAAAAGTATGACTTCTACGAAACTGTGGTGGAAGTGGAAGCCAGACAAGTTGATCAAAAGTCCCAATCGAAGATGCCTGTGATTCAAACACAAAAATCAATCTCTCTAGATAGACATGGACACGGAGGGTCACGGTTGTACCTGTCATAATTGTGGCTCTAGGACAAGACTTGAAAAACCTGAGCATCTGCGGTCTTGTTGCAAGTATAACAGATCAACGGAACAAGAGCATACTTCTGGCCACTGTTCACATCCTGAGTTTGTGTAGATTCCTTGGATAGCACTCGAATTCACGTGTCAAGGTGAGGAGTTGAAAAAGATGATAAATATTCATAATAAGATTTTGTTGTTTAGGCTCTAGGTTAGATAAACTAGTGAAACGACTATTCTTTAAAAGTAATTATCAGATAACGCACAGAACGCCCTTCGTACTAATGGATTTAGCACTATTGGCACTAATTGGATTAGAAAGATACTCAATACATTACGTTAAAGAATATAAGGAAATGTTGCCCGAGTTGAGCTGAAAGAATACTAGAGGGATGAAAATAAAGCTTGTTCATTACAAATTATCTCATCGTATATAATTACAAGTGTTCTTGATCTTCCGAATCGCAAAAGTAATGCTCTGTAAAGCTAGGTAAGTTACACTTCACTAAAATCTAGTCACGCGCCGACTCATCAACCACGTCATGATGACCCGGAAATTTACTTTGTTTTCACGATCGCTGAACATTGTGATTCACTGCAACCGCTCGAACGTGTTTACATCATATGACAACACATGTTCCTTCAGATGGCGGTTTAGCATCATGTTTTGACAGATTCTGTTTACAAACTTTGAAAATTAATTTTCGTCCAGTAGGTTTATGAAAAGTGCCCAGTGCGCGCTGGGAGAAAGGTGCTGTCACGCTGCCCCTCTCCACCCAATGCCATTCGTCGTTGTTATCACCGTATCCTTCCACCATCCGTTCCGGCTAGGTACTCGGTTCCAAGCCGTTTTCTCAGTCGCATCAATCTGGTTTGTTTTCCTCAATTCTAATGTTCGCCTTTGCTGCTTTACTTTTACTCGAAATTTTAAATTTTTCACTGCTAGTTGTCACCACTCAATTCTTCATTTCTAGTTGTCATCACCCAATTCTTCATTTCAAGTTTTTTTATATAATTTTTTTTGTTTACACATATGGTGAATACAGAGCTCAGTTGAAATTAACTATGCATGTGTTAGATGGCTTAATAGGTAACTTAAATTAGAATTTAAAACTAATACAATGATTGAGGTTACCCATCGAGCTCCTATAGTCGGGATCTCTTTCGGATAATTTCTAGACTACAATGTGAAAGGGAAACATATTTTGTACTCTAGTTCTATGTTATGGGTTTTTGCCGAGTCTGTCAACTGATAATGAAGGGATTTGGGATATGTTTGAAAACAAGTTGGTAGCTAAGAAAGTGAGATGATAGTCTATAGTTTGTAGATCGTACTTTTTGTGTCATTGTTTACTCGTGACATACCAGGGAGCGTTTGAAATAATTCTGAGAAATTGATTTTGTACTATTTGCAGTATCCTTAGGTTGGTTTTTTCTGCATTTAACCAGATGGACCAGGCGTATAGAAGCAAGGGTTTTATTATTTCTTTGTATATTTGCAATTCTGAATTTTGCGGTAATGGGATGGATCTGATTTGTAGTTGTCATCACTCAATTATTCTTTTCCACAATTCATGTTCTTTTTTTTAATCGTTGCAATTTCATTCACCATTATTACTGAATTACTAACTCCGTTAACAAATTATATAAAATTATTAGTAAAATGTAAGGCAGTTGGTGTCACTATTTCATCATTTATCAATCTGGTATTATCTATCTCACCTCAATTTGTACACTAATTTCTAGTTGTATTATTAGTTATAACATTCCCTCAATATCTAATAGAGAATGGTGATTATGACTAACGAATCTGACCCTTTCATATTCTTCTCTAACATCAGAACTTTTTGCAAATTGCCATGCAAAATCTGTTTTGTAACAAACGACATTGTAAAAAACATAATCTTTTGTAAAAACATACTACATTTACGCCAATCTAATGAGCCATCGTAGCTAATGCGCATCCCATATTGGAAACTTAAAATTATGAAAAAAGGTTTTGTGTTCAATGTAATGCGCATGAATGACCGAATAATAGGTACGGTATTTTAATTAAATTGATGTATAATGGAGTTGTCGTATACATAATTAGCATTATAACTGCTTTACGGATAACTGCTGCAGTGTTAACTGCTTTAATCTTTAATGAAGCATCAAAAGACTTTCTTTTCTGTTTGTTCTCCACATCATGATTAAAAACGTAACTCAATAACAGGCCAATGAGAAATGAAACAAAGTTGTATTTGAAAACTCCACCAAACCATTGTAACGTAACACACGAAAAAATGAATGAAGTTATGGCGTTCTTCATACGGATTTTCACTCAATCTAATGTGCCATCGAATCTTACAATTTAGAGTACTGCATTTGATCAAAAAATGGTGCATATTAGACTCGCGTAAATGTAATTTAATGTTTTTGAATCTATTTCGTACTCAACATTTTCTCTGCTTGTTCTTTCCCGTCGATCGCCTCGATGCTGCTTCCGCCGCCAATTAAATCCTCTTCATTAAGCTCGTCACTTTCGCCCTCTCACGAACTTCAGTCTGTTTCCCATTTGCCTGCCTGCCGGGGCGCGGTTGTTATCTGCTCTTCCCTTCCTGCATCACCGGGGCGGGCGCTGTCCCCAGCGCTACCCGCACGTGACAGGTCGGCGAGCTGTGCATCACAGCGGCATGCGATAGCTCCTTATCCCGGTGACAGCTCTCGGCGCTTTGCGACACGTAGTTATTTTTTGCCCGCGCGAGCGCACCCTGCGCCTCCGGCCCCGCCCCCGCCCCTCCCCCCCCCCCCCCCGGCCCGGCCCCAGCCCCAGCCCCCGGCCTGCCCCCGCCCCGCCCCGCCTAGCCTGCCCCTGCCCCTCCTCCGACCCCGCCCACGCCCAGCCCAGGGCCCCACCAGCCCGCCCATGTCCCCAGCCCTGCCCCTGCCCCTCCTCCGACCCCGCCCACGGCCCCGCTCAGGGCCCCACCAGCCCCGCCCCCGCCCCCAGCCCCGCCCCCGGCTCAGCCCCCGGCCTCGCCCCCGGCGCCGCCTCCGCCCCGCCCACGCGGCGAGGCAAAGCGCGGGCGGGGAGCAGCGCTGAGAGGTGCGCGCGGGTTTATTACGAAACTAAAGCTGAGCGAACGATGTGCGAATGGCGCCGCCGCAACTGGCGAAGATCAACATCCTGCGGATGTCGTAAGGGTAATTCCTGTCGCAATCAAGGAAAGTTACTGATTGTTATCACAGCACTTGAAGGCTCTTCAGATAATATTTGTGCGGATTTTGTAATAGTTATAGTTAGTCAGACATTAGGCAGATATAGAGGTAATAACACTCGCGGATGAAGTTTGTGAACTGTGGTTTTGATTATTTCATGTTTCTGGGCTCATAAACGCCTAAGGTTCTTAGACCCGAAGTGTAGTGCATGGTTTCTTTCCTTCGGAGGTGGTGGTGATCTTCCCCTGCTTTATGATGAGACTTATTCTCGTGGTCTCCCGACATAAGTGGTAGTATAGCTTAAGTGAGAGTGTAAATAGGGGATGATAATAGGCAAGAAAGAAGGAGGAAGATCGCGTTCGGTCCGTGGCCCGTTTGTTAGGATACTCCGGGATTTTCCTGGTGTTGATCGGGGAAACTACAGAAAACTATCGATCAGAGTAACCGGCCGCCAGAATTCAATACTTTTTGTTATACCGCTTTCCTATTGTAAAAAACATAAATAATAAATACCTTTTTGGAGTAGGAGTACTCATCTACCATCTTTAGCTACAATTCATTTGTTTCGATTACCCTTAACAGACGGCGGATAATAAAAATTCTTATGAGACGCCAGCCGTTTGAGTGGCTTTTCAATCAACTGTTTGGTTGAGCAAGTCGATAAAAAGAACTCTGAAAAAAATCTTTGCAGGAACGTTTGCTTAGATCCATACTTTTTAATATCCAACGACTGAATTTGAAGTAACATGATTGCCATTCAGACTAAAGTAAAGAAAACCCTACTAATTATGAACTTCGTAATGTTTGTGGTTATCAAAAAGTGCAAACTTGATGCTTTAAAGGCTGCTTTGATTATTTTTATACAGCATTTGACTGAGTTTCAAGCTATCTACTACACATCACCGCATGATATAAATTTCCTACGACATAGAAACACTGAATATGGGACAAATTGAAAACGTCCAATTCCCACAAATATACAATTTTTGAATTTATATAATATGAAATTACCTGCATTGTAGGAATATGTCAATACCTCAAAACACCGTCTGGAGTCCTAATGGTAGAAGCTAATATTTTTTTCTTATCACAAACGCCTTGTATTGCGAATATTATATTAATAGAGGGAGCTGTTCTAAGCAAAATATATAAACAGGTTTTGTAATACCTGAATGATAGATGTTGATTCACACAAGATCGTGACGTCAAAAGCTCATGGCGAATGACAAATGGTGAATCATGGCGAATTCATACTACGGTTCGAACGTTCTTTCAAAACGGTGCTTAGCTACTTGTATGTGCCAGAATTAAGTCTGAAAGAGAGGCCGGTGAAAAGTAAACGTTAGATGGTCTTCACCACATTTGCAGCATAATATGCGGTTGAGATCATCTAAAGTAGTTTGGATACTAATGGGTGAATTGCTTTATTCTATACCTTTTACTTTCTCACATACGCTGTATAGAGAAAGAAATGTAATGCGGCAGCAGAAAAAAGCTAATTTTCGACAGAAAAAATAAGTATTTTAGGTTCCTCCTACCTAAAAAGTGGATCATTCTTCTTTCTAAACACAGTAAATGACTTCCTCTAACACGCTGTTTAATCGGAATCCACGTGGATCCTTGATATCGAAAACATTGGTTTACGACAAAACGTCTGTCCGTCTGTTCTTGTCTGTCTGTCTGTGAACGACGCTAGAGGTTAAATCATAGGCAAAATTTTCACCACAAATGATATTTCCCGTACAATCTAGCTCATGTCGCGGCCCCTTGAGTTTGAATTTGAAAACGGGAGAGATGGTTCAGGGCATCAACTGATTTCACTGCTGCACCTCAGCCCTGGGTGAGTCCCAACGATGCCAGGATTTTCGGTACTAGCTTTTCAGCTAGGGCGAGTTCTATCGCTGTCTGGAGAAGAATTCTAGCAGCCGGCTGCTCTGATTGGTAGTTTTCCGTGGTTTCTCCGATCAACACCAGGCGAATGCCGGAGCAGTATCCTAACAAACAGGCCACCGATTGCGCGCGATTTTTCCTTTCTATTCCTTGTCCTATCCTACACCTTACTTACGCACACATGCACTACACTGCCACCCATGCCATGAGACCGATCGGGAGGTTAGAGCTTGTCCTTATTGGGGCGGTACCCAGCTTGTTGGAAATACCTGGTTAGGGAAAACCCCGTTAACCAACGGTAGGTCGGCGCCTGATCTCGCCATCCAGCGGGCGAAGATCACCGCTTTGAGAGTACTTTACATGATAGCTCAAGAACACTTTCAATTTTTTCTTAAAAATTGCTCAAAATGTTTGAAATAAATTTAGAGTAGAATGTGCGTACAAAAATGGCACAAGTCTGATTTTCGTTGAATTCTCTTAAAAATTACAAAAGGTGGATTTTTTCTGGTGTTTTCCTTCTAACTGAAGAGAGGCAATTTTTCTACAAATTAAAATTGTTCGTTACAATTATTTCACTAATTAATGTCATGTACTGTTTTTGAAAATAGTAGTTTTCTTTTCACAATTTTTAGTGAAATATGGTCAATGTTAAAAAGAAGATTTTCTCAAAAACGGCTCCAATTTTTTCCTTAAACATTATATGCATTGTGCTAAGGGCAGTGAATAACCAGATATCAACACCATTTTTCGAAAATCACACAAATTTAATTTCTTGAAATATATTCCTTGCCATTAATATTTATATTACGGGATTACATTATTGTATTTGTGAGCCATTACTTCAAATGATTCATTATGAATTGTCTCCAAAAATGAAAATTTATCGAAAATGAGCTCAAATTTAGGTACTTTTAGAAACGCTCAAACGACGTTTCTTACAACGGCTCCAAATTTGTGAATGAAGAGTTCCATACAAAACTATATTTTACTCTTGTATAATAAACTGAAAGTTATATTTCAATTCTGCTATTAGAAGATGGAAAAGTTGAGAAAATGTAAAACAAAATGTGTTTTAGGCGCCAAGAGATAGCAGCTTGGTAGGTGGGGCAATATCGAGAAACTAGCCTAGACCAAAGATTGCGAGAAAGGCTATGCCATTACGTAGCAGCACTATTTTATTTTGGGTGTTTACAAGCTTTCCGTTGAAATTGGTCGCCCATCGTCAATTTTTCCTCTACAAAGCAGAGATTAAGTTGTCTGTTATTTTTGTTTTCTTTAGTAAATGTATAAGCATGAAAGGGGAATTCTGAATAAACAATGTTTGTTTGTCAACTCTCTGATCATCATTTCACATCTCTGGAGGAAAAAATACGAATTGAAATTTAATTGTAAAGAAAGGATAATATCCAAGAAGAAACAATTTTCTCCATCCTGAAAAGAAATGTACGCTTATGTATGCAAATATATTGGCAAACTAATCTACGTTTCAAATCCGCTTTTCTCTTCCCCTTCTCTGTAAATTTCGGCTCATATTCACTGCCACTCGTTTATACAGAGTTAATACTTTTGAATAATGCAATTTTGGATTTCGATTTCCTTTATTTTGCTTCTCAATGACGTAATGTGAGGTTGTGAATTAGTTTGATTGCAACTGTCTCTATCGCTGAAAGAAAAATGTAAAGCACTCAAGCAGTAATAATAACGCTCCATGAAGGCAATCAGCGGTCCTCTCCAATAATTTCATTCGTTTCTTTCGCTGTTAAAAGTGAACATTACACATTTTTTCGACTAAGTTTATTCTACTCCTTAAGTATTTGCAAACATTATACAAATATTTCATCCATTGAAGATAATTTCAGATACATAATAACATATTTTCATTTAAATACCATATATTGTTTTTTGTCTTCGCAGATAAAGGTATTGAGTTATAATTTGACAGCACATTTTATGTTTCATAATTCACTGTTGCTCAGCAAAAGTGTATGTCGCTTTGTAAATCATTTAGAAAGTTTTGGGGTGCCCGTAGATGGAGTGAAATTACATTTCTGAGAAAGACTATGAAAAAATATACTATCTGGAGATAAAAGATTCCTGCTAATGGAAAGGAATAGAAAACGTGACAAAATTACGTTATTGTCTTTGAAAATTACGATATTTGGTTAGGAGCGTGAAATCAGCATTTATTACAGCCTCCATTGTTAATTCCTTACTTGGCAATTTAAAATTAAAATAAATTAACAAAAAAGAATAAATATGTAACATACTGTCCTCTTTTTTTTATTTACTAGGTTCTTTGGTCAATCAGTTTGTGAAATGGAATTCAATCGCACTATTCATGAAAATATATTATATGAACCTTCATGCGATCTTTTAGTGCTAGTTCAAGCCTTGTCCGTAAACAATTCCGCCGCGTTCTGAATAATTTGTACTTACCTTGTGAAACACAATCATTACTCTGAACGGGAGGTCCTATGTTCGAGTCCTGACGGCGACAGGATTTTCGACACTAGCCTTCCAGCCAGGTGGAATTCAGTCGCTGTCAGGTGGAGAATTCTAGCGGCCGATTGCTCTGATCGGTAGTTTTCCCTGGTTTCTCCGATCAATACCAGGCAAATGCCGGAGCAGTACCCTAACAAACGGGCCAAGAACCGCGCGCGATCATTCCTTCCTCTTCCTTGTCCTATCTTCTCCCCTTACACACACACACACACACACACACTTACTCTAACATGCACTACACTACCACATATTTCAGGAGACCGGTCAGGAGCTTAGAGCTTGTCCCGGCTGGGGCGGTGCCCCGCCGGTGGGAGAATCCTGGTTAAGGGGAAACCTTGTTAGCCGAGGGTAGGCCGGCGCCGGATCTCACCGTACAGCGGGGGAAGATCACAGCCATCTCCCGAGGAAAAATCATGCACTACACTTACGGGACACATTTGCTAAATTTCAAAGCACCGCGAAAACAACAAAAAATAACGTCGACGCGATGGTCACCGTCAGATACGACGCGACAAAGTGTCAGACTAGGATGAGAGCACGAGAACAGCACGAGAACACCACAAAAATAAAAGAAACACAATATCCCAGAACTTAGTACGGGGAAGCCGTAAAAGCTGTCGAGCACAAGGGTCGTCTCTCAAGGGTAACGAACTGCCGATGGCCTCTCGTCACTCGACGTGAAAAACTACGAAAGGCTTTCTTGAGAAGTCAACGGCAGCATTCTATCACCTGTCTCGTTTGCAGACACCGTGTTTTCTCCGGCTTCATCCAATCACCGTTCGAACGTTCTTCCTTGCGAGTCCAAACGTTGCTCCAACGGCAAAGAATGAGAACTGACGTGAAACGATGAAGGTCACTAGAGGTCATGCACACAAGAACATTCGAGAAAAAAACAGAAACGTCATATCTGAAAAGAATGAAAAATAAAGTGATCGTAGAATAAAAACAAGAACGTAAAGCTCTTTCTGGAATTTGATTTAAAGAACTGAAATAGGAATTGATAATATGGACAACTGAAATAAACACGCTTCGTAGCCACACTTTTTAAAATAAATACGATATAAATAACACCCTCTGTTATATTTTGTTTGATCATGAATACATTTCGCGAAGAACTGCTTTCTAATGTTACTAATACGGTTGGTCCATTACTGAAGCTCCGTGCCTCCAGAGAATTATTATTTCAGGGTAATGACGGGGACACCGCTGCACTTTATTTCACTAAGTAAAACAATTCCTGACTCTACCTATTAGAGGCAGGCGCTTATTATAGACTGACTAATTATATTCATTCTTCCGTAACTTCATCTAATAAATTGAAGACCTTGTCCCAACATAGTCACCCCTCTTCCCTTAACTCGGACGTACAGTTCATTTGCATTCAAAACAAGGGCATTATTGCGAATATGCTGAGATACAATCACTAAGTAAAAAGTTCATGCGTTCAAGGGTCAAAAGAAAGTATTGATTTTAAAATTAAGAAGTTTATATTAAATGATTTATGTTTTAATGATTATATTGAATACGTTCGACATTTTAAACCTGAAAAAAACGAAATACATTTCATTATTTCTGTATTTTAGTTTAAGCAGTGGTTGATTTGTTTATGTTGTTTTCAATTCTCCTTTGCAGAATACTCACACAAAATTGAGAAATCAATATGAATATATTGTCGAAAAAGATAAAAACTACTTGATATCATAAACTAGCACACGAGCACAATTTCGTAAAGTAGAAGTAAATATAACGTTAAACTTAAATAATTACATTGTTTAAAATTAAAGAAATCACAACATAAAATTGACAAATTCTACAAAAAAAGGGTTCAAATGTGTAGAAAATATTTTAATCAATTTAAAATGAATACTTGAATTTGTTATTATTCTAACAGTGATATTGCATGAGTTGCATTTCATAAAAAGCAAATAAGTAAAATTAACAATAAATTATAATAGGCTTACATATTAAAAGTATAGAAGGTACGAAAATAACGATATGCATATCTGAACGCAACACATAAATAGTGATCAGGAGATTGCTCGAGCAGGGAAATGTGGACCCCATGAGCAAAGGAAAAATGGGTAGAAAATGGTTTTCCGAGGAAAACTGTTAAAAACACGCCATACACAATTTTTAACTGTTTTGACGTAAATAAATAAAAAATTTCCATTTATTACAGTAAAAAAACAGTCTAGATTAACTAATCGATGATGATGATAAACTGTGAACTTTGAGATTCATGATGCACCTCTTTGGATTCAAAGGAATTTCATCTTTTGTGACCAATTCATATCTCTGAGGCTGCAGTTTTGAACATGCGTCGGAATACAAAGCGTGACTCGAGTTCCATTTGCTGTGAGTGCTCTTGCGCTTTTGGTATTTACTTGGCATTTTGACAGTAATTGAGTATCTGTAATTAACAGTGTCTGCTGTGTTATTCAACGTCAATTGTATTGTGAGTAGAAGACCGTGTTTCACAAACACTCGTGACCCCTCATCCTGACTGTTCTATGAGTTTTACCGGATTAGGGCAAGACGCCAAAGTATGGCAGAAGAAATGCAGAAGAAGGAAGGAAAAGTTTCTCTTGGACAACATTTAGCCGAAGCCGTTACTCACTTGCATGTGTTTACTTGTAAATAAAATCAGAGGAACATCAAAGATTGTGCATAGCAGTATAAATAATATTAACTGGGCATATAATCATATCGGATACTCAAAACAGCGATCTACATTCACGTAGGACCCTGCATTCGAGTTACACCTGTAAATAAATAAACGTGCTATTTCCACATCCTTCTGAAGCAGTGTACTTCAGAAGAAGTCAAGAGCCGGTAGCAAGTCAGTGACAAGTCATTTAGCTGGTAATAAAAGAAGCAAACAAGCGAATCGAGCAGAGATTCAATAGCTTTCACATCGATGCTCCTCCCATAGGAGTGAAACCAGTCAACACTGACATCGATGTATTCATATCGTATTTCAATTGAAAACGCCATGATTTAAACGACTCTTCGAATTGTCAATGACTTCCGTTGACGGGGTGTTTTGGAAAGGGTACCGGCATCCACCAGGGAGGAGCGGAAATTGAGCAACTCAGTCCATTTTACGTAATTCGGTGCGCTCGATAAAACGGTCCTCTCTCCGGTATCGCGTAGATAATCTATTGTGATTGACTGGCGCTTCCCTGAATGAGAGCAAATATAAAATGCGCTTCCTGTGGTTCCTGTCTGAGTGCAACAAAATATTCATTTGAATTATTTTTCGATAAGTGCAAAATTGTTAAAAATAGTTTATTACTGACACTGACTGTATTATCTAAAAGGATAGACAATTTTTGGTACATAGGTGGCGAAAATTAATTCAAATTTGGTGCCGTACTTGGAATTATTTTTCAACAATTCTTTGGCGCTAATTAACAGCAAAGGGCATACATTTCAAACGACCCGCATTGGAATATTTTTTTGTAACAACCGCGGGCTGGCTTCCAGAGAGAAAGGCAAAGACGTCTTTCGTATTAAAGTTTTTAGAAGGACAAACTGCTTTGAAAAGTTTGAATTGCTTTCATAGACGTTCGCAAGATTGCGCCAGCTACGGGGAACTAGCACTGTTGACACTTCTGGGAATCATATGCGTTTCTTCATATGATGCCACGAGTCAATTCTTGAGAACTTTTCAGCGGAGCGGTTTCACAAAAGATCGCCTCGTCAGTAAAAAGGCATAGTAGAAATTCACATCTTGGCTGCATGGAAAAATTATATACTTGACTGTTGGTAGTGGGGGCTACCTTACAGCAGTGCAGACTCCGTGTACAGAGGTGTTTTGGCGCGGTCAGGCCTGAACTTGTATTACGCCCGAATTACGACAGAAAACGATCTTCTGTTTGCCTAACACAAGGTAACATTGTCAACTACTTCAATATTCAATAATTCTTACGCTGAGGTAAACTAATAGTTCTTAAATAATTGTATTTCAGAATTTTCCCTTTTGACAAGCCAGGAAATGTGGCAAAACGCTTGTCGACAACCTGATTCTTCGTCTGTGCCTCTCTCAAATCTCTGATGAAACTATTTTGCAGCCTCAACAACAGTATTAAAAGCATTTTCAGTAAGTAAGAAAAATTTGTAAGATGTCAGAAAACCTGGCAGGTAGGAAACTAGTGATGCTAAACCAGCATTTACATTTTCATGCAAACTTTCGCGAAACGTACTCCAATTTTTGAAAAAGTGTACATGACCTTATTTCAAAATCTGTTATTAAGGAACAGATTTCATTCTCTATCTTTAATATTTGAGTTGTAGGAAGTCTCCAAAAAAATTGAACTTTTGCAATTTGCAAAAACGCAGAACATTCAAGGAACATGAGACCTGCACTGTCTTCAAATCTGTTAAACGTCCTTTACACTATCCAACAACAAAATTTATTCAAAAACGATCAGGCATTTTTTTTCATTTCCCTTAAGAAGAAGTAATTGACTGGAAGTCGATGACGACGAAACAATGACTCTGTCGATGAGACGTTACACCAACGATTGTGTATTTTCATAATACATTCACTTCTCGCCGACCCATTCCTTGGGTCAGGAAATATAATAAATATTTGCGGTCAACGAGAGCGTTTCATCTTTAACTCTAGCTTAACCCCAACAAACTTTTCATGTCGAAAAGTCAACTCTGTTTCAACTTTTCATGTCAAAAAGTAGGAGAGAAACGAATTTTGATTGCAATTTTTAAATATTTTTGATTAAATGTTTTATTAATATTTCAAACCTGTCTCAGTTATTCAGTACGTTAATGGTATCAATATTCACACTAATCACTTCAGGGCAATTATCATCTCTATTCAGAGAGCGTCAAAATAAATCTTACAAATTCTTAGAGAATGCAGAGAGATCAAAATTGATCATTCTTTGCCAATGATCATTCTTTGCCAATGAAGTGGGAAATATCATATAACTGTTTTATAGATGTGCTCTTCCGCCCAACCTTTTACGTAAGTCCTTTTGGAGAGAAGTTCGGCATTTTACGTTCTGACGTACGCAAGGAGATTTCATATACCTGCCAAACATCAGTGCATGCGGGGTTGCCTAAAAGTCAGGGACACACGCAACATATGAGCCATCGCAAGTCCATGTCCAGCCATAATGAACAAATTTTTCACGGACTTAATTAATGCTCTATTTTTGAGTAGTAGATTTTGTCAAGAAAAAATATCTATCCTCTATATTGCAGGTGTAGGGATGCCGAAAATGTTGAAATTTTGCAATTTTTGAAAATCCAGAGAATTCAATGAAACTCAGTCAAGCACCAGTTTAATAAGTGTACTTCTCTTTATTTGAGGAAAATATTTAAAGAAAAAATTCGAGGCCATCTCTGAGAAAATTTGGAAAATATCGATAGCGACAATAGCTCATTGAAAAGAATCCCCAAAGGTAGTTTCAAATTGGGGACACAATATCATCAAGATCGATCAATTCTTGATTCAAATTCTTTCCACGGTTTAGCGGCTAGCGTTATTCACTTAAAGATGAACGGACAGACGTTTAACCATCAACCAATTTTTCGCTAATTAGAATCCATGGTTTCTGACGTATTTATTACATGTAGGAGCAATTTATCCAATTTTTCGGATTTTGAGATAGGAACTAACAGTTCTAATTTCTTTCTTAAAAAATTGCCAGTTTTCACCGTAGCATTACAATGGTTTCTCTTGAGTGTGTAAGTAGTAAGCGTGAAAATAAAACGACCTTAAATTACATTTCTAGATTTTTAAGGAACATGCGGTGAACATGTGAGGCAGATTTAGGTGAACTTTTGAGGGAACAATTTGTGGGTATATTTGTGGGAACATTTCAGAGTAAATCTGGGGAACATTTCGGAAAACATTTAGAGGAACATTTAGAGGAATATTTGGGGAAATATTTGAGTAACATTTGTGATTACATCAGGGGGAATATTTGAGAGATTATTTGGAAGAACATTTGGAGGAAATTTGAGGAGCGATCATACAAAAACAAACATGTTCATTGTAAAAAAAATTGAGTTAGCATTGTGGTAATACCGTCAGCTGCATCTTCGGCCCTGATGTGGAGGAGCAAAAGCAAATAATAATAATTTTACTTGTAAACACACTAGGTTCGGGTAAAATCCAAAACATCCACAGCGTTGTTGTAAGCAATAAAGAACATATCCATGTAACCAATTGGATGCCAAGATTCACGATCACGTGACTGCTCATGCCGCATGGTTCATTCCATCTCAGAAGTCTTGACAACAGCGTCCTATTTCATTTATTAGAAGATTGAGATCTCAAGGTCACAAAAGCTTTGAGTAGTATAAGCAAGAATGTACAGAAAATCAGAAATATTAAGTGAATCTTCATTGAGAAAAGAATGAAAGGGAAGACGATTTGCACAGTCAAAGTTATCCCAAAGCAATATTTCCGATTAGATGATGTTCCTGCTTTGACCCTTAGTAAATATGGTTTTTCATTAACGAATATGGTACAATTTAGCCGCTAGCAGTGTCACTTGAAAGAGGTACACCATTGGCAAAAAGATTTAATGTAACAGAACTATTGATTGAACTTTTCGGAGATAAGTGGAGAGAATTCTTCAGATACTTGCGGTCTGGAATTGTATTTGTTTGTTCTTGATGGACCAATAGGTGAAAATCAAACTGTAATGGATATCCAAGAACAGAAAGATAATTGTGATTGTTCAGGACATGATCATGGCTGGCTCATACATATTTTAATTTCTTTTGAGCTCTTTGTAATTTCTTTAGAGACCAAAAAGCATTAACTACAGAAATTATTGTAGTTGTATTGTCTCTTCTCTAACGTTAAATAATTGCATACAATTTAGAGTAAAATAATTCATCCCAATCAAATGTAATGATGAAAGTAGCTCTATTTTATGCAAAAGCAAACATGTCCGCAGGTGCTTCGGACAAAAGCAAACATGTACAAATTTTCCAAGCAAAAGCAAACATGACCAACTTTCAACCAGAATTAACGTCATAATTATAAATAATTGAATTGATAGCAGTATACGTAGACTAATGTAACAATTTTGGTAATCAGTACAGCACAATACATTATTTGCAATAACTTCTCCACAGTCAGTTTTTCGATGTTTTTCGCTGAAAAATATGATTTGATGGACATGTTATTTGCATTTGAGAAAACATTTGGGAATAAATCTGAGAGAGTAAATTGGGAATTTCGAGAAGGAAATTTTTTTGGGTGGTACAAGCAGATACCACTTGGTAGAAACACGTGTAGGCATCTGGAAGCATTATGTGGTCAACATTTGGGTCAACAAGTGAGTGTAAAGTGGGTCAACAAGCGAACACGTGAAGGAATATACGGAGAACATGCGAAAAGAATATATCGTAAAACAGGTAGGGGAAAATGCGGGGGGTCAGATGTAGTGAAGAATTTAGAGAAGATTTAGATATCTTGGTGATCATTTCTCCGTAGCAGAGTGATCAAAAAAGAGCAGAAGTTATAAATCTATGTAAAATTAAATTTACGCGTTAATAGACTCATCATGACTGGCCTACAGTGCTTCAATATACAGTTAAATTCTAGTCTATAGTTAGGATCAAATAAAAAACTATTTCTTTTTTAAACTAATATTTTAGAAAGTTCGAAACTTTCGTACTGATCCAGATAATTTACTTACATCTGCTATCCTACATACGCGTAGCAACCAGTAATCAGCAATGCACGTGACGATGTTGCACGTGCGGTAATGGAGCATCTGCCTAATCGGGCCATTACAACGGGAATGTAATCCTTTTGGAATGTTGTGAACTCGTATATGCTAAAATGCTTTCGAACATGAAACCAGTACTCTCATTTCAAATACCATTATAAATATGGGAAATTCCTTTTACAGTGTGTAGTTAAATGCCTATGCACTTAGTTCACACTGTTGTGGTCTAAGGATGCGCAGAAAAATACAAAGTCAGGTTAAATTTTATTACAACTCTGCATACCCCAGTTCCAAACTCGTAACCATATATACAAAGCCAGAACTCCAGGAGCAAATGCCTAATCGTATGCTAAGTCACAGTTGATCCAAATACAGAACACAAATCTAGCAGGGTCGTACACAATGTTACGTAAAGGTAGTTCAACACTTGGAAATCTAGTGGGGTGCGCCCGTAGTGCACGCCGAATAGAAGCGGCCCATGCTCGCCCCTCTCCGTCGCAGGGTTGAGGGGAGGGTAAGGGTGGCGACCCATAAGCCCCGCCGGCTGGTCATCACGGAGTTCTATCGTCGCTACTCCCGCGATGCCCTCTCGCTGCGGAGCGACGAAGCAGGTTTCATTATTTGTGCACGTCTTCTAGAATTCAATGGGAAATGCAGTTATTCAAATTCTCAGTCTCCAGGTTGTCGCGGCAGTAATTATTATTCCTTGACGAAGGACAAGATGAGGGATAAGAGTGCAAATTTATTGTTGATTTACTCTTGAAAACATATTCTATTACACCGGGCGAATACTTTTGTTAACAATCCTTGCAAAAAACGCTAATTTTGTTCTGTAATCAAAATTCAAGTAGTATATGGCTTAGGCTGGGGATCAAAGAATTTTGAAAACGTGCACAGAATTCACTTCTCAGTTACAACAGTCTTTAACTGTTTTTGATGTAAAGTAAATAAAATAAATAAACAGGCTCCACCGCTGTCAACACTCTTTGTTAGAGGCGGTCAGTTCAATCTGCACTAACAACCATTACACATACCTAGTTCTTTTATATGCATATTTCACATTTTCCACCAGTGCACGTATTTTCACAAACAATAGTGGCAACGACTTACACTCAACCGCCGTAGTACGTCAAAACAACAAATTCTCAATCACACAGAAGAATGCTACAGTCGTACACCGATCTCAGAATCTCTCAGAAAAGCAGAGGCATTTCCTTCGGCCGTCGAACTCTCTACTTTCACCTGGAAGCCGCAAAGATTCACTCCAAACTCTGATCCTCCGCAGCTCAAAGCCAAAGGAGCAGGTGCTTCACCAACATCAGAGGCGGCGTGCGGGGGTGGCGGTGGAGTAGCGCACGCGACCGATTAGCCGAAGCGAGCCCCGCCCCTCAGCCCACACAGGAGCGGCCGCTAGGCTTCAGTACCGTTGCGAAGCTGGCCCTTCCCCTCACTTCACCACGCGAAAAGCTTTCGAGCGCACTTTCTCCCTCGTATTTTCACGCAAAATTACTCAAAACATTCTCAAATTTGTGAAAAATTGAATGAATTTATTTCAAAATCTGAATAGTTTTTTTTATTGGTTATTTAAGGTCGCATCAACATCTTAGATCATTAGCGACCACTATTACTGTTAACGGTATGCTAATTATGTGGATGAAACGATGTGATGGCGATAAGGGGTGAAAGGACGAACACAAATACAACCATATCCGAGGCGGGACTCGAACCCGCGACCCTTTGGTCCGAGATCACTACGACACTACTGCCTTAGCGATCTCGGCCACCGAGCCGACCTGAATAGAGTTTATTAAGGCAAAAAATATCCATCTTTAATATTTTAGTTGTAGGAAGACTCCGAGAACATCATGAACTTTTGAAATTTTCGAAAAATCAGGATTATCAACGAACATCAGACCTACACAATTCTCTTAAACGTCTTTAACTCTCCCCCCCCCCCAAAAAAAAATTAATGAAAAACGACGGAGTCATTTTTTTGAAAATTTGCAAAATGTCTAACGGGCTTCATTCTAAGTACCCCCCCATAATTAGAATATCGACTTCAAATTCAAGAGGTCGCGGCATCAGGCAGATCGATTGGTGAATATCAATTTTGGCGAACATCGGCTGAAGCGTTTAGCCACTGAGTTTTTCACAGACGGACAGACGGACGGACGAACAGGCAATTAAAAGTTTACAGTTAAAAAATTATATTTATTATTTTGTCCATTAATCCTGACGATGGAAACAACTAATTTCCAAAACGTTGCGGTGTTTGTATTATAAAATAAATAATTATATAAAGCAATGACAATGAAAAATGATCTGTCTTTAAAATCAGAGGCCAAAAATATTCAAATATGTTTAACAAAATGTGATTTGCTCGCGATTGAATATAATTGCTTGCGAACGCTCCTACCGGGAGCGTTCGCCCAGTGCATCAACGGATGTCACTGCAGTGCCTGTGACCGGGATATCCTAGATTCGAGTCCCGACAGCGGCAGGATTTTCGACACTAGCTCTAGGTGAAATTCAGATGCTGTCTGGAGGAGAATTCTAGCGGCCGTCTGCTCTGATCGGTAGTTTCCCGTGGTTTCGTCGATCAACACCAGGCGAATGCCGAAGACACCCTAAGAAAAGGGCCACGGACAGCACGCGATATTTCCTTCCCCTTCCTTGTCATATCCTCACACACATTTACACTAACATGCACTACACTACCACACATGCCGGGTTACTGGCTGGGAACCTTAAACTTGTCCCGGCTGGGGCGGTGACACGCTGGTGGGAGATACCTGATTTGGGAAAACCGCGCTAGTCGACGTTAGGTCGGCTCTGAATCTCGCCATAAAGTGGAGCCGCCACCACCCGATGAAAAACAGACACTACACTTACGGGACTAATGACCTCAGTAGTTGACGCACCCGGAATCACTAACCATCGATCGTACCGCGTTCGTTTCGTAATATGACACTCGTATATTAATACCCATCATAACATCATCGTTTCATAATGGATTCATATATTTATTTCAGTGTCTCTGACCGGGAGGTCCTAGGGTTTGAGTGACGACGATGGATTTTGCTACAATAGCTGGATGGCTAAGTGAAATTCACCTACTGTCCAGAGGAGAATTCCAGTCCATCAGGCCGGCTGCTCTGATCAGTAGCTTTCTGGGAATTCTTCTATCAACTCCCAAAAAATTCTGATGCAGTACCCTAACAAACAGGGTATGACCCGTGCGCGATCTTTCGTTCCTCGTCCTTGTCCTATTCTCACCCTTGCAGACACAAGTGGACTCGCAAGCACTACATCCTTGCACATGTTTCAACAAAATGTAGGCCTTACTTTAAATATTTCATGAGTTTCCAAAATATTTTATTAACTGTTACACACTGATTATCACGAAGTAACTAACTCCCGTTGAACAGGGTTTCTTGGCATATGCGAGGACATTACCTCGGGAATAGGCAATTTGCCACACGCGCATGTCGAAAGTGTTGCCTCAGCGACATTGAAACCTATATTTGCGTTGCCGGTTATGTTTCCACACAGAACGAAAACCTCGATAACCAAAACCAAAATGACTAGATATCCTCTCCTTCCTGCGTTTAATCATTTAAAGTCGTATCAACGACAAGATTATTAGAGATTGCAAGTATTTCTGATATTTGTAATACAGGATTTAAATTAGGTAGTGAACATGCAATTTCAACAAGAATTAAACAGTAAACTAGTGAGAATCCGTGAAAATTTGACGGTGAGATCTGAGATAAATGTAAAATACTGTGCCCAGACTAATGTTCACAATATTTTGCGTTGTTTGGATCTTCAGGGTATAACGAAGATATTTTGTGATGTAGAGTTTCCAAAATTTTGAACATGTATGGCCCATGACGAGGTAGCAATGCAATACCGGCACCAAATGACACAAAAGAAAGAGCACTATTATACTGACGAATAGTATTTATAAAGCTTTTTTATGTGTCATCATCTATAAACAACTTTGATTTCTTCTGGCATATTGCTTGAAGGTAAACTTATTTTCCCATTTAAGCAACACAGAGTAAACTCGTTTGCAGAATTTCTCTCACATGGGAAGTGCGAAGCAGAACAAAACTGACATTTCATAGACAACGACCATACAGAGAACGAAATGGCCTCACTAACACGACTTCTTCGCTGACTTTCTCTTTCCCTGCGTCCACTTAATGTGCGTTTGCGTCTTTTGGGGCGCGTGGGCAACGATCGACATAACCTGTGTACACTTCACTTCTTAAGTACAACCGAGCAAAACCCACTGTCCGAATTTTTTTCTACAAAATACACCACAAAAGCAAATACATTCCAATTATCAACGCCACAATACAATTATTACACTGAAACAAAACCTTGACGAATTGTAAATAAATCTCAACAATCAAAACAAAACATCAAGCAGCGCCACCATGCAGCAGCTTTGGAAGAAAACAATTGACTATTGATAAGCGTACTATTAAAGAATGATTTATTAATTAATTTACGCCGTAAATGTTGGTGAATCAACACTAACAGTATCTGATAACACATCTAAAGATCACGTTCTTTCATTTAAAGGAAAAAATACTACAATCGGTTCAGTAGAAGCTCTAAACGAAGCCATGGCAGAATACCTTATTTTTTTAAATATATAGATTACAATTGACAGTCAGACTTGTAAATCATTATACGCTTTTAATATTTTTCCTGCAAATCACTGGAGTATGAAATATTTTCAAGATTGTCAATCTCTAGAACTGATTGGCGTTCATAGATATATTTTGTACATGACTTCAGGATATGGGCAATTGACAATTGTTCGATGCACGATTCACATTGTAAGGGAGCTGCGTTATTTAACAGTAGCTTAGTGTGTTCAGATCTGATTCAAGAAAGTGTCATTTGTTCTTTGCTATTGAGGTTTTTGTTAGTTCTTATTTTATGAAAAAGAATCACTGTATGTACATAACTTATTTTGCACTCTTTCCAAGTCGTATTTCATTGTTTTTTCTCGATCCTGATTATGTAACTCCAAGTGTCCTTGATGGAGTGGACAATACTACGGACATTTTTTCGTGACTTGAAATCCACTTGAGATTTCATCCAGAAAGTTCGTGATTGGGCTTCCGTTCATCATAATGTCTAGGGGGAAACCAGAGCAAATGAGTAGCCTTTTCCCTTGCTTACTTAAAAGATAGCACAGTTCCTGGATATTAATAACAACTTATGACTTCTGATTTGTGTTGCAGAGTTGGTGAACCACAGTAGCAGAATTCGTGTGAATAACGCTGTTATCATACGAGGACTGGTGAATTGTTTCTAGCGCAGACATGAGGGCGTACTTCTCGCTTGTAATAGAACTACAGTATTTGTGTAGCTGGCATTTAATAAGATTGTCAGGGGTTCGACCGATTGCTTCGGTTGAGTGATCGTTTTTATCCCTACTTAGATAAAAGTAACTGTAATTTTGGTGGTCTTTATACATTTTTTCGATTCTTTTATCCCATTCTTCGTTATTTAGAGGACTGTTGCATTACTCGTACCATGAAGATTCTACCGGGATACAAGATAATGTCCAAGGTGGGATTCGATAGTAACCGTGTTTCTCAGGTCTGATATTTTTAAGTCACGCGTTTTTGCAACTTTTAGGTTGTTCATGGGTAGTGGTCAGGTGAATAAAAGTAGTATTAGTTTCTGTAAGTGTATTATTCCATTTTCAGGGCTTATTGTGCATAGCAACAGTATGTCACAATTACATTAAAAAGGCAATCGAATGCAACAAAACGACAAAGAATTTACTATAAACATTATTTATACATAGTGAAAACGTTTTAAATATCAAACTACAAAGAAATTTCAAAACACAAAACATTATTTAATAGAGTTCAACTGCAGAGGTTACCTCTCATAGTAGAGTGCAATTTATTCACCTAATCATACCTTTTTAATTTTCATATTCCAATATCTTAGTTGCTTTATGGTTAAAACGTATAACTAATTATTCTTATATATAATACCAA
The DNA here is from genome assembly GCA_964035755.1 of Teleogryllus oceanicus. NCBI lineage: Eukaryota > Metazoa > Arthropoda > Insecta > Orthoptera > Gryllidae > Teleogryllus > Teleogryllus oceanicus. The sequence continues at coordinate 95,074,215 of CAXIVR010000002.1, read as the reverse complement.
TTAAATACACGACAAATAAGATAAATTTAATTACATTGATATTAAAGAATCTTGCTTAGTTCATTGTCTTGAGTTTTCCGTGGAATGAAGCGGAAACCACATATTTTCCAGTGTGTATTAATTTGAAAGGGTAATCTTTTCTAGAAAAATAATTTGCTGTTAAGCTACAATAATTTTCTAAAAAACGATCAAGGAATAAGACGTTCCAAATGATATTTTAGGAGCAGTTTAATCACATTTGTGTACAGAATGAAGGGTTCAATGGTCTGTATAATTTTCCGGAGATCTTTTCGCCAAATATTCTACAGTGCTTTTTCAACCGCTATCAGTAAGAACAATGAAATGTAACCTAAATTTAGTATATTAAAGTATTGAAGTATTTTAAAAAATATTGAGATGCGAAGACCATACTGGTTTCTTAGGAAGAAACGGTGGATACCAAAACAAGGCGACGCAAGGAAAATATTATCCCACAGTTTCCTTGATTTCTAATACTTGCCTTGATATTTGTATCTATTTCCTGAATTTCGTACTTTCATTTGAACGTTATGGCCATACCTCCATTTGTTGTATTTTTGACAGTTTTAATTCCTACTTTCATTTCTGTAGGGTTTAATTACTCTATACATATTTTCTTTGTTGCAAGATTTATTTGGTTTTGTTTCTTTGGTTGTACAACAAGAACTTCTGTGGCCTCTTTAACTACGTCTATGATACATCTGCCATAGAATGTTTTCTTCCAACTCGCATGCTGATTTCGCTTCAAACTCGTTTTTATTTCTAATTCGCATGGTCCTCTTCATAATATTCCCCGAATTCTGTGTTATCATTTGTTCCAATACGTCCATCCATTCATGATTATCCTTTGTAAAGTATCAATAAAGTGCACATTTGGTTTTTTGCACTCTTAATCCATCCACTTTAATATATTACTTTCTTTATTAATTTATTCCTGGAGCCGAAATAATGAGGTATGTGAAATATGTCTTAATCGAAATATCTCCTATTTTCAATATTTTCTTTCATTTCTTGCATTCTTCTTGATCATTGAAATAAAAATAACGTTTATTCCCATTTTTTCTTTTTCTTTTCAAAATATTTTAGAGATTTTTTTCATATTTAAAATTCCATATTTTCGTTAAATTAATATACTGATAATGACCGGATTGAAGATACCATCAAAATTCGTGCATTCGCTAGGTCATTTTGCCTTGCAAAAGGTGAGGTAGAAGATTTTATTTTGTTTATATTGTTATTTATTTGAAAACCCTGAGTTTCCACCTCGAAATACTTCTGGTAAAGTTTTGGTAGCCAAACAATTACGGACATTTTTTGGTTTTTGCGGAATAACTTTTTAATGGTTGATCTTAGCGTAAAATAGGTAAAATTTAAAAATTATAAAATCCTCTACAAATTTCCTTTATAAATTGTTTCTCTCAATTGCTCATGTGTGGTCTCTCTAATGTAGTATTTTTGAAATCTTAAGGGCCTTATAAGTAAAAGGCGATTAAATATAAATATTTTTAATACTTACTGAGGTTAAACTCGCGTTCGAAAGTTCAGATAAGAGTAACGGTAGGCCTATACGTTCTGACAACTAAAACGAATTACTACAAAAGCAATTCATTAGAATAAAATTACACTTTCGTTTCTTCATCTTTTTTATAATAATAATAATAATAATTATTATTATTATTATTATTATTATTACTTATAATCCCACGAAAGACTGCCCTACTCACAAAGAAAGTTTGTGCGTACGGTACCCGGTCAATAACCAATGCTGGTGAAAACCGCCAATGTGAATGGGATCAGAAAATAACAAGCATTACTAAAGGGAATTTGGTTAGAGAGAGCATGGTACCACCATTTATGACAAAAGAAACCGTGCAGGCCGACAAGAAGAAAAAAGTAAAGGGATTTCGCTTAGCGACTGATGTTAATGAAACCTTGCAGTTCATATTTTGTATATTTCACCTTGAAGGCAACTCTGATGAATCCCACTTTCTTATTTGATGGATTGATGGGCGAATAGAGGGAGATTACAGACCCGATAGCCGCACAAAATAATCGCGCCTCCTTCAAAAGTATGGAAAAGACATATTGATAACAGACCTCAAACAGAGTATTTGTTGTATATTTCCGACGTGTTGAGTACAAAATATTAAATGACATCTGGTATCGAAACAAGAAATGTAATATCGCAGATACACGTGTCTTTAAATCAGCAGCTGAGCAATTCACAGGTGAATCAAATAATGGAATACCTACAGCATACAATTTATACGTAATGTTGAATCGGTCGTGCCACCTACGTTGCTTTTATTGTTTGAGAAAGGAATTTTGAAACTCAAGAACCGTGCAATTGATTCATGGAAAGAAGAAATGTAAATCGTGGGACATGCCGTTCTATCGGCAGTAAGAGTATTTTTTCTCTTTCCTTTTGACAGGGTTAACGCATATGTCTAAAAGAGGTTTGAATCAAAGGTCCTTGTTGATATCTTATTTGTTATTGGATTCACTTCATCGTACTTTGACACTTCTTACTTGAAACAGCTTACGTTTTGTTAGGCAAATAATCAAAACTAAACAATGAAGCATTTTCTCAGTTCACGTTTGACAATTCAGATCATAATGTGAACACACTTAATGGTCTTATACTTTCCATGACATGAGAGAAATAATAATAATTTTCCAATCTGCAATCGAGCTTCTTCTACGTCCAAATCATCAGCAATGCTAGTTATTTGCTGATTTAATTCATATTGTCGGTTTTCATCGCCCCATCGACTACACTAAGAACCCTGTGAAGCTCATAATGCGCCAGATATGACCATAAGAAGATGAAAGGTCAGGGAAAACCATCATGAAATTTGAAACACGAAAGTAAGTAACATTTCATTTGACCTAACAGTCAAATTGTTCAGATTGTATCTGCCAGCTCACCTAAAAATATGTAATGAATAAAATTGACTCACAGAAGTAGAAATTGCGAAAGCATTCGTGTCGTAAACTTTACAAAACCTCACATACCAAGAATTATTCGTATTTTTCAGTCGCAAAGCACCAAATAAAATGTTACCGTAGTTATGTACAAGATATGTTAATAATATCGTAGAAACAATATTGAATTCAAAGTCTCAGAACACATTCAACCAAGTTTTTCTTATAACACATTTTATATCTAGAATGCAGCGTTGACACCTGCTTTTGTATTACTTTGTAGCAAACCCTCGCGGGTAAAATCTGCAGATGACAAAATAGACATGCATTTAAAAGTAAAATACGTAAAGTAGTTGTCAACACATAATAATAGAAATATTTTTGGAAAATCAATTTAGTATTGAATTACATTTCCAAAAACGCCAGATTCGTAACAGACAGGCGGAGAGTACACGTCGAAGTCAGCCCCACAACGCGAGGTGGGGGCGGGCGGCAAATTGACGTCAGGAACAGCGCTGCGAGCGAAGGAGGCCAAAGCGGTGAGGGGGCGAAAAGCAGAAAACCATTATTCCCACTTCTCGAACTTAACACTTCTGGGAAAGATATTTACGTATGTCCCACCAAACCAGGAAACAACGACAACTGTGCAAAATCCTGGGCAAAATTTGAGAAAGTGGCCGAAATTGGTTATGTGAAAGTAAGAGGTGAGTAATATTTAACGGCCGTCTACCAATGTGTTTGTAACAGTATTCGTCCATTTACTATTTCATGTTATTTTAACTTTTTCAAAAACAAATGTACGAAGTTGGAACAATTTTTTAAAGGCGAATTGACAGCCAAAAATGAAACGTTTTAGCGATTTTTGTTGCTACCAACCTCTCTTGCGACAATTTCATTTGACGCGTTATCATTTCGCAAAATGGCAACATAGAGGTTTCAAATTCTTTAAATTCCCGTTTTTGTCGATCATGATGACTGTTTGATGTAGATAATATTATTTTGAAAGAAAACACACTGGAGCTCATCTCTGACAAGATCAAGACTTAAATTATTTATAAATAGTCGCATCTTAACCTCCAAGTAATTAATGCAATTAAAAATTAATGCCAGTGACATTCGTCATAAAGTAGTTAACGCCTTGAATTTCTGGCGCAAATATAGGGAGCACACATTTCAACTACATCTGCTTCCTTCCCTTTTGCCACTGCTTGTTGTCATCTTCCGTTTCCTTTTAGTTAAAACGTAACTCAGAATGTGAATCAAGTTATTACAATAATTGATACCTCTTATTCTCTGTTTAATAATACGCACTAGGAACTGTGTCCACATTTCGTTACTACAATACTCGCAGTTAACCTCTACAGGATCCAACTCGTTTCAAACAATTTATTTCCCAAAACCATTAGGAAAGTGTCATAAAGACAGCTTATAACGCTATGGTGTAACTAGAGATAATATAGGAAGGTATAGAGAACTACACTTTACGTTTATCACGCAGCCTTCTCTCGGAGAAACGATAAAGTAATTGATTTAGATCTCTGAGTTCTACTGCAACATCTTCTGGGTTAAGAATGAGTTCAGAGTCTATTTTATATCATCCCAAGTGAGCTCATTAGAGCTCAAATTTGTACACGCCAATTACGATCTCAGATTGATCTCAGTGTCGTGATGGGGATGTTGAAAATATTTTTATAAATATAAGATCCAAACACAACAGCTTCACTAAAAGGACAAAGATCACGCAGGAAGTCATCAATTCGTTAACAAAACTGTCCGTATTTCGTCACATTTACCAAAACTTTTACTGCGATCAAACTCAGATTATTGTACGTTTGTGTGCGCGCTGAACACAATGCCAATTATATTCTCTTTTTTTCACAAGAGCTTGTATTGCCAGTACAATTACACCTTATGTTATCGCATCAAAATCTCTAAACTTTGCTCTCAAACTTAACGCATCAGTAGTCATCTGGGGCGTGGTAATCACGAACAGCGCAGGTACATGCTGTAAGTGGTCAGATAGATAAAAGTGATGGTATCTCAATTTATGACGCATTTGTGTGATGTAGTGAAGTATTTGCTGTGATATTTATTAGATACACCAGACCTCAGAAAATCATAAATCTTACCATTCTATTCCCTATCACTTATATAAGTTATAGAAATAAACTGCAATATATTTAAAACGAACTACCTGAGTCGAGGAACCTGAAAAGCAAATATCTTTCTATCTTGCTAGTTCATTGCTAGAATTGGCTCAATGCAAAATCATATATTCATTTCACAAAAACATGGAAATATATTAAACAATTTAAAACAATTTTGGTATTGTATAACTTTACCTAATATAAAATTAAATCTTTGTCATGACAATTCCAACCTTATGTCTTCGCGCGCTTTTGGACCATCTTTATCCATCTCCGACGCCGCCGTCCTCAGGTCCAGACACCATCTTCTCTCTTCTTTTCTCGGAAGCACACTTCGATCACCGTTCGTCAGATCAATAAACTATTTGCTGCTAACATTCCACTCCAATCACTGACAACTTCACCCAAGCCCTCAATGTCCCTCCAACTCGTTCACATGAAATATTTTAAACTCCACTGTCACACTTAGTATTCAAATTTTGATGTTCTCTCAATATCCATTCCCTAGTCGATGCTTACAATTCCCCCCCCCAAAAAACTCCTAACATTAATTGGAGCACGATCCGTTCATGAGCACGACATCAGTCAGAATGAATGTCTCTCGTATTCTTTCAGCCCTGCAAAGCTCGGTCCATTTTTCGATTGTTTATTTGCAGATAACACTTCGTACCTAGCCAATCCCTAAATTTCTTGCAACACGAACTAGCCATCTTCACGACTGTCACTGCTTTTTCGGCCAATCCCTCAATTCTATACAAAATGAACTAGCCATCTCCGCGATTGTAACTGCATGAAGATGTTGACCTTGACGACGGCTCGCTTACCGTTGCTATGCTAGCATATTCACATAATTTATCCCCTTTAATTGATGCCATTAATAATAATGTTGTACAATATTCAGTGACATATTGGTAGGTGTTCTTTTTCGTGAATGGACTCGGGGTTATTAATCAGACACCACTGTTCCGTGAACAAAATAAACATGAATTATTTATTATTCTACACAAATCACTATTGATTACAAATATCGGTGGTGGTCTTTATCCTTTTCTTTACCTCACCCAGAATCACTGTTAGTTCTTTCGATCTTACATTGATCGAGGAAATATTTACCGTTTAATACTCCCCCCTCGAGCGTCGGCGGCTTCGGGAACTCTCGGGTTGCCTCGTACTCCTTCGCTGTCTGCCTATGCCCGCCCCACTGGGGGCCAGCCGATGCGATGCGTTGCGTTCCCGAAGTACTTTCTCCAGCGTAATCTTCCCACGGTGCCTCTGCGCCTCCCCGCTGAACTCCTTTCCAGTTCACCCAGATCTACTCGATGTCACCTTCCGCGAGCTGATAAACGCCACTAATTATTCAAGGTACAGTTGCTAGTACGTGCATTACCATTTCACCAGGCTACTAGACTCGTGGTGTACTCCTCTGCACACAAGTTCTCTCGATCAGTACTACCCCGGATAATAGCTGTCACTCTGGCACTACGCCCGAGCTACTAATGATGGTTATATCTAGCACAAATCGTCCGTCAATCACTTTTTCAGCGCTCATTCGTTCGCGACACTATTCTACTTTGTTCGAACGTGGAGCAGCCCCGGGTACTTCCTTCCTTACCGGCGGCCGGCCGTACACTGAAGCCTCGCGGCGTCGTTTCTCACGCCTTCGGCCAACCGACAACACTTCGCCGCCCGTAACCGTTTCTTGTGGCTAGCGAGCGCCCTCTGGCAACCGTTCTGCCGCGTGCTTACTTGTTGTATCGCCGTTTCTTTAGGCAGAAACGCAGTGCGTTTCAATATATATATATATATATATATATATATATATATATATATATACGCTTATGGAAATCATTGTTAATGTATCATACAGATAATGTAAGCATTCTTGTAACGTCCAATCCGGAATGATATTATAACATTAAAAGAACGTCGTTTATTGTGATCAGAATTCGTTTTATGAAATCATTATTTTGAAACACATTTCAATTACGCACAGTTCTCAATCCTCATGAGTCTCGACGCGCGAGAGACCAAGCAGATATTATTTAAAGGTCGTGTGAAGAAATCCTCAGCATTCGACCACTGACTACAACTAAACACTCATTTCGAAAATGGATGGCTGTATATGAGAACATTACTGTATCTGCTGGACAAATAGAAGACGATATATGTAAAATCGTTACTTTCTCAGGCTCACAAGTGGCAGCAGGAGTACACGAAGAAGAAAATTACGACGAAGTTATGGTCGTCTAATGTCACTATCACTAACAACGGTTGAAATGAGGCAGGCATTAGAAATATTGCGACGTTGTGTTCAGTACAGGTCATTTTACATTCAGATGTATTTTGAGTACGAGATTAATTTTAACGAAGTTCTCAGAGACAATCAGAAGCATATCTTAATAGAGGAATTTTTAGTTTCTCACCTCACTTCGTATTGTAATCATTTTGTAAACTGGAAAATGGCAATTTTTTACAGAAAAACTCTAATTTTCGGGCCCCGGTAACGAAAAAGTAGATAAATGTTCTTCCTACATGTAGCAAGTTTTCTCTAACTCATTGTACAGTCAGATTCCATGTTTTGTGGGTTTTTGATAGCGAAAAATCGATTGACGGTAAAACACCTGTCTGTCCATGGTCGAAGCTAGTGACTAAACAATTCAGTATATTTTCTACGAAATTGATATTTCCTGATTGACCTAAAATAACCCGACGTGCTGCAAGTTCAAACGAACATTTTGATTCTTGGGGGTACTTTATACAAACCCTTAGCAACATTTACAATATTTTCTCAAAAATTGCTTCAAATTTCTTGATTTAACTTTGTCCACCGATAGCGTAAAAGACGCTTCAAAGAATGTCACAAGTTTCGTGTTCGTTGCAATGTTGGAAAATTGCAAAAGATCAATATTTGTTCGGCTTCTGCTTTCAACTACAATATTGAAGATAGAGATTATTTCCTTATTGAAATCATTTGTTCAAAATAAAATTTTGTACTTTGCTAAAATATGGCAATTTTTAAACATTTGTTTTCTCAAAAATGGCTCCAATTTTTGTATTTTTCCCTGGTATGTATCAAAGTACGGCCAGAAAGTGGTGTGGTTCCCTGAAGGCAAAAAACGTAGTTCAGCGAACACTGACTTTTTGAAAATTGTCAAAATTTTACACAGCGAAAGTAAAAGAAATGAAGACAGAGATTTTGTGCTTTAAATGATATGTTTAAAAAAATCATATCTTTAGGAAATGTCATGTGTAAGTTTTTGTAAAAACGTAGTTTTTGCGCAATTTCTGCTTGAAATTGATGCAATTTAAACAAAACATTTTCTCAAATACGACTCCAATTGTTTTCTTCTTTTTTTTCATGAGTGGTGCAAATCATTGAACTCTAACTTTTGAAAATTGCAGGTCAGAAATACTGCAGGAAAGTACGTAATGTTGTAGCACCAACAGTTTAAATCATAGAGACGATGCCTGAGATTAAAATCTGTTTTTAAATTGTAATAAATTTTCTTTTCTCAGTGAAGGTATGAAATGAATGAAAGCAACAATGAATTTCATTGTGAATGCAAAAATGAATTTCATTACCATTAGTAAACTACAAAATTAAGTTTCTTTCTCATTAGATAATCTTCAAATATGCGTTTTTCTCTCTTGTTATCAATCGGCTAATGCTATCTGTGTCTCGGAGTTATAACAATATGCGATATTCACTGCATTAATTATATTGATCACGATGTTGATTGCATTATATGCATTGTAGAAAGATTAATCAAAGTGTACTCAGAATGATAAATTTCTACAATATGGTTCCTAACTCAGTAGGGACATAGGGAGTTTGTGAACGCCATAGCGGACAGCACTATCCATCTTCTGCGCATGTGCAGATGCACTGAAGGGACGCGAAACTTGAAACTGCACATGCGCAGAAAATCGATAGTGATTTAACGTTCGAGGGTGTACAAACTCCCTTATATCTAGTTTTAATGATTCATATAAATTCTTACCAACATTGAAATGATTATCTACAGAGACATCAACGTTATTAATTTTCTTGTAACTAGCCTTACCAGTTTGATAAGAGAATGGTATAATACAATAAAAAATGCATATCTGCATGAAAAGGTAGCAATTACTTTAGGTCAATAAATCACAGATGCACTGATTCCTTTGTTGAATAGTTTTTGAACAATTTTGAAGTTTTGAAAAACAATTCGAGTGCCCAATTACGTGCGTTATACAAGCCCTCACCGCGAGGCAAGGCGTCTATCACAGCAGGGTTTCCACGAAGAGCAAAGGCAGGCTGCAGCCCGTGCGGAAGGGTTAATGGAGTCCACAGAAGGCGGAGGGAGAGGAATGAAACTCGCCGGAAGCCATCATTATTTGTCACTCATATCCTGGACAGGTCGTTACGCGGACTGCGAAATGTTGGGGTTCTCATGAAGGTGGTATTAATTAACAAGGGCAAAGATCGTAACCGGACAGGCTCATGTCCACAGCAATGTCAGCCCCGCTGGCCAGGAAAGTAAACCTGCAGCGCAGGACAGTCCGTCATTAAAGGATATCAAAGCCTGTGCCTGACTGGTAAGACATCTTTATAAAATGCAAATAATACAGTGTGTTTGTAAAAGATGAAAATTATATTATATTTCATCAAAATTATATTACTTTATTTGTTTTTAATTACAATATAAAACTTTCTTCAAAATTGTGTGTATGCGTATGTTTATTTTATTATCGAATGATTTTACACAATGATAACATTATTTGCAAAATAATGGCGTATTATTAGCATGTATTTCTCATTTTCAACGGTAGATAGTGGACTCTCTGTAGGACTGAATGGTATTGCAAAGTCACGGACTTCCATAGTTGCACCGGAATATAGTGTTAAAGTATAAACACATTTGAAGTCTGAAAAATATCCTAAACAGTAATTTCTTGATAACATGACGACGTACAAAAAATGTTGGTCTGATCACATTGTAACCTCTCAACACTATCATTATTACTTTCAGTTTATGGCCACAACATTAGCACGGAGTAAGATCATACAGCGAGTGTAAGTACATAATCAGGGAAAAGGAAATTAAACAATCTCGCATGATAAGTTCGACTTAAATGAATTTTTGTTGACAGATGCTTCTAACAATATCAGAGAATCTAAAGAATATAAAAATGGTTCAGCAAATTTTGACGCACCCTCCTGACAATATCAGGGTTGCAGTAGCCTGCGCCTGAAATTCTAACCATCAGATCCACCTCCATAGTCACTGGCGTTTCAAATACAAGCGACCTCTCGTTGTATCAAAGACAATAAGTATGAGTGTCAAATTCGCCGACCTGGGGATCCACGAACCGTGTACACCTCTGCCATTTACACGACAATCTGCGTGTCAAACGTAGGCGGAGAAGTGTGCCTTGTAATTTTGTAGCCACATGCGGCGCCTCAGACCAATTGGATCAACCACTGTACTCCGATTATAACCGAGTCCTTGCAAGGTCAGGAGCTGAAAAGAGAGGGAGACACTGTCATTGAACAGAGAGCTTCAAAACCAAAAATGTAAATCAGAACGAAGCTCGCAATTGAATGACAGTGTCCCCATCTCCTGCCAGCTCGTGACCTTCAAGGGGCATAGTGTTTTAATCGGAGTTATTGGACAAGGATTCCAACTGGGGTGGGTAGAGACTTTTGGGGGGAAATTTTAAACGGGATCAAAGTTAGATATGGGATTAATTCGGGGTCAATAGTTGAATATCAATTGACGGCTTATCGGGATACTGAAGTTCAAGAACCCATTGAATACACAAAATATTAACGATTGAGAATTGTTTTCTGGTACAAAGAGAACTTCTTATAATAAATTATAAATTAACTCCTTCTTCTGTATCCATCATTCAAGGTATGAATATTTAGAAGTTCAAGAAATTATAACTATGGAATCAGAACTATTCTCTATCACGTCAGAATATATTCTCCGAGATATGAACAGCAGAAATGTAATGGCATGTTTTTAAGAAAACGTTCAGCATAGACTGAATTTTGTAATCACTGCAAAAATTAAGATTAGACACTCAGCTACTCAGAAGTGAAAGCATCTCCGATTAGTGGGCATCGAGACATTTAAGAAAAAATTGTATGAGGTATGGATAAATTTAAATCATTTATGTAGAACTATTTGTGTTAACATAATGTTATTGTCAAAAACCTGCACGTAACAGTTTATAAAATTGGAAATGTCTGAGTTCGAAAATGCGGCCACGCCATAGAGAAGGAGGTATTGAGGTAAATTTGGGTTACTTGCAGAATGGCTCAAAAAGTATATGCAGAAGGGGAAACAGGGTTGGAACCAGTTGGTAGTTTTGAACTTTTACACAATTGCAGTTTATTTTTGACGTGTTTGAATATATCAATGGAAATTACTTTTGTTTACATTAGAGCATTTTTATTCGGAATATTTGTCGATCTCTTAGGGTCGTTAAAAGCTATCAAGAAAATATGAGCCAACTAATCCCGCATGTGAGATTGGTTGGCATGTGTTGGTTAGTATATAGGTCTTGGAGGTAGATTAACACCAGTATGTGGAGTGCTCGTACACTACTTCCGGGAGTGTGAAAAAATAAATCAGTGTCAAAATGGATCATATTTCAATGTTTTATTTACACAATTAAATATAAACAAGTTCCTTTGGTTATAAAGAACAGGCTCACATTGGACACTAAAAAAGTAATGTGAGTTACACAATTAAGTATTTAAAAATCAATCTTTGATTTGATTTAATCAGTACTTTACGTCTTTACAATAAAAAGGGTTTACTGAATTCCTTTAGAATTCTGAGTAGGTAACCTCATTTAATTGTTTCGAATTTCACTGTAAGGAGTACTTTAACTTGCGATAGACGAGCAAGGAAATGTTACAAGTTTACACTAAAAAGAAAGAAAAATAAATCTTCAAAAAATAAATGAAGGATAACTTTAGAAAACTAAACCGGTTGATTACAGAAAGTCAGAACTCTTCCATAACCGCAAAGGAATATGTCTCCATCGTAAGAAGAACGACAGGAGAGGAATTCTTCCCCCTGAGACAGGTTCCCCACCGCGCTATACCCAGAGGGACGGCGCGCTGAACACACGGCTACTACACAACATGTGCATCAGGAGTTTCCAACTTGTAAGGCCTCACAACTAAAACCTTCAATATAGCTGTGGGCAATATTTACATTACTTGGGCAATTCACACCTGAGTACCCCGTATCGTCGGCTGTTGCCCAGCTCTGAAACGGGGGGGGATAGAAACATGCGTGATATCAGGCCATACCATGCATAACGCAGGGAAAGACATTGGGATGATTTTGAATCTCTGAATTTACTACAAACAATTTTAAATCTAAACTGAACCTATTTTTACATCAATAGGGTTGTTGACTCGCAGGGCTCGTGCGCTAGGCGAACAATGTTCTTACTGCCAGACATGGATGAAACGGTCTTTCACTTTTGATTATAGTATTTGCCGTGCCGCATGCGGCCCGCGGGCGGCCTGTTTGACAATGATTGTTTGATTGGTTGTTAGTGATTCCGTGTGCGTCAACTAATGAGGTCATTAGTCCCGTAAGTATAGTGCATGATTTTCATCTGGAGGTAACGATGATCTTCCCACATTGGATGGCGAGATCCGTTAGCCGACATACCGTCGACTAGCGGGGTTTTCCCTAACCAGGTATCTCCCACCGCCGGAACAGTCCTCGACCGGTCTTCCGCACATGTGTGGCAGTGCAGTGCATGTTAGTTCAAGTGAATGTGTGTGTAAGGGGTAAGGATAGGACAAGGAAGAGGAAAGAAAGATCCCGCGCGGTCCGTAGTCTGTTTGTTAGGGTACTGCTCCGGCATTCGCCAGGTGTTGATCGGAGAAACCACGGAAAACTACCTATCAGAACACACCGGTCGCTAGAATTCTCCTCCAGACAGCGACTCAATTCGACCTAACTGAAAAGCTCGTGTCGTAAATCCTGCCGTGGTCAGGACTCGAACCTAGAATCTCCCATTCAGAGACACTGCAGTAATGTCAGTTGATGCACTGAGCAACCGCACCCGGTGCCAGTTAGACAACATTGATGTACATGGTGTGCGTATACGCGGTCCGCGCGTGCCATCTCTCTAGTGACGAGAGAGACCTTACCACAGAATAAGTATTTCACAGAAAGGAAAGCTACGCATAATCTGTGCGCCGTTACGATGCGCATGGTCCCCATATTGAAAGTGTGTAAATACTTGTACGATCCAGTATTTTATGTGTGCTGAACGGTGATAAAGGTGCCTTTTATTTCTGTTTTATCGTATACGGTGTGTGTTTAACTAACAAAAACACGTAACCCGAGGGGACATTTGCTTCGTATAGGCAAATATTAAAAATACAGATAAAAAGATTAAGAATTAAAAAACATAACTAGTAGCGCTACAAATTGGCAGAGACTTTCTCGTATTAGTTTTCTCTTTTCTTTAATGTGGGTTAGTTTATCGAATTTGCCACATACTCTAGCCTGCTGCCATCTATCGTCGCTCAAAGTACATTTTTCAATTTTTTTCTCAATTCTTCAGTTTCGTAATAGTAGCTCCAAAATATTACTTGATAATATTAAAGAAGAGTAAAACTTTGGCCTATATGACAATTTTCATAAAAAAATTTGGAACCGTTTTAAGAAAAGATCGTTTAAGCGTTACTAAAAAAGCGATATTGAAGCTCTTTTCACAAAACCTTTTTGAGTTTTCGGAAAACTTCATTTTAAGTCATTTAAAGAACTTTAACTGCAACAGTGTTTACAAATCGCTGCAAATGTGCATATTAACAGTGTAGGAGATATTTAAAAAAATACATTTGTGTAATGTTTGAAAAAACAAAGTAATACACCAATATGAATTTTAAGTCATAATAAACAGTGCAATTATCACTACCCGTTGGAAAAGTTTGAAGAAAAATTTGAAGCCGTTTTAAAGAAAATGGCGTTCGAGCTGACTCTTGCGGTTCCTTTGCATAGTTTCAAGATTGCGGTCCGCGCTGCATGGTGGCTCACTAAAGATCAAAGGAGCCGCCCTCTACTTTCCTTTCTTTCTTTCAGAATAGATACTGCGTAGTACCTGTTCTGTGATCTTACAGTGAGCCCACTGCGTTCCCAAGTAATGGGTAGAAATAAGACCCCATACCACATCACAGAACTAGAAAGGCCATTGATAGGTAGTCCTTGGAAAGTCAGAAATGAAGTGAAATTGAATTTTATTCAAATGTAGTAAGTACTGCTGTGACGCTAGACTCCGCTACGTCAATTGTAGCCACTTCGAGGATACAATTTGAAAAATAAGAATTAATGGCTTCTCACAAGCTTCTAACTTGCAGAACATGGATCTTACGCATTCTAGTGGCGAAGATTTGAACAAAGGTAATTTAATTATTTCTCTTATTTTATTTTTTAAAAAATATGATGAAAACATCTTATTGATATTGACACTGCAAAAATGTTAAATGAACGGTACTTTTGGGGAAGTATCTGACCATTAAAAATCTTGCGGCTTTTACGTGGCCGTAACTGGAACAAAATCGGGTTTTGGAAATAAATGACTCCAAAATAGAACCAATTAAAAATTACTCATTTTTAAGTCAACAGATCTATCAGAAACTAGCATACTAGTGGCGCATTGACTTTCCCATAAAAAAATTCCTGGAGAATATTGAGAAAATTTTCAAATATGTTCATCATCACAGACAATACCGATTTTGCCCTAGGTGTGAATAAAAATATTTTAAAAAATAGTTTAATTTCGTTGAGCTGGTTGACAGCAAGAAAATTGAACTGGACGACGCCGTGCCAAATAATTCCAATTGAAAAGTGACAGCCAGCCCCAAACGGATTGATAAAGATGTTCATAGATATGATAAGGGAACTCAATACTATACAAAAGATACAGGGAAAATAAATGCTTGGTTGAAGGTTTCAGATGAAACAAAGAGAAAGGCAAAATCTTTTGTTCCCAATAATTACATAATTCAATTAATGAACAACGAAGATATTAGTGTCCAAGCACTAAAACACAATTGTGTTCCCGGTCCCGCAATCGTTGCACTGATTGTATTGAGACTTCTGAGGGAAGCTGTGCGGACCGAGGACTTCTGAGGGAACCGTGAAGG
This sequence comes from Teleogryllus oceanicus, assembly GCA_964035755.1. Classification (NCBI taxonomy): domain Eukaryota; kingdom Metazoa; phylum Arthropoda; class Insecta; order Orthoptera; family Gryllidae; genus Teleogryllus; species Teleogryllus oceanicus. Next base: position 95,058,954 of record CAXIVR010000002.1, on the reverse strand, counting down.
ACCCGTGACACAAAACTAAGGCTTATGGGAGCAACGTGTTTCATGTCGCAATCCGAGTGTCAACCAACCCCGGTCCTCGTACTTTTTTATTTAATAGGTAATTACTACGCATGTAAATTAAATAGCTTCATACTATGTGGCTACGCCGAAGGCCTTTAACCTTAGATTATAAAGATGCCGTCTGTGCGACAACGCAACTAGTGTCGAAAGCTTCCCTCACCTCTTTCCCCTCACTACCTCATTTCTGAAAGTCTGTGTACCATTCAATTTTTGTCTCATTTCGAGCCCAGCTCTCGTAGAGCAACACCTCCGAGCGCTCCGCACTTATCGCGTTTAGTAATTGCAGTCTGTGCTATAGTTCCAGCTTATCAGTGGTAACCTCGAACGCGCACGATGATAAGCCGCTCCAGTTCTGAGCGGCCCGCGCAAAAATGCTGCATTGCAGCAAATAACGGCCAATTATTTAACTGTAAGTGTGAACGTTTCGTGTACTGTTTAGTGTAATCTGCGTCGACTGTGTGAAAGCGATCCATTTTTTGTGATGGAAAATGCCCGTGCTCACGAAGTGAACCTAACGAAACCGGCTCTCTGGTATCGCATGCTCTCCATGAAACAATTTCCCGCGATATGGATGTTGAAGAACGCATCCAGCTACAGCAAATGCAGCAGCAATACCGTCTGCAACAGCAATTACCACATCAGCAACAAAATGGACATACGCCTCTACCCCGCTTTCTCAGCCATCGCAACAACTTCACAACCTGCAACCAAAGATGTAAGCAACAATGAACCTAATAACTTCAGCTCTACAAACGAACAACAGCTACATCACCAACAACAATTATATCTACAATTACAACAACAGCATCAACAACTCATGCTCAATATCAACATTTGCAACAAACTACAAACGCAGTAATGTCTCCTGTGCTACTCCAACGACAACAACCAGCAACTCAACCAGCAACTCCTGCTGCTTACAACGGTCAGCAACCGAATGAAACTTCAACAAATAATGTAAGTACTAGTGCCAATTCACCCCAAAACGCCGATGATCCCAGAAAACGTAAAAGACACCATAAGTGACAGTGAACCCACATTATAATGTGCCAACTAATAATCGCTACGAAATACTATCACCCGAAAAACAAACTAATAGTGCAAACTCTAGGGTGTAGTGTAAATCAACCTTCAACCACTAAAATTCCACCCATAATAGTTACAATGTCGACAATTACAGTCGTCTAATCAATGACATCAAAAGTGTGACAAATGGTACTTTCAATACTAAAACTGAAAATAACAATCTCAAAATCATGTTCCAAAATATTAGTGACTTTCGCAACTTTAGACAATTTTGCGACAGTGAAAACATACAGTAACACACGTATAGAGACCCGACTATTAAATTGTTGTCAGTAATTATTAAGGATGTACCAATCAATTTATCAGAAAAGACATTAGTGAGGGCTGATCTTCAAAAATTACCCTGTCAAAAAGTGCTCAAGATTATATAGAAAAAATAAGACACCCATGCCCATAATAGCAATAGACTTAGTAGATGATGAAATAGGTAGAACTATCTTAAACCTCAAAGACTTATTTTATTGTAAAATCAGAGTAAGCATGAAACAATACCATAGGTCCATACAATGCAAAAAGTGCAAAAATTTTGGTCATATACAAGCTAACTGTGGGCTAAGTCCAAGATGTGTGAGATGTTTGGGAAAAAACCATTACTCTGAATGCAAACTCTCTAAACAAGGAACACTGCCTACCTGTGTTAACTGTTTACAACGCCACACAGCTAACTATAAAGGATGTCCAATATACAAAGAATTATCTGCTAAACTAACCAAAACTTCTTCCGCAATTTTCATAATTCTAATAAACACCTCAGCCTCAAAACCTCCCATCATCAACCTCCCCACTCATTCATCTCCCCCAAGTAGTAACAATATCCCAAATTTAAATAATAATCACTTCCCTTCACTACCAAGCAGGCCCAACAATCCGAACTTCAGTGCAGTAAATCCCCATTAAATCAGTGGTCCAGAAACAACAATATAATCAACAATAATAACAATAGTACTACCAATATTGAAATTCTTCTCACTAATATTATAACACAGGTGGTAACACAAGTTCTCACATCTCTTATGCCACAATTACAATCTCTTGTTCCATCTTCAAGTCAATATGGCCAGTAATTCAAACATTAAGAGCTTACCATTTTACCATGTAATTATTATACTGTTCCAACTAATCTTAACAAAACATAAGATAGTCTTGTATTGTTTAGTTATAAGTAGAACCATATCTTTATTTTTGTACAAACTTCCTAAGTTGATAAAGATTGTCTTAACATTTTTTGTTCACAATAAGCTTAAAATTCTACAAAAAGTTTTCATGAAAACAATTCACTCGCATTCATGTTACCTATTTATTAAAGATGTCTCCATAACATGCCTCCACCTTAAAATGGCTAATCAACCTCCTTTAACCCTACTAAATTTCAACAGAATGGCATAAAGAAACAAGAAACTTTATTCTATCATTTTCTAAATAGACATAATATACACATAGCCTGTATAACGGAAACTCACCTTGTACCTGGAGAAAATTTAAATTATATGGTTATAACATCTACAAGTGACAGATCCAGACTTACAGCTTCAGGAGGAACAGCAATTGCAGTTCAAACAAAATTTAAACACTCCCAAATAAACTCTCCATCTACTATTAATCTTGAAACAGTAGCAATAAAAATTTCTACTCCAACACATCCAATAATAATCATAGCAGTATACAGACCACCAAATCAAAAATTTCCAATCAATGAACTTTATCAGATATTTTCAAGTAATGCCCCCACTTTATTAATAGGTGATCTTAACTGTAAAAATCAAGCTTGAGGTTGTAATACCTCAAATTATCAAGAGCAAAACACTCCTCAGATTTAGCCTCAACAATAATATTTATATACACTCCCCAATTACCCCGATTTTATTCTAACAACACTAACCTAACACCAGATATATTAGATTTAATATTGACTAAAAATTATCAAACAATACACCAAACAGTAGTACCAGAACTAGATTCAGACCATCTTCCAGTTAAAATTACTATTGACACACAAGAAGACAGCACATTTCAACAAAATAAAATAATTACTAAAACTTGAAACTAAATTACTACTATATAAAAAGTATTATAAGGCCCACACTAACATATGCATGCCCTGCCTGGCTAAACACTGCTCCTAGCAATACTAACAAAATTCAAGTTTTTCAAAATAAATGCCTTCGCAGACTTCTTAACGCACCCTGGTTTATTCCTAACAGTCAAATTCATCGTGAACTTCAAATGCCTTACATCTCTGATTATTTAATAAGCTTATCCTCTAAATTTTATTCACTTCTTCCATCTTGCCCAAGCACTTCCTTTTTCCACCTTGTGAACAAGCCAATACTCGAACAGAATAAAATCTCGTTTTCCCAAAGATATTTTCAGACCCCTGATTCAATTCTCCCACATGTCCTCTCAGAATATTTTATTTATCACCCCTTCAAACCTTAACAATATTAATCTCAAACTATCTTCCTTTCTCACCTCACCATAAAACATCAATTTTGTCTTTCTTTGTGGTTTAACATCGAATAAGACAATCAACTTAGGAAAGTTTCCAAGAATTATGTATATGTATTCTCAACTCTGTAGGACCACCTGGTCGAGCAGATGAAATAAATTAAAAAAAAATTGTCTCATATTCTATTCGATAAAGATCCTCATCAAAATGTAGTTTCCCAGATTCGCAGAGAATTGAAAGTGCCTTCATTAAGTGACCACATAACACAAATAGCCCAAAACATTTACCAAAACCTTCACATTTCCCCATGCTCCTTAATCTTCAGCCTGTCGCAATGCTGCATACCCTCGTATTAAACCCAGGAGATCCATAGACCGATTCAAACTACCGTAATCCGCCATAACTATCAATAGATCAAACTAAAACAGTCTTCAACGTCTTCCTCGCTTCATTTATTTTAGCACAATATCTACGTTCTTCCGAGTAATAAAAACCACTGCTTATGGATGGCCATCCCAGAAAGTAAAAAGAACTATGTAATGCATAATTTAACCTCCTCGAAAGACAAGTATGTCGAACGAGCAGAAATAAATTTTTAAAAAATGTAGTGTTACGAAATGAAAATAGAACTTAATACGAGTGTATCAACTCGTACGAGAACGAACAATTGAGTAATGTAATGGTTACTATAGAGGCAAGTTTGTTTAGAGGAGAGGCTAGCTAGAGCTCAAAAGAGATAGCCCCATGACGGTTTTGTCGTGTTACTGAAAGTAAAACTCTTGATAATATACCAAATTAGTAGCGTCTTCAAGTAATTGGATTGGAGAAACCTTGGGGAAGGCATTAGTTACAATTATTCGGTGGTTCAAGAATACAAAAAACAATATTCGCAGAAGCGGAGCAGGTAACAGTTTGCCTATTGATTAGCCATCCAGGACATTCAAGCAATATATTTCCTTCTGTTGTTTTCAGTGATTTGTTTTTTAAAACAATTTCTAGAATTATTTAATACGTAATCACTAAATTGTATTTCATGCAATTTTAATTATAGAAATAACGTGTTTTATACTGCAAGTACTTGTACTTCAATATAAGTGTATTTGAAAGTCCTCAAGAGTGAGGAGAACGGGCGGCGACGTGTGCAGCGAAGTGGAAACCAGCGGCTGTTGAAATTATTGGGTGCATGATCGCAGACGCCCACGGGAGCAATCGCTGTTGCGGGACGAAGTTCATAGATACGTAACATGTAGGGCTTCAATTTGTCTCATTAACCTACTTCTGGAGTAACATTGGTTTTAGACGAAGGATTTTAGTGTTATGGCTTTCCTTTCAATGGCATATACTATGTAATTACCTGATTCCATTCATTAAGGTGATCGTTACAGTAACCCCGAAAAGGCCCTAATACTGGGAATTTGTTATTTCACTGATCGCCTATTCTACACAAATATAAGTAAGTTTAACAACTTATTATTAGGTGTTTTTAAAGTTAAACTATGAATAGAACCCAATTCTAGCAATGATACAACACGATAACACTATAAATAACCTACTTCAGCATCTATAAATGAATTATTCTCATCGTGGTTCATGAACGTTAAAGAGGTGCTGAAGAATCGCATGCCGTGCGAGCTCAAGTACTTAACGAAAATACGTTTTACTGATGATAATAATTTTCATTCTAAGAAATTCTTCATAAAAAGGATTCCGAGAAAACACACGAAAAGGGGATGTTTGTTATTAACCAGCCCTGTCACAAGGAAAGCTTTATGAAAGTGGAAACTCGCTTTGGCTCAAGAACTTATTCTGAGTAAAATCAGGCGAAAACGCTACAAGCAATGCTACACATGGCAAAGTCGTTTTTCCCAAAAGGACGCAAAGCAATATAAAGCGAGAAAGAGGAAGACAAGGGTAATCAGAGAAGCTCTGCTCTCGCTCTTCTCAGAACAACGCGACGATGTGAAAAGCGATCTTTCCAAAGGATGCATGGCTCTGCGGTGGCAAAAGTGGTCACTACCCGTTTTCGTGAAAAGTACCTCCCACGTTAAAGAAATGTGTGTTTAAGAAAATTTTATTATTTCAAACTAAGCTTTAAAAAGGCATAGTTTTTCCATTATAAGACTATCTTGTATTAGTCAAAAAGTAAAGAATTGAGCAATGTCCTTGGTATTTAGAATTTCACTGCTTTGCGGTAAAGCTATCATTCAACATAATTCGCTTTAGATTCTCATTTACTAAAGAATGATTTAAATGCAGCAAATGAAAATACTTACATTGGTTTCTCATTATTGATGAATAATTTTGTGAAATTAAAAACTCGCCAATGTTGAATAACAATGAAACAATAAATAATCACAAAAACTCATCACGGTTCAATAAGAATGAAACAATAAATAATCACAAAATAGGTTTGATGAATTACAATAATCAGTTGTAAAGCTCTTTCATGTTATGTATTCATGATACGTATGTATTGATGATACATTATAACATTCAATTCATGGAATTCTCTCCGTCAGGTGACTTATTTGGTAATGACTAGAGGGCAAATTTTAATGAAATGTCATTTTTTCTTTTCACTTTAGAACAATGACCTTTATTATAGAAATTAATTTTTTGTTACGACAAAAGGAAATGACCCAATTTTATGTAATTTCTTTTTTTTTTTTTGCATTTTTCGTCGATGTCGACTAATAAGTCATTTTTTACCTCTTTCCGTCATTTTTATTGCATTTTTTGCTTATTTCATCGATTTTTATATAATTTTAATGATATCATTAAATTCAAATAATATTTGCGAGATGCAACAAATGTTCTCGTCAGAATTTCTGAGACGCCTATTCGATTTGTCGAAAGGAAAAATGGTATGTCAGCCGTTGTGAGTATATAATCTAAGATTTCTGTGACGCCTATTGACACCTATCAGCGCCGATTTCAGAATAATTAAAGGCAGAGATTTCCTGGTAAAGAACAATCGAAACCAGAGTTTGAAACTGAATTCACTTGAACGAATAGAATAAGGCACAATTGCATCAGTGCAATCTAACAGCTTGAGTTGTTCATTCGAACTGAATTTGATTACATCTTTTACATTTTTCTTTGCTTTTAGAGCATTTTAAAAACATTTTAAGAGCATTTTATTGACTGATTTTGACAATGTTTTTGGTCTTTAAAAAACCGCCCCTACTTAAATAATAGTTATATTAATTTCATTTGAAGTATGAAAAGCCGGCGGCGCTAGCCAAATTCGTTTATTACGCTCCGTGAAGTCACGAAGGTTAAGCGAATTCGAGACTCACGGGTTCTTGGTTGGGTGACCGGCCAGGAACCCCGGGATCCAACGTCGTCGCGCCCCTGGCCGAAGGGATAAAAGGCACTGACTGACTGCGACGTGACGAGACTTGACTTGGTAATTAACGGAGGATTACTCCAAAATAATGCGCTCAACACCCCATAAGGGGCTTGGAGACGCGTTGCGTCAAGATGCGGACGCAACAAATTTAAAAAAAAAAGTATTTAGTGAAGAACCAAAAGAAACGTTCTGATATATGTAACATAACAAACACTTTTATCTTAAACGAATAATTCCATGCACAAAAAACTGGCTATGAATATCGTCTGGCCAACTTACCAGACCACAACGACCATCAACGTTTAAAACCGGTTCTTAGGTCAAGATGCCAAGGTCACGACTGCACATAAATTTCTTCTCAGGTGAACCGGTATATTTTCTTTTGGCCTCTAAAGGTGAACGATAAGTTTTAACGAAAAGAAAATAAACTTCGAAAAATGCAAAGAATAAAGGAATATCTTAACACCTGAGACCTATCTCAATTCAAAAAAGGAATAGCAGCATCAATGCCTACGTAGCACAAGTACTCATGTACTCTCAAGGTAGTGCAGTCAAGTCGTATTCAAATGGACTAATTTCGATATCGAAGCTATAGAAAGATCCATAATAATGCAAATGACTCTTGATATATCACCGCCCCAAGAGCTGTATTCAGAAGGCCATGCTACCAAGGAAGAAAGGGAGACAGGGTATTATTAGCCTTCGAGATCTAGTCGAAACCATAGAAATATTGTCTTCTGCAGAATATTACATCTTATTACAAGAATCATTCACAAAGAGACCCAGAAAATGATTCCTACAAACTACACTGAGCCTGAAGTATCAATGTGGAAAAAATACAGAGAGTTGACCAATTTTGTAGAGGAGTGATCCCTTTGAGAAGTGAAACAATACTTGCGGTATTGTCAGCCACTGCACATGTCGTTCCAAAGGTGACTATCAAGTCACTAGACGACATCAATAAATCTGTAGTTATTAACAACAAAAAGGCAGTCATAATCAACACATGTTCTATGATCAGAAAGTTCATTGGCGCAGATTAGTAAAATTTGTAATGTAAAATTTTGTAATTTGTGTTTGGAAAATGTAAATGAACTATAATTATGTAGTTACATATTTACCAATATGAATGATGGTGACGTAATTATTAAAAGCTTTATATTTATTTCTAAGTAAAATGTAGTCTTGCATTAATTTATATTCGTGTCAAATTGTAAAAAAAGAAAACTGCGAGTAAAGAAAATAAAATAATAATAATAATAATAATAATAATAATAATAATAATAATAATAATAATAAACAGAAGAAGAAGGAGAAGCGGGTCCCATGACGAAGATGGTTGCGGCAGCCGCCGTTGTAGCCGTCTAAAAACCAATGGATACAGCCAAAAAGGCTGTTCCACATAACGAGAAAAGAAATGTTAATCCCCGGTATAAATATGAATGGGCCTCGGAGAATAATGTGTATCGTAGTCCGGCTTGGCCGTTATTCGTATTGTAACAATAATAATAATGGCAATAATAATGATAATAATAACAGTAATAATAATAATAATAATAATAATAATAATAATAATAATAAATATTCTGCCAATAGGATTTCATATACTGGACACTTAAATTCAGCCATCAGTATCAAAATCAGAATCATACGATGCCAACTTGACGATTCCATCGAATTAATACTGAATAGAAATACTATAAGAACGACCAATCTCTGAGGGCAGAGAGCATTAAACACGCAGTCTCCAACGCAATTTCCGCTCTTTCTTCCCCCGACGATATCGCATCCGATCGCTGACACATCTCAAAGGGAGCGACCCCCCGATAGTGCTACTGGAATGTGCCAGAGGAGCATCGACAAGCGACGCCCCACCCGTGCCTCGTTCGTAGAACCACCGGCCCCGCTCGCGTTCCCGGACCGCGACATGGGCGACCTACGACGCCCCACTCCCGTTCTCGGAAGTTCTTCCGCGCTGATTGCGAGGGTGGCGGCGAGGGCGGCGACCGCTTTTCGGATTCGCCCTTTCCCTCGCCCTGGACACGCCTTTACGGCCGGCAGATTCGCGCACCTCCCCACCGGCCATGGTTCCTCCAAAAGGCCTAGAGTTTTCGTTTACATTCCTTTATTTGGCAAAATTAATTTAAATATCTATTTATGTTTGAATTATGAAATTATTTAAATAATAATATTTCACAGAATATCTCCAGAACATAAATAATATACAATATAATAACAAATATGTTTATTATTTAAGAAAAATCTACGATGTCTCCCCTCCCCCCAAAAAATATCGGTTGGATCCTCTACCTTCATTTATGACCGCCCATACCTTGCCGATTTATGACCGACCTACTATACTACCCTTCGTTAGACACCTTGCCACAGCTATCAATTGCATTACATTAACGAAACTATGTGCCTGAATTCTATTCCTGACCCAATTTTTGCACTACCAGTACGCTCTCTTCTCACCTTTGGATGTAGGGTAACAAACATTGGCCAATCAATACGCAAAATGGTTTGTGTCAGGATTTCATGAGTGCCCCATATATTCTGCTTGTGTCATAATTTCGCATTCGTTCATTATTCATCAGTTGGTCTTATTATCTACAATTTCTCTCATCGTTCTCTCATCGTGTTAGAGAGATCTCTCTCAGTAGACTGAGGAAATTGCGGAACCATTGATTTGGAGGCGTCCATGGAGCAAAGGAAATAAACACAGTACCTCTGGTGGCTGCCCATCTCTAACCAACCATTTCTGAGTAACTCTGAATCTCCCAATCGCCCAACCTTTCATGGGTCCCTTTATATCATCCCTTCTAAATTTTTCGAACCCAACTCTTGAAAACTATTTTCCTGTCACGATATTCATTATTGAGTGAGAATGTGACTTGCATTAAATGTCTTTTTCTAACCGTTCTGACTCTTCGACAGCACCTTCCTGATACTACGACCATTGCCACCACAGATCCTTCTAGGGCTGTCTTCGATACTTGCGCTACAATCACTTTTAGTTTCCATTTACGCCGACCACAGCTCGATGATCCGTTTCTCAACTGCCCACCCACTCCCACCCTGTCACCAGCATTCGCCGCTCCCGCCTTTCCGCCGACGTCGTCAGCCTGCTTCTCGGCTAATACCCATCTCGACCGCGCCCGACAGCCAGCAACCACCAAGGACCGGACGGCCGATATCGGAAGGAGATCGTGCGTGGCCGCCTGGCGATGGAAAGAGGCGTTCGGAGAAAGACCCGCTCGATTCCCTAGCGTAGTCGGAACACGTCCAGCGACCCAGGAGCTGGCGCGGGTGGCGGGGGCGGCGGGGGCGGCGGGGCGGCGGGGGCGGCGGGGGCGGCGGGGCGGCGATCGTGCCGGAGGTGCCAGCGGAGTTAGCGGTTGAGACAGGGCTTAGCGAAGTCATCGGCGCAGACAGAAAAAAAAAGTGGTGGGTTCGGCATGTATTGAGCCGAGCGTGTGGCAACGGCTCTGGTTAGATGTTGGTGTGTGTTACCGGAGAGGTGGCTCAGGGTATCAAGTGATGTCAATACAGTACCCGTTGTCGAGAGGTCCTAGGTTTGAGTCGCGACATACTGGATTTTCAACACTAGTTAGATATCTAGTTAGATCGACTTCAAACAGCGACTGAAGTCGACCTAGATATCTAACTAGTGTTGAAAATCCAGCATGTCGCGACTCAAACCTAGAACCTCCCGACAAGGGGTACTGCATTGACATCACATTGGTACAACATATAGAATTGGCTTGACTGATCCGGCTTCATTTCTCCGTGGTTTATGCTACTAATACCAGTCAAATGACGGAGAAATCACCGTAACAAATGAGCCACGGACCGCGCGCGATCTTTCCTTCCTCTTCTTTGTTACATCCCTTACACTCCCTTTTACACAGTTGCACGCACTACAATACCATGCACTACACTACGAGATATGCCAGGAGACCGGCCGGGAGGTCAGAGATTGTTCTGGTTGGGGCGGTGGGAGATACCTGGATAAAAATACCCCGCTAGCCAACGGGAGGTCGGCATCAGATCTCACCATCCAGCGGGGGGAGGGATCAAAGCCACCTCCCTATGAAAGGAACATGCACTACGCTTCCGACACTAGTGACCTTAGCCGTTGACGCGCCCGGAATCACTAATCAATGAATCAAAGCTAGAAAGGCGGTTGGCATAGAGGTCGAGATCTTTTGACACAAGTCGCAGACGCTACAAAACCGACATTTTCTACCGTTTGACCTTTGTCTTATTAAGCTGACTTTGCGATCATCTCTGCTTTCTAGAAAAAGAGTGAATGGATGAAAAAGATCTTTCTCACTTGCAGACTCAGAATTAATTTTTTACAAAAGAGGAGAATTTTTCCAGAAAGTTTTCAGGAGATAGGATAGCTTTCGTATGCTTTGAGTAACAGATTTAAAGATTTTAAGTTTCAGATTAAAAGAAGTTGTTATAAAATTTTCTGAAGTTCTCTAACAAGGTTCGAACTTGGTATACAAAATAATACGATTGAAGAAAAGAAAAGAGATTTGAAAGGATAGACAATTTTATTTCGCAATGAAGTATTGATTAAAAAATTGAAAGGGTAAATGTAGTGTAAGGAAGTTTTCAATGAACCTTTAAAAAAAAAAAAAAAAATCAGATGAAAATTTTAAAAGGACGAGTCTTGGAATAAAAGGAATAAAAACACTTAAATCAAGACATAAACAAATTTATTATACAATAAATAAGAGGCACATTTTTACATAAATTAAATAAGTTTAGTTTTCCTTATACTTTCAGAAAACGAAAGTAACGGAGAAACCAGAAAAGGCTATCAAGGTGTGAGAACACTCCATGACTCCATGACGCCGAGAACGAAGAAATGGATAAAATTTGATCAAGAAGGAGAGGAAAGGAAGAACTCAACAGGAAAGGGGGCAGGACGCTTAGAAAGCGTAGCCAACACCACCAAGACCGTTGAAGGACACGTGGGCGACGGCGGGGGCGGCGGAGTAGCCGATGGCGGGGGCGGCGATGGCGCGGGCGGCCAGGGGCGCGGCGAGGGCGGGCGCGGCGTAGGCGCGGGCGGCCAGGGGCGCGGCGAGGGCGGGGGCGTAGGCGGGGCGGCCAGGCGGCTCACGCCAGGCGGCGTGTCCGTGCAGGGAGGAGCCGATGGAGGAGCCGGTGGCGCCGTAGGACAGACCACCGCGGGCGGCGAGGGCGGGGGCGGCCAGGCCGTAGCCGGCGGCGAGGGCGGGGGCAGCGAGGGCGGGGGCGGCCAGGGCGGGGGCGGCCAGGCCGTAGCCGGCACCGTAGGCGATGGCGTCGTTGCTGGCGCGAGAGCTGGAGATGCGCACGCTGGAGTAGGGGCTGTCCACGGCCTTGGTTGTTGCCGCCCAGGCCCTTGGGGTGGTCTCCTGAGAGGCGCCGATGGAGCCCAGGTCGCCGGAGGCGGAGTAGGTGCTGTAGGCAGCGGGGCCGCCGGCGTGAGCCACGGCCAGGAGGGCGGCGAGGGCGAAGAACTGCAAACAAACACACGCTCCATTGATGCGTTGATTCCGAGCCCGTCAACTGCTATGGCCATTGGCCCCATAAGTTTAGTGTATGTTTTTATCGCGGAAGGGGGCGGTGTTATTCTCCCCTCTGGATAATAAGATTCGGCTTCCAGGGATTTTCCCAACCAACAAGCTCTAAGCTCCCGACTAGGCTCCTGATAAGTGTGTTACAGTAGCATATATAAGTGATGATGTAGCATATGTAAGGGGTGATGATAGGGCAAGGAAGAGAAAGGAAAGATCGTGCGTGCGGTCCGTAGCCCGTTTGTTCATGTACTACTCTGGCAACTATTGAAGAAGCCATGAAAAACTACCGATCAGAACAGCCGGACACCAGAATTCTCCACCAGGCTGCTGCTAACTTCAACCGAAATCATCCTGTCAAAAATCCTGCCACTGTCAGGAATGGAACTCTAGAGCGTCCTGGTCATAGTTACAGCATTGGCATCAATTGATGCCTTGAGCGACCTCTCCCGGTAAGAGCCGGCGAAGAGAGTCGCAGCAGGGTGCGACGCGACGCGATTCCTCGCCAAGTTGCGCGGGAAGAAACTTGCTAACTCGCCCCGACGCCCTTCCCAAGCTAATTTAGGCGCCCGCTTTCCCCGCCATTTTCTCTGCTAACGTTCCAGCCCAGAACTTCCCTCCGGTTCGGGTAAAATACCTTCTAGAATACATTAGCAAATCCGAATTTCGAGTTGCCTCTGATTACTTATTCATGTCGTGGTGGGAATTCGGACTCGACATGGTGGAAGCGTGGTACCTAACACTTTGTTAGGTTCAGGCCTCAAACTTCTCGTATTTTCATGTATGGAAATGCTACTTTTAGATTTTTGTTTAAATGAGTTACATCCATGCAACAAAGCATTGAAGATTTGGTTTTGACTCGAAAGACTAAACGTAAGAGACTAATACTGCTAATTACGTCTTACATAATTCCATTGCCTGATTATAGAATATATTACAAATGTCACTAATTATCAACTTAATTATCTTTGAAGTTAAAATGATAAAAATAATGATACACCAATCAAAACGATGGAAGAAACAGCATGAATGCCGGAAAATGTTGTATTTTGTATTTTTATAGAGCCTTATTAAATGATAAAATAACTGAATAACACAGAACATTATCTCTGAGAATATAAATTTAAGCAAGAAGTGCACAGAAACAAAGAACTGAATTATCGATTATTATTTCACAACATTCCGGCTATTGTTTGGTAACACTTTGCAAGTCCGAATGTTGGGATAACGTGAGCACAGATTCCATCTGACAGGTTAAAAAGAGAGCATTCACGTCCACTGCACTACGCTATAGTTGTTCAGTGGATAATTCCCGTCACGGGGTCGAGACCTCGACATCAGTGACTGTCATTCAGGCTCTCCTACAAACAATCACGTCAACTCGTCTACGAGCCTGTCTTGATGGACGTTACGAAATCCCTACAGCGTTTTAGAGTGACGTTCGCGACAATGAAACCATACAAGCCAGCAAACATTAGCGCAACATGGTTTGAAAGCCATCCAGGGCCAAACTAAAACAATGAGCTAGCGAGTACGGCCTACGACGTACTACAACGACCTCCGAGAATTCACAACAAAATAAAAAAGTAAATCAAAAAACAAATAAATAGAAATAACTAAATGAAGTATCTTGATGTCTACGAATTTCTCTCTCATACCTGCCAGAATTCGAGGAATATAAGGAAGTTATATTATTATATAATATATGAATATATATATATATATATATATATATATATATATATAATATATTATTATATAATATATGAATATATATAATCCGGCATCTTTTCACTCATGAATAAAATCGAAAAGTACAATATTCTCTTGTACTTTTTCTTCTATTTCTTCATCATTCCACCATCGTTCCACCTCGTGACATCGCCCTGCTCCAGCCCCTGCTGCAACGCCTTCATCAAGCGTAGCATCCACAGCGATCCCTGCTAAGTTGCCCCATCACGCGTAATAGTCCCATCGCGAGCGGGGCCGGCGCGGGAACGGTAGTGTCTGCACCGTCCCGCGACGCCAAGCACCGGAGACAATAAGGAGCAGCTCCAGCGACTCGGGGCGACGTGATGCAACGCTCTAGCCTGCAAACCCCGCCCTGTCTCCGCACCAAGCCCCGCCCATCCCCGATCTTCCTCTCCCCGACCCACTATTCCCCGCTACGCTCTTCCCCGCCCGCTCCACCCCGCTCTTCACAGCCCCGCGCTGGCCCGCCCTGCCTCGTAACGCCCCCCCCGCCCGCGCCTCGCCCCCCCCGCTCCGCCCAGCATCTTCCCCCCCCCCCCGCCCCCCCCCGCCCGCCCGCGCCCGCCCCCCCCGCCCGCACTGCGCCCTGCCCCGTCACGCTCCGTCCGTCCGCGCAACACACCGCGCCACGCCCCGCCCCTCGCCGAGCCCCGCGCTATGGCGTGGGTTTCTGTATCTGCATTGGAGATCGCTCCGAATACGCTGAGCGTTGATCACGCCTCGCGCCCCGCGCTTCGCAACGCTTTTGGCGACCCCCCCCCCTCCTCAGAGACATGTAATTGTCTAGCGGTTGCTTTCACCAGTCGTGGGTTTAATTAACTCAATTTTCTTCATGCGAATTTTAAAAATTATCGGGCCTTAAATGCACCTGGTGTAGTGAAGTGATGAATCTAGTAATTAAATGTAGAATCATGTATAAATGTATCTCATTATTATGCATGAAAATTCATTAAGATTTTATGAAATATCATTTCATAATTTCACGAATACACACGAATCTAATTTTATGCATGAAGAAAATTTTAATTACTTTCCTTAAAAGTTATGAATTAATTGTGAAAAGAGAACGATTACGTTATGACTACTCTTTGCCTTAAATGTCATAATTACAAAACTTAAATATCTATACGCTATGGCTGATTGAAATCCGTACAAAACACGGTTTATTGGGAAATTAAACTCCAATGGAGAATTCGTTTATAATAGTTCTTGAGAGACCGGCAAACCTGTCTCTTGAGTGGCAAAACTGGACCTGTTTCTCCGTCGATCATTTCATGTGATAAATCTCTTTCTCTTGCGCTTTTTTCGCAACACCACTGAGTCCCAAAAGAATTAGAACTTTTCCCCATTAGAAACCATGAAACTTAATAGTGGCAAATGTATTCACAGAACATTTCTGCGAACTTGGCTTAGATCCCTAGACAATTACAATTTCCACAACAATAAGCGTAATTGACTTCCTTGTTTTCACAGAACTCTATTTTTATACCTAGTTTTATTTTATCCGTTCCACGAAAAACTACTTCACTAATTCAACGGGCATTGATATAATTTCCATTAATGAATTGAGCTAATCCCGCCCTCCACCATAGTCCAGCTTCATTACAATCTCGCAACGAGAGGGGTTTATGTCATGGGCTAACCATGTCTCTCTCCCTAACGATCCCCAGCCCTACGACCCAGTTCCAATGTGCCATGCCGGTGCGTTTTCAATGGTGATATTTTTCTTTGAGAAACAGTTTAGAGATAAAAGGTATTACTCCTAACACTATATATTTCTCTTCCTATGTGCCCTATCTACATATTAATTCATTATTATAAAATTGAATTCTCGAAATAAAATGAATGCATCATAAATAATTATTAGTTGCCAAAGCAATGTTTAGTAGGAATTCAAAGTTAGTGTATAATATCTTACTAGAGTTGCAAAGTTATTTTTTTCGAATTTTCAAACTCCTCTCATACAATTAAGAAATTGTGATATTACAGTCACAATCATTACAGTATGCGTTATCTTGACTTAGTTACGAGTACATCAGCACACTTTCCGATTCTGATCTTCATACTACTGAACCTATTCATATGTTTCTCTTCGATATGTAAATCCAATCACATTATTTGTGTGGTGCATACTCACCTTGCAGTAATTCTTATTCAATAATACCCTCATTCCATAATCACGACTCTAACCGGTTTTTCCCTTTTGTTCAACACGTCGCGGCCAACACCTCGCGGCATTTTACAAGGCAAATTGCTACGTAATGAATTGGCAACAACGATCCAGAGTATCGCAAGCTGTGAAAGATTTATGTCGATTACGAAATAATTACTCTCCTGAGCCCCTTCAGAAATCCGAAGTTGCTTGCAAAACAAAGGCACCCGCTAATACGATGCGTCCTCGCAAATTGAGCCCTTTGCGAGCAAACTCCCAATCTGAAACCCGCGTACAGAGCGTGAAAAATGAACGGTGTTTCGGCTCGTAAGTGAACGATACCCGAATCGATTAAATCCATTCGTCATGCTCGAATCCACTTGCCGCACTTAATCACTTGATGAAAAAATCCATTTTCTATCACGTATTTAACGCGCCCATACCGTTCTGCACACCACGCTACGTCCACGAGCAGTTCATTCCACTCGCATTTCCACACGGCACTCAAAATTCGCAACAACAAAAAATCCAAATTCAAAAGAAGTGACTTGAAGAGAACGAGCAGCTGCGATGTGCGATATTTACCTTGAAGGCCATTTTTGGTGGAGTGGATGTGTGTGTCTCACTGAAGCGTAAGAGAAGTAGTGTACGGTTCGGTATCACACGCGGGGTTATATATCCGCTGCCCCTGCCATGCGCCGCTGATTTGGGTTAAGCAGCCGCCCTCTGTCGGCATGGGGACACAGCAGGGCGTGGAGACTCCCTACCGAGCGGGGCGGGGCGGGGCGGGGCGGTAGCGGGTTACTTCAGAATTTAGGTTATTGTCCGATCTAGTGCAGCGTGCCAATAACGCTTTCACTTTTTGTCCAAATCTTATCTGGCGGTTGCTACCCTTTTCGCGAGGCGAAGGCCGCCCACCCTCACGGGGCCACCCCCGCCTCCGCCGGCCCCGCCCCCACCCCCGCCCCCGCCCCCGGGCGGCCGGCGCCAGCGGTCGCCTGCGCCTGGAGGGGGTTGCGGGCGGTGCCGCGTGAACTTGGCAGTGATGTAACGCCGGTCCAGCTCCGAAATGAAGGCGCGGTGGCCGTGAGTTATCTGGCGACGCTCGCGGGCGGCGGGCGCCGCGCCGGGCCGCGTCGAGCTGCGCCGAGTGACAGCGCCGCGAGGGGCGAGCGCCCCGCGCGCCTCGGTGTTGTGAGCGGCCGTTGAGTACTTGGCGGGCGAAACGAATTCCCGCGGAGGGACTCCTCACGCTCGTGTAATTTATCCTCGAAAGACTGAAATGAATCGTGTTAGAGAGGTAATTCACGTAAGTAGTTGATATGTATACGTGTGAGTAAACGTATGGTCGTGGACACGCACACTCAATCCAGGCTAAGAGTTAAATCATTCGTTACTGACTTCTTTAAACGAAATCTTTTTAATGTTGTAAATGTGTCTGTGTGTGTGTATGTGTGCGTGTGTGTGTTCCCAAAATGTGCAGTGATATTGTCACCTGTTAATGTAGACTACATTTTTAAATATGTATAGTGTTACCAGACATTTTATGTCACGAAATAATGTTTAATACTTTGATTAAATACAATTGAAAATTGATACAGATAAACTCTATCCCAAAATGATTTCAAATTACAAGTTCTTATTTGTCTCTCAATAAAATATTATTCTTCATTTTATGTCAAAAATGTGCAAGAAATGGAATTCATCACAGAAAATTCAATGACTTTTACTAAAATGCGGTGATATATTGCAAAAAATTGTGATTAAAAAGATAAATGTTCTGGTTTCGAAACGAGGTCATCATATTCATTCATCAGAGAAAAGGTCAAAGGTAGTTAAATTCAAATTATCTTCTTCCATTTAATGCATCATTTACTTCAAGTACGTTTGGAAATTACCTACTTGGGAGCAGCTCGACGCGTTCAAGCATCAGAAATTTAATTGACGCGAATAAATTTCCAATCTTATCTTACTTTTTTAGGAGAACATTTACGTAAGACATTAATAGAACGTGCTGTTTCATATATGAAATTCACAAAAAACACCCAACATTGTTATTACCAAATCCTTTCATAAGGAATTTTGATAACTTCACTTTTGGTGTTTCTTCCGGCGTTCGCAAAATATAGTTGAGAGTGACAATTGTCTTTGCGAATCAACAAACTTCATAGCCCTGGTCACACTCCCAACTAAACGGAATGCGAGAACATCCCTGAACTATCTTACAACCATGCAAATATTGCATCGCTAGATTTTAGTACGTCTATCTTTCTGAGCATTATAAACCGATTTATTTTAGTGGTCGATTTCTCGAACACAAAGGACCGGTTTATGAATGTCCCCTTCGTCACGTTAGAATGAACAAATCATAGAGGTTCTTCGTTTTGTTTCGAGAAACAGGAACTATTTGTGTACAAAGTTCTCTTCGGCTTACATCATGTAAAATTATCTAGTTATATTTCATAACAACCATCGTATACGTAGATATGCAAATTTTACATTTAATATTTGTCATTGACCTAGTTCCCTCCCATGCACCATTAATATTCTTTTTACCTATGACACGGACAATGGAAGGAATCTAGTAGGCAACTGTATAAAGGGTAAATTTATTTTCAAATTCATCCACTCCATGAGTCACGTGCATTGTCCCAAGAGTGATGGGAGACACGACATGCTGATCACAATTCACATTCATCATCAAAATTACATTTTGAATCTTTAGTCTACAGATATTTTAAAGAAATTAATACAAATTTCTCCCTTTACAAAATATAATAGACAGAAAAACGAAACGTAGTATGTTTTCCGTCAAAGTATAGTAATTTACGTAAAAAGGGCCCGAAACAAGTGATTCACGCACAAGTCGAGGTTGTCGTCCGAACGTAGCGAGAACGGCACACCGTGCGCGAAACGCAGTGCATCAAGTAAAGGAATATAAATAAAATATCAAATAACTAGAAATACGTTATGCATAACTCAAAATATTTATTGTAAGTAGCCTACATATTACATTTTTCTATTTCTTTTCAGAATTATCATTAATAACAAAATTAACCGAACAATTATTAAATTGAAAGGAAAATGGCCCATTTCTTTAAAATTATATCTACGCCAACAGACGTGTTTTTTTTTCGTTGCGCCACTTTTTAAATTCATTGTATGTTGAGGTGTAGTGTCGTCGTGATTTCTCAGGCAGCAAACTTATTTTTAATATTATTTGCGATTTCAGCAAAATTCTTCGGCACCGTTTCTTCAAAATCTACCTCCGAATCACTTGCTGAAGTCATATTTTACCTTACTTGTACAAAAGTAAATGGATTCGAGTCAGTGTAGTAACACTATTATTTGTAAAATAATAAACAAAGACGTCGTCAAGACGAAAGACAATTGCGAATCGTTACAGATGTTTGGCATACGCTACGTGATGTTTCGCACACTGTGTTAGCTGTTCACACATGGACAACATGCACTAGAAACCGTGTTTCATGCAAGGCCTGTTAAATAATAATAATAATAATAATAATAATAATAATAATAATAATAATAATAATAATAATAATATAAGCGAAACAAAAATTGTCAAAGATAACGAAAAATCTAATAATACATTTATTGAAAAATGTAGCTAAAAATGTGTGTCTCTGCTTCATATAATATTGCTTGAAAATAGAGTTATTAACAAACATAACAAATGTATGTACGCATGTATGTTTTAATGAATGAGTTAATAAAACATTATGAATGAATGAATGAATGAATGAAGTAGGCTTCCGCGGCTTGTTTCATTGCTATCGACCTTTTCGCGTTACTGCTCTTCAGAAGGTCACGAATGACAGTCGAAACAGCACACCTGTTTTTGACGCGGCGTCGCCCGGGCAACCACAAGTTATGATTCAGAGGAATTGTTCTTTTGCACAATAACTGTTTAATTCTATCTTCTTTTGTGGATTGTTAGTTTTAGTGGTATTTTTATTGCCATTTTAATGAAAACTTGTCACAAACATTTCTTATAAAGAAGTTAACAGGCATATTCCAACGACTAAGATCCACATTATTGTCCGAGATACGACAACGAGCTCCCAGGTTACTATCATTACGCACAGCCCTCCTCTTCATTACTTTAAAACGGTTCTAGAAAAAAGAAGAACCAACTAATTAATGAATCGAAATTAAACTGTGAATTAACGTAATTGACGCTATTTCAGTCTGGTGTCTTTTACCGTAAGAAACGGACGAGAGAACGGAAGAGCACGTCGAGAGGGCGTAAAGATATTAGACAGTAATAGGCTGTATAATAAATAAAATAAGGGAAGCAGCCATAAAAAGTGGCATCGAGATGCGCGGCCCGAAGTGCCTGATAAAGACTGTTCTAAAACAAACTGCGGTGTAGTTTTGATTTTTTTACTCCTTTATGTTTTTTGGGATGCTGAATACGAATCTAAAATTTGACAAAAAAATCAGTTTTGAATTTGAATTGTAACCAGAAAACATGACAAAATTACATTTTCTTCTGTTCTTTAACTACATCTAAAAAACTACCAATTTTAGGCAAAAATGTATTCATTACAAAAAGATTCTACATAACATTTCCTACAATTTAGTTCCTGCTGAATTCTCACGTTACGCGTACCTGTTAGGTGTAATTTAATAGTGGAATTTTGATAATTTTTTCAGCAACTTAACTTCAGCTCGGCTCCCTATTGCAATTGCTAATCAGAGACCTTCGTATTCAGCACAACTATCTGCCTTGCAAATAATTTTCTATTTTAGTTAATGATCTTCTTCGTACCGTTGCAAATACCAAGCACTAAAAAATACGTGAAAAAGTGCAAGAAAGTGGTCGATTCGCATTCGCCAGGGAATCAAATTCCTAATTATGGACTACATTGTGAATTCTATTTAGAAATAATTGAAGCTATAATTGTAATACATTTTTTTAGTTCTCTAAATGACTTCCCTAAAAATCATTTAACTTAGGCTGTTCATTCAATTTTCCCCGTAGAATTCAATCCGTATTTCCAAAAGATCGATTTAGACCCCCATAAAAATATCAATATATTAAAATAAAATATTCAATGTAAATTTAAAATTATTCATTTCATCATTATAGTACAAATAACTTCTTGGTTTTTGAGCCCAAAATTATGTCTTCTCTTTTGTTGTTTTCCCCTACCATACGAGGCAATCAAGTGAGAGTGACAAACTCTAATGTCAATTAATTTGTAATTCTGAAAATCCCTTAAAGGCAAACATACCAAACAGGAAGAAATAATTTTAAAAATATAAAAAAGGGGAATCGCACAGTGTCTCCACCCCGCCGTGATTTGGCCAGGGCTGGACAAACGCTGGTCAAAGACGAGCTTTAGACAAAATACGACCAGCCACTATAATTTAAAATCCGTTAATCGAGATAAATTCTTTACGGCTTACGGCTATAAATAAAATATCATTTAATACATGTCTCCGAGATTTTTAGAGTTTTGTGAGTAAACCTCACTAAGTTAAATTTACTTCACAATTTTAACTTCAAAAGCATTAGTTTTTTCGTCGTTTTTCAGGGTCGAGGCTGATGCTGAGGAGTTACGTGAATTTAATTATTCACAAATTCGAATACAATGTTGGTCGACTTTAATAGTCAATGAAGCCATCAAGCAAACACTTGTGGAAACTGTTAGTTTTAAAATGATTTATATCTGTTATGATTTCTTAAAAAGGGAATAATATAATAATAAAAAGTGAACCAACCATATTAGCATACCCTTGTAAAATCTCTCTTGCCCGATACTCGAAAATTGTCTTCAGATCTTCAAATTGAAGGCTCTTGGCGTGTTGAAATCGATTTCATAGAAGTTAGTTTTAAAATATATAAGTGTGATGAAATGTGTTTTTCCTCTATTCCCCACTTTTTTCAAAATTATGCTGTGACAACGCAATCTAAATTTTGGCATCTAAATTAGCCTTGAACGCAAAATACAACAAAGAGAACGTGTTGAAAAGGATCCAAAGTACGTTATATAAAAATCAGGAAGGTAGAGATTCTATGCCGTGAGAACAAGTGCTCAGAACCCTAAACAACAAATGTTGGAAGACGTTATAATGAGAACCTTTTCATTCAGCAATCACTTCGGAGTCTGATCCAATCAATGGCACTGGATCTCGATGTCTTCTAACGATTTCAAAACTTTGTCTTCATTTTATAAAAAGCATTATTTTTTAGCTGGTTACAGACGTTAATATTTACTGTGGCTTCAAAAAGGGAATAAATATAAAATGAGAGTTCTAATTTGAAAATAATGTATAGGAGAAAATAAAAATAAACGAAATAATTTATATAAAAATTAATAACTAAAATGATATGATGATTGAAAAACGAAATTCAAAGAGCAAAAATTGGCCAATATAAACCAGAAGATCCGTGATTGCCAGCAGCAACAATTGTAATGTTTCTTATTTCAAAAAAAGCAGATTGCACTCTATATCCATTCATCTTTTTTCAATAACCTTGATATTAATTTTAAATAAATGTTCACTTCTAATATCCAATATTTTTAAAATAAACCATTAGGAAGACATAAACTCTTGTTGGAGCATCTGATCTTCACCCACGTGAGTTTTCTCATCCCTGCGCAATGAAGAGTCGCCGCTAACGGAGACAAACGGGGCTGCGAGGTAGACAACGTGCTGCGAGCGCACGGTAATGGCTGCACAAACACCCCCTCGTTCCGTTCCTGCTCACACCTCTTGCAGCCCCAATCAAAATATTTGATACCTAGGAGTAAATCTTGATACGAAGCTACAATGGAAAGACCATATAAATACAAAAACACATCACGCAAAAATAAACATCCTCGAACTAAAACCACTTATTAATTTCAAATGTAAAACCTTTCTAAACAATGCAATAGCCCTACTCAAACATCTTATCCGACCTATTATGACCTATGCGTGCCCTATTTGGTTAAAGGCCTTAAGAACTAATTTAAACCAAATCCAAATCGTTCAAAATAAATACCACAGAACAATTAATGAGCCCCCGTGGTTCGTTTGAATTCTACAGTTGCACAAAACATTAAATATCTCGTGCATAATTCCATTCATTACCAAGATCCCCAAACAATTGTACTCATTCATCAACCAAACCGACCACCTAACCCATTTTAACCTCGCTCAAATCCCAGATTCCCATACAGGAAAGAAATTCCCAATTCAGGCTTTTTTTTAACATACAGACCGAGTTGGAGAGTAAGTAAGGAGCTTCATGAGCTTCCTCACCCTGAGTAGTTAGTTTTAGAATTAAGTTAATTTATTTGGTTAATCTATGTCGCCATAAAATATGTATGTAAAAGTACTATAGTACTGATTATGTAACTTGCAATGCCAATAAAAAAATGAAATGAAATGAATCTTCTGAAGCACTGTACAGAGCACGAAGAGACGCATTTTACCTGTTTTAAATTCTAATTCTTATTTGGAAGAAAAACTTAATGAAAAATTATCATAACTCAGTTTCTATTACGTTGGAATACTTTGCTCTGCCTGTCTGTTCGCACGAAACACAAAACACGTCATTGTTCGTGCTTCTTACGAAACACTAATATTATTATCGCCTCTCCACTCTTTCACATGTATTCAGCAATCAGTATTATCATCACTTGTCTCATCGCATCTCTGCACATTCGTATTTGAAGAATTTTCCTTTCCTTTCGGATGAGTTATTCGAATACAATTATTCTGTTGGAAACAAAGTTCTCGCTCAACATACCAGTGTTTGCAATGAACAGACGCCTAAGATATCTCTCCATTTTCATTTTTTATTTTCTCTCTATTCTCAAGAAGCTCAAATTCTAAAAATTGTTAACGCTTGTGATATTATTTTCAATAAGCGCCATCAATCCGATACCATCAGAAATATATTCTCTTTCACTTCAATCACAATTTATTCTCAACAAAGTACGGGCTTTTCTTTGATGGAAGAGATTTGCTTTCTAGTGAAAGAAATGAAGGAAGATAAAAGGAGAGACCCTCAGTAAATTATTTCTCTTTAATTCTCTTTCTTGGACACTTGGAAACATTGCAATATATGCGTAGCCAGGTAGCATTTCATTCAAGTAACTCATCTCGTAACTCAAGAAAATCCCAAAACAATTTTACCATACCTGTTAAAAATTACGCGCAAAAATATAAAACATTTTTATAATTTCAACATTACAATACATTTTCGTAAAAATATCTACTGACCCGAGAATCAGAAGATTCACAGAGTCATGAATAAGAAGCTATCGTACCCAGAATTCCTTCAAATAATATATTCCTCAAATAGGAACGAACATGATCCCTGAATGAACTTTTTGTTCGGCTTCGCAGAAGTGTGTTCTGCCAGAACCCCCATCAAATTAGCCGTGTGATGAAATTACGCAAAGCGAACAAGATACCACAACACGTGACGAGATTATGAAACAACGAACCCATTCTTCATTTTCCTTCCGGTTGGAGCTAATTGAAATTCCTTCGCAGAATAAAGGGCGCATTAAAGAAGTGAAGCGGACGACACAATGAAATAGGACAAACGCCCCCGGTGCTGCATCCGCTTCAGGGAAGTGCCGATCGAAGGAAGTCACGTGGCACCCGGCCAACGGAGCGGCTCCGCGCCTCCAACCGTCCCCGCTCACGCACAGCGCTCCAGGCGGAAGGACGCACAACCAACCAAATGACACATGTTGTGAGACCGGGAGAGGTGGTTCAGGGCTTCAACTGATGTCACTGTAGTGCATCTGCCCGGGGATTTCCTAGGTTCGACTCCCGACGGCGGCAGGATTTTCGACGCTAACTAGGGCGAGTTGGGTCGCTGTCTGGGAGAGAATTCTAGCGGCCGGCTGCTCTGATCGGTAGTTTTTCCGTGGTTTCGCCGATCAACCTCAGGCAAATCTCGGGGTAATATCCTAACAAGTGAGC
The DNA here is from genome assembly GCA_964035755.1 of Teleogryllus oceanicus. Classification (NCBI taxonomy): domain Eukaryota; kingdom Metazoa; phylum Arthropoda; class Insecta; order Orthoptera; family Gryllidae; genus Teleogryllus; species Teleogryllus oceanicus. Next base: position 95,033,575 of record CAXIVR010000002.1, on the reverse strand, counting down.
CACGAGCCACGTGCGATCATTCCTTGTCCTATCCCTTACTTACATTCATTTACACTTGTACACGCTACTCTCCCATACATGCCTGGAGACCCGTCGGAAGCTTGAGGCTTGTCCTGGCTGGGGTGGCGCCCCGCTTGTTGGCGAAAACCCCTTTAGCCGGCGGTAGCGGCCGACGGACCCGGATCTCACCATCTAGCGGGAGATCACAGCCTCCTAACGCGATGAAACATGCACTACACTTACAGGACTAATGACCTTAAGAGTTTACGCGTCCGGAACCAACCAACATCAAATGTTAGGAGCCCCATGTCAGATGTTTGATATTACATTTTATTACACTAACAAACAAATTTATGAGGCAGTACAATCGTTCACTGCCTCGATTACCATTTTGATGAAAGTAATTGCATTTTCTCATTTTTTGTTCTGTATTTAATGTTTAAACATTTAATTAATAACAATTTTATACGTCGTCAGTTAATATTGTTTATATTGAAACATTTTAAAATTGAATTATTTTGAAAAAATAATTTGGCAGGGGTTCTTGGGTGATGGGACCCTCTGGACTACAGCCCTTTCTGAAGTTCGACCCCGGAAGGAAAGCGGGATCCCTGAATGGTGTGAATAAAACTGAAGGGCATGAACAAGACATTATTACCCATGAATAGAATTAAAACATTGTTCTTTGACATACATCATGCAGTTTTCGGACCTGCTCATTCTAAATTTAGTATCCAAAGGACTTTCTCCATCAGAATCGTCACATTTTCTTTTTTGAGGGGAGAGATTATTCATATTTCTTCATGTACAGTCAGCACAGAGTGTTAAAAAGAACAAGGTCATTTTTCTTGCATTTCTCAACTCACAAAGTTGGATCTATACGTCTATTTTTAGTCTATATTAACGAGCATAAAAAGACGAATCCAATGATATACATATTGTCATATGCTAGATAGACATTTTCTTGAGTAATTTTGATTTTTCGCAACTCGTATTTAGCCCATATTGTAATGATCCGAGAATGTGCTAGCAGGGAGAGCGCTGCGCGGCTTTGGTTGGTAGACTGTTACATTTAACATTTACGTTAAACACGAGTCGCCAAAAGAAATCAAAATTACTCAAAAGTATGCTTTTCTAGCATATGACAATATGTACTCGTATATCATTGGATTCGTCTTTTCACGCTCGTAATGACAGACTAAAAATGTATGTATAGTTTCATTTGAAAAAATAAAGTTATTTCAATATCTCTAAAAATACAAGTGATAAAATCGGAATGAATACATGCATCAATTAGCCCCATTCCCTCGTGCATTTTCATGAAAACTTGCAATAACTTCAACCGTTCAAATATTGCAGGAGGTATATAAATTCGCTTTGAACCATCGTGCTTGCATGCATCACACTCGGGTGCTCAATGCCTGCTTCTTCACGCAACTTGGGGAAGCGACAACAGTGGCGCGGCGGCGCGGTGGCGACGACGGAGTTCGAAAGTAGTTACGGAAGAAGCGTTGACGCGTGGCAGAAAAAGTAACATGAGTTCGCGCAAAACAGAGAGTTTGGAGGTACGGAGGTGGAGGAGAGGGATATGAAATGGGAAAAAGAAGAAAAAGACGGAGGGTGAGTGAAGAAGAGATGAAAGAAAAGACGGAGAAGCGACGGTCAAATTGGGGCGTGAGGAGGTGCAGGAGGAAAGTGAATATGGAGACGGCGAAAGGGAGAGATGTAGATTCAGCTTCCTGGCCTTCCCTGGTTACTATAATTTTTTAACAAATTTTCCATTAGATACATATATTTGGTATTTTCACAGTACGTAAATGATCGAATAATCATGTACAAAAAATAAGCAACATTTTTATGCTCTATGTGATTTTATATTTACACCCTCTGTTATCAGTATGTATGATGTGAATAAATACATGTTAGCTACGTTTCGGTATTAACTATCTAATTATATGAATAGTGAAGCTTGCCCCAATCATCACAACTTCCATGTATATTGTAAAAAATTGATTTGTATGACATGAAATTCAGAATTAATAGTATATAATGGTAGGTATTAGATTATATACTGTCATATTTTATCAAATAAAAATGTAATACCTTTTATTTTTAATAATTTAATTATTTTAGTACAAAGATAAAGAATTCTTGTCGGCTCAAAACAGGAACTGAAATAAACTCAGCATTTATAACGATTGAATATCCAAAACGTTTAACAAAAATAGTGATTGCAGGTCAAGTAATGTCAGAATTTTAAATGTTTTAGTGCTATGGTTATGTCATTAATATCCTGTAGGTTTTAATTGTCAAAAGTGAAACCACTAGGAGGAGAGAGGAAAGAATGAAGATAGAAGTGTACAGTTGTGGTAGAGTAGTGGTGGTGAAGATAATGGCTGAGAGACTGATTATTGTAAAGGAAGTTGTTTGCATTTCATGGCGACTCCCCAAATTTAACAAGAGGTCTCCCAACACACAACACTGTGATACCCTCAACACAACTTGCGAAGACTTGCGGTGCCTTTACACTGCTTCGACGAACTTGTGCCAGCGGAGTTCCCAAGTATTTACGGAAGATGAATGGAAATGCTGAAGGCAGCGTAACACAAGACGAGGGGGAACCAGAGGAATTGAGCAGAATGAAAAAGGGAGACAGGAGTAGAGATGGGAGATGATGCTACAAACAATAGGATGTTGGAGAAGATACGTAACATTGTTATGTTAATAGTACCTCCGTATCAAAAAAGAATTGATTGTTGTATAAGCAGTGTATTATGAGCTAATTATGAGAATTTTTTTTAAAATTTATTTTATCCTTGTTCGATTACAGACAGAATCTTTCAAGGTATTGAATACATAAATATAACTAATGCAAGTAATAACCAATTTATGTATGAATTAACTTAAGGAGACAATTTAACTTATGTGCATAAATACTTAGGGATACCCTTTGAGGACATCATTTTTTAGTTTAAACAACACAATTTAAAAAAGGGGTTTAATAATGAATAGAAAATTTTTGATATTTTTAGTATCCATGTTTTTGTCTTGAATTGAGAGTTCTTTGTGTAACAGTTCATTTCTTATAAACCACGTTGCATTGACTGGCCAGCGTAGAAATTTATTTTAAATAATGTGCAATTTCTGAATGTGTATTAGAGCAGCACCTCCCGAAATGGAGTAGGCATATGTTAATGAATATCGTATTATATATCCAAATATTGATAAGGATGTTTAAATGTTTAATTTGCAGTTTTTTAATGAGTTGGTATAATTGAATCATTTTGATAAAAGTGCTTTGGCTACATTTGTAATATGATCTCTCCATGTGAGTCGTCAATCAAAATAAAGTCCTAAATACTTTAAAGGTTGGAAATTAGGGATCCATTGCTTTATCATTTACAATTAGAGGATAGAATAATTATGTTTTTCTTAGGTGAAAATTTTAGCCTGACATTAAGAGTGATTAATAAGTATGTTCTATTTATTGAATCAATCAGAAAGAATATTTATATCACCGTGTAGGTTTTCTCTACCTGCAGGTTAATCTTTATGCGATGTGGTCTGCAAATTAAGCAATTTCTGAGTCTATTAGTAAAGGTATATCAGATATGAAAATATTAAAGAGTTGGAGATAATGGAGATCCTTGAGCAGTTCCACTTGTCATCAAAAGCATTATTGAAATTTCAGAGTCAAGTTGAAAATTAAACTTCTGATAGTATGAAATATTTTAACTATATTTTGCAAGTAAATATAGAAATCATATTTTCTCGTTTTAAATATGATCGGTTAATCTTAATAATTGATGACTAGTCGAATGATTGTGACGGAATCCAAATTGTGTGTTAGGTAGAATATTGTTGTTATTATTTAACATGTTGATTCGTTTTAATAAAACTTTTTCAAAGATTTTTGAGAAGCTGGGAATTATGAGGTAATTAAGGTAAGTGATTCTTTCCTCTTAATTTCAAATCTTCAGCGCAATTATTCATTTCTATTTTCACCTTGATGTTGATACACACCATTTTCATGCAGGATACCGTTCTTAGATCACTAGAAAATAATTCGAAAGGTACGAAAGACTGCGGCGTTGTTTAGACCCGAAAAGCAACTGAGAAGGAAATGACGGTTTTCACGGTGATGGCCGTGGTACCGGCTTGTTTTTATTGCCGCTAAAATGTGCAGACGTTCCTCTCAGCTACGTCACTGCTTCTTGCCCTTTCGTGCAGCTCGCTTCGGCGGAGTTCGCGAGAAACGGGGGAACAAGCGTTGACACATGACAGAAAAGTAGTAGGATGTGGTGCTCTGAGGATTGGGGTCGCGCAAGAAACGCCAGTCGCGACTGTATGTCAATAATGCATATAGCTACGTGTAAAAATGTAGCGAACTAGCACTGTGGCGACGTCGTCCGCAGTCTCAAGCGTCACAACCTATACATCACCTGACATTAAAGCTCTTAAATCTCCAAGAACTTCAGCATCACCAATGTCACTGCAGTGACTCAGGCCGGGAGGTCACAGCTAGACAGCTAGGTTGAATTCAGCCGCTGTCTCGTTTAAAATTGTAACGTCCCCCTGCTCTGATCGGTAGCTTTTCGTGGCTTAGCCGACCAAAAACAGGTGAACGCCGGATCAGTACCCTAATAAACGAGCCACAGACCGCGAGAAACCATTCCTCCCATGCCCTATTCTCACCCCTTATTTTCACGGACACTTTGAAGTATGTCATATCTCACATGTCAGGAGACCAGAGATTGTCGCAGCGGCTGGGGCGGTGCCCAGCCGGTGAGAAATACCTGGTTGGGAAAAGCCCCACAAACTGGCGTGTAGTACGGCGTCGGGTATCACTATGTAGCTGGTAAGGACAAGCCACTACCCATGATAAATCACACACTACACATACGGGAGTAATGATCATAGCAGTTGACGCGCGCACTCGAAAACACGAAATAATCAATCAATTCAATGCCCTCACCTTGCCGCTCAATCTCATCCTCAGTTTCCAATGTCTCCGGGAGGCTCAGTGCATCAACTGATGTCACTGCAGTGCCTCTGAGTCCCAACGGCGGTAGGATTTTCGACTCTAGCTTGTCACCTAGGGCGAGTTCAGTCGCTGCCTGGAAGATAATTCTAGCGACAGGTTGCTCTGTTCGGTAGTATTCCATGCTAGTGGTTTGGTAGTATTCCATCCGATCAACACCAGGCGAATGCCGGAGCACTACACTAGCAAATGGGCCACTGACCGCGCGCGATCTTTCCTTCCTCTTCCTTTTCCTATCCCCACCCCTTACACACATCTTACACACATGCCGGGAGACCGGTCGGGGGCTTAGATCTTGTTCCGGCTGGGTCGGTGCCCCGCTGGTGGGAGATACCTGGCTGAGGAAAATCCCACTAGTCGACGGTAGGTCGGCACTGGATCCCTCCATGCAGCGGGGGGGGAGATGACTGCCACCTCCACTCGATGAAAAAGCATGCACTACACTTACGGGACGAATGATCTCGTTAGTTGACGCGCCCGGAATCTCTAACAATCAATCATCATGAATCTAATGTTTCCAAGTGCGACCCCCATGCCTCGTTTCGGTCATTGACGCCTAATTAAGGTGGCTCACTGTTACTCTATGATTCTCCGTTCGTTTCTCTCCTCCTCCGACCCCCCTCCTTCCGGCACGTCACGCCCTATCCTCGAACATACCGGGACTCCGCCACCGGCCTATCAGGTACCCTCTCCCCACCGCCCCCCCACACCCTCGCCCCGTTTTCCCCTCTCGCCACGTTCCCAGTGCCCCATCACCGCTCCCACCCTACCTCCCGTGCTACATCCCCGAGCCCACCCCGCCCCGTGCCCCGTTTCCGCCCCTCTGCACCAGCTGCCCGGGTCTTTCGTTAGGAATTAGCGCCGAGGGTGTCGTCGAAGTTCGGCGCGAAAACAGGGAGCGAGAAGTATGCCAGGGGGTGAATATTGGGAAATTCGATGTTCAGTTGTTTTTTTTACTTTCTCGCCCTGCTTTCTAAGATGGAAAAGTATTGTAATCGTGCACCGGAAATCGACAAGGCAAACTCTTATTAGCGGATAATGGTAAGGAAAAAGCGGATTAATCTTCTTCCTACATATAGTAAATTACTTCCAACACGTTGTGTAGTCAGAGTACATGTTTTGTGGGTCCTAGATATCAACAAATCGGTTGTAATTTTCAGATGGTCTGATTACCTTCCAATAAAGCTGATATAACGTTTATGATGTGCCATGGGGATACCATGAGGGATACCATTACACAAGACACTGAAACACTTCGGTCTCCTTGGTCTGTGGTCAGCAGACTCAAAGGCCTACCGCGACAACACACATACATGAAAGACAAGGAACAAACAACCATGCCCACGTCGGGACTCGAACCCGCCATCCTTCAGCCCGAGGCGCTGAGTTGGCACACGCTCTAGCTAGCTGGGCTCTCCAGGTCGGCTGAGACACAAATACCATATGGTATGAAAAATGGAGGTCGTTAATTTTAAATTAATGATGACTTTACTTTCTTCGGTAAGTAAAACAATAAATAGTTTCGTAAAACAACAAATAGTTTATAAACGCGCTTATAAAAACGTACTTCACAAAAAACGACTCTCAGCAAAATTACCAAAGCTTGTTCTTCCGTTTCGTGAGTATAACATTCAAAATTGCTTTGAATTATAGTTACAGTTTTCATGTTTGTTCGCACGCGCTAAGAAAACGATGTCCACAAGAACTTAAATTAATTCTCCATGGAGAATATATTTCAATCTGATATCTCATACGAAACATAATGTCTCGGCATCGGATGTTTAGGGAAGTATTTATCTCAATCTAATGAACATACGAACATTAATACTAAACGGCTTTTAATATGTGAGCGTGGAACGCTATCAGTCTCAAAATGTTTGTTTTTGTTTCATTGCCTTTTTTGCTAATTTTGATGTATGATGATCATCGGTAAATGCATTTTAGGTCATTTATCATTTTAAATACTTGTTTATTGAAATTTATTTGTACGAATCTTTCTCTAATCTTGGTAAAAAATATAAGTTATTTTTATTTTCAAATTTACTAATCACAATAACTGTTTATCGGAAGCGATTCTCTTTTTTGAAACTGAATGCCATTTGAATGTGACATTTTATACCTTTGATACCCAAAAGCTCGCTTTTCTCTCTTGTCGTCGCACAATGAACAGTTCGTCAGTCTGTGGGTCTTGAATGAGAGCTGGGCTAAGACTCGCGACGCTACCAAACTCTCGCATCTCACGGGGCAAGTCATCTCCGACTTCCAACTTTGGTATACGACTTGGATAGATTAGCTTATAGGAAAGGGAGGTTCCACTACTACAAAGAATGAAACTTAAAGACGTTTTCCTAAATGAATTGTGAAAATTAAAAAAATATCAGGACAAATATTTTTGCCATTATTTTAGGTCTTTTAGGCCTAAAACTTGATTAAACACTCGATGTCTAATAATGACCGATAAAGGGGAAAACATACAAACAAAATGTGTTTTGTGCAAATGGTAACCAAAAAAGAATATAGTACGCTTAATAATGTTTGAAATATATTAGAATCGGAGAATATTCATAGGTATTAATTAAATTGAAAGAGAATTATATGTTGGAGGAAATCTGAATTCTTTTGATGCCCTTCATTGAATTATGTACTAAGCAATTCGCGACTTCTCCTGTTGACATCTAATTTAATTTTAATACAGCATCACAGCAATACATAATCAGCATCATTTTAATAGAGCATCACAAATACTAATAGACCAACAAATGCCGAAAGAGGGAGTGGGGGATTGTAAATGGTCTTTTGAAAAACGAATATTAATTGTATACACTGTTTATGAATTGAAAAATCCTAGTGTATTACACTTCCAAATAACACACTATTATCACAATTTAAACAAATAAATTTTGTCATTATCGAAGATCGCATCCTGATCCGGTACATTTCCATATCCATTGACACAGTTTATAACGCAACGCAGTCGAAATCGCGAATTCCAGTTCCTGTTAATGGGGAGAGATAACGTTGGCGGAAAAGGTGATGAACGCTAGCGTGCATAAATCGGAGGTTTTGTGCAAAAGAGCGCTTGCGATACACGCGGTCGTGTGCCTGGCCGCCCGCGCGAGTGGGCGAGGAGAACAGGTGGCGGGGAGGGCGTGGCAGCCCCGGGCGTTGGGAAATCGGTGCCATTAAGCCAAGCCTCGGGCGGCTGCGAGTGTGGAAGGGAGGTGGAACGGGGGCGGCTGTGGTTCACTGCCATTCCGTGGTGGCAGGGAGTGTACTGCGGCGGCGTCGATGGGGTAATGCGGTATGCAAGGACACAGGGTTGAAATACTGGAGCGGTCATAGAACTAGCAGCGGCAGTGTCGTTGGCGATGATTTGGCTTGTGGTGGCACTGCTTTGCACTGCTGCGCTGAGAGGTGACTGTCAAGGTGATGGGATTGCTTGTACTACTGGACAGGGGAGACCGGGTAGTGGTGGGCTTGGTAATGAGAATGCTTGTACTGCTGCATGGAGAGGTGATCGGGTAGTGAAGAACGCAATGAAAGCTTGGTGATAGGACTGCTTGTACTGTTGGGGAGAGGTGAAGGTACCGCTTGTACTGCTGCATGGAGGAGACCAGGTAGTGGTTGACTTGGTGATGAGTCTGCTTGTACTGCTATATGGAAAGGTGCTCGGATAGTGATGGGCTTGATGCGACGAGCAAAAGAGATTACGAGACCAGACCAAACAACTAATGTAGAATGTGTAAAAAAGATAAAAAAGACGGCTATAGTTACGCGTAACACCAGCAGTTATGTATCTGTCTAGTTTTCTATCACAAAAATCTGGTTCTGCCTGTTTAGAAACAAAAAAACTTGACGAAAGAAGAATCTAGTAATCCACGAGGTGTTAATATTTGCTAAACTTTCAGAAGAATGAAAATTAAATATAAATCGCAGAAAGCAATATGCAATGAATATAACCAAATATTTTAATGTGCACTTCTGTTTCTATCAGAATAAATATTGTGATAAGCCAAGAACACTGGGTTTAGTTTAAATGATAAAATCAGCATCCAGTGTTGGAATATTGCATTGTTTTCAGGCTCGGAAGTCAAAGAATACGCGTTGTTAGGACAACTGATCAACAGAGTTTAATATTCCATGCTTGATGTCTTAACGCTGTGTAAATGGACACGGCCCCGAACACAGTATGTGCAGAAGGTGTGGAGAGGGCATTGGGTATGGCCGTGATCTTTAGAAAGGACGCATGGGATCATTCTCTAGAAGATTATTGTAGCGAACACGTGTAAGCGGTTGATGATGTACGATCGAATTTTCAGCATAGGCTAGGTATTATGTAAATGATAGTGAGCCGTAAATTTATGTTTAGTTTGAGGTTTGAGAGCTTGGTCTTGTGTACATCGTAATATTCAACTGAAGTTGGAAATTTTATTAATGGAGGTTTGGATTAAATAAACTTCATGTTTCGAGGAGATGCATATTAGGGTAGCTCCGTAGATGGAAGGATTTTTTAAAATGAATGCAGTCAGTCGCGAGTACGCGTTTCATACGAAACGCAGATGGGGAAAGTCGCAACCACGTATTAATTTGTGGGTATATTAAGACCTAGTAATACCACATGTTTTATTTATTTATTGTTGCATCAACTACATGGTCATTAGCGACAGGCATAAGGTTACAATTGTTTACATTGTATTACAAGGATACACAGTCCGTTGTATATACAGTTTAGATTCCAGAAAATTCGATGAGGATACAACACAAAATTATACAATAGAAAAAATACCACGAAAACAAGAAATGCAATACAAAATACATAAATTATTACAACAGTAATTACATGATTACAATAGTAATTGCAGAAGGTGCAGTGAAAAGTGTTTTCATTCTTTGTTATGTTATTGATTTCTTTTTGTTTCATTGTACTTCCCGTAATTGGCTTTTCCTGGGTTAGAATTCCTTGGGATTTGGTGCATTCAATACTTTTAATACTCATAATCTTATTTGGACTCTTAGCATACTTATTTGGTTAATAGACTTGTTCACTCCACAGATAATATATTGAATCGCCAAGATATAATACATATTATGTTGAACAGTTTACAAACTTCAATATGTGCATATATTTGAATACTGTTAAGTGCATTGTGCGCTAAATACGTATACATAAGTGTCCACCCAAACTTGCATATACATTGATTGCTCCTTGTTGTGTACACTATTCCATTTATATTTCGTCAAAAACTTTGGTATGTTTGCAGAATTCTATAATTTTTTTGGTATATAGGGGAGTCAAGGATTGAATCGAAATTCGTTCCTAGCAGATGTTTTTGTCTTTGATGTGAGAATTGAGAGCATTCTACAATTAGATGTTGTTTGGTGTTTGGGATGCTACAGATAGAGCAGATGGGATGAGTATTCTTAGTTAACAGGTGAAGGTGGCTTAGTTTACAGTGTCCTGTCCTTATTCTTGATATGATGACTTGCTCCCTCCTACTTAATTTGTTGTTGAGTTTAAGGTTGTTGACATGTTCAATTTTCTTGTGAAGGATACTGGCTTTTTGATATCTCCATATTTCGTCCCATTTTGCAAGAGATAATTTGTTAATATATGTCCTTAAATCGTCAGTTGTGTTGGATATAATACACTGTTTGAATATCCAGCTGCCCTATCATTGTCATGGCATATACTGTTGTCATCTCCAATTGTTTCTTCTGTTTCGATCATTTCTATTGTGATGGATTTCCCTGCTTTGGTGATGTTGTAGTATAGTTCTTGTATGTTAATGGCCATTTCAGTTTTGAGATTTCTTTTAGATATATTGTGTATGGTACCGGGAAATTTTACGTAAATTATAAATCGGCTGCTGTTTATTTGGTTAGCCAGTTTAAATGCTAACATTAGTGAGCACATATCTGCAGCGGTCTTGCTGCAGAAAGAGCGAAGTTGATGTTTAATTTTGGTTTCCTGCGTAGAGATAACTGAATAGGTTTCGTTTTCATTTTTTATTCCGTAGGCATGTATTCGGAGAGGGTTGCAACTTCCACTGGCGAGTTCAACAGGTTGTAGGTCCCGGGTTTTTGTTGTGAGGTTTGGATCCTCGACAGAAGTTGGAGCCAATTTGGTTAGTATTTCTGGTATTGTCCACGGAGGAATATTGTGGATTCTTTTCTTTTCTGTTGGTGTTATCTGGAAACCGAGTTTTTGCATAAGTGTTTTAACTTTTGCCTTTAGGGGAATGTGACTCTTCTTTGTAATCAGCTTGAATCACTGGATAAACATCGTTAAGTATTATTGGGTTGATTGAAGCAGCAGCGTTGATGGCATATTTCAACATTAATATCTTTCTGCGATGTGTTAGATTTGGTTCGTTAGAATGCTTCAATTAGAATGCGTTCAATTAGAATGCTTCCGATGGGGCTTGTGGGGTAGCAACCGGTACAGGTGCTTAGGCCTTGGTTGTGTATAACGTCTTGTTTCTTGAGGTCGTTCCATCGGGCAGAATCATAAATTACAGATCCATAATCTAATTTAGCTCTTTCTATGGGTTTATTCGTTAGTAATAACAGGTTTTTATCTGAACCCCAATTGTTGTGTGAGAGGCATTTTAGTATGTTGAGCCTTCTCAATATAATTTAAACGACCCCATCTCCCTAAAGAAACTCACCTCAACTATGAAATTGAAAATTACCGGCCAATTTCTCTTTTGTCAGATTTCTCAAAAACATTAGAGAGGCTTTTCTATACGCGAATGGAAACCTTTCTCAGGAAAAACGAAGCGTTTTCAGACTCACAACACGGTTTCAGGAAATCAAAATCTACGGAAACTGCCATTTTTTCTTTCCTTAAAGATTTTGCTTCATCAATGGACCAAAATGAAGAACCCATTGGGATATTTTTAGATCTTTCGAAAGCTGTTGACGTTATTAACCATAACATCTTGCTCTCAAAATTACCTTCTTATGGAATTCGTGGTATTGCCCTAGATTGGATAACCTCGTACCTTAAACATCGATCTCAACGAGTAGAAATACCGTACTGGCACGAAGGGACATTATTTACTTATCTCTCCAATGCTTTGCCAATTGAACATGGGGTCCCACAAGGTTCGATCTTAGGTCCTATCGTCTTTCTGTTGTACGTAAACGATATGCCCTCATCTATTAAAAATGAAAGAACAGTTTTGTTTGCCGATGACACGAATGTTCTTTGCAAAAAAGAAACTATAAATAGTACAATTTCAGAAGTTTCAAATTGGTTTTGTAATAACAAATTCATAGTTAACGAAGGAAAAACTGTCTCAATGCAATTTTGCGCTTCAAATCGGCAGTCGTATGCTCCATTGAAAATGAACAATATGCAATTAGCTGATGTTAAGGTAACAAAATTTCTAGGTCTCTCAATTCAATCAAACCTCAAATGGAATATACATATAACAGAATTAAACACTAAATTAAGCTCATTATGTTATGCATTCAGAATTCTTTCTAATTCTGTCAGCCTTCATGCAGCTCGTCGCGTGTATTTTGCAAATGTACATTCCCGCCTGAGATATGGCATAATATTCTGGGGAAGCTAATCCTTTAGTTCCCAGACATTTAGATTGCAAAAGAAAATTATCCGAATAATCAAAAAATCCCATCCACGTGATCCGTGCAAAAGTGTGGCGCTCATTATGGATTCTTGGGGTACTCCATTTTTTATCTTCTTTTCTTCAGAGAGGCAGCCGTTGATTCTCACTTTATGGTCCTGTCTTTCATAAGACTTTTGATAAACTGAAACATATTTCCTCCGATTCCAATCTGCTGTAATTTTCTTAGAATTACGTGTATCCACACACGTCGTAAGCTTTCTCAATGTCTAAGTTGATGGTTAAAACATGTTGGTTGGTTGAAAATGCTTCTTGTATATGCGTATGTATGCTTATCAGGTGAGCTAAGGTTGAGTGGTTTGATCTGAAGCCATATTGGTTATTGGATACAATTTTTTGAAAATCGAGAAACCACCTGATTCGGGAGTTAATTATTTTTTCAAAAATTTTGCACATGTTGCACGTTAATTCGATAGGTCTGTAATTTTCGCTTTTTCATCTGTCCTTACCACGTTTGGGTATTGGAATTACTATTGCAGTTCTCCTTATTTTAGGAAATATGTTCTTAGTCCAGATTAAGTTATATATTTTCAAAAGGGCGTCGTTTCCCTCTGTGAGTAATTGTTTGATGAGTATATTGGGGATTCCATCGGGGCCTGGCGATAAATTTTTAGTAATATCAATAGTTGAGGTGAGTTTCTTTAGGGAGATGGGGTCGTTTAAATGATATTGAGAACCGATGTCTTGATTACTATTAAATGTAATCTCTTCTTTTTCTTCTTCTGCTTTATACTGAAGAAAATTAGCAGTATAATTTTGAGAACTGGAGCTTGTTGTAAATTTTTCAGCCAATATGTTTGCGATGCAGTAAGGCTCTGTAATCATTTTGTCGTCATTCTGTAGGAATGGAATTGAATTGTACAATTTGCTTCCTTTTATGGCATTAATCTTATACCAGGAGTCTTTAATGTTATTTGATGCTGAAATAGATGACACAAAGACAATCCAAGATTTAGCTTTGTTCTCTTTGATGATTCTTCTTCCCTTAGCTCTCATTTTCTTGTATTCAATCTTGTTTTCTAAAGTGTTGTGTTTTTTATACTTGTTAAAAGCTCTTTTTGATCTATTTATTGCATCACTGCATTCATCGTTCCACCAGAGAACTGATCTTGTCTTATTTGTAGGCCTGGTGTATTTAATGGATTCATATGTAACTTTTGTTATGACTTTTAGAAGGAGTGAATGATACGGTCGATATCGTCGTTTTCTTCAAATATATCTTGTTGATTTAAAAGCTTCCTAATACATTTTTTGTATTGTTTCCAATTTGCTTTCTCGTAATTCCATTTGAGAGATCCTGCAAAGCTATTGGGAATACTGTAGAGGCAGTCCATGTACAGGAGTATTGGAAAGTGGTCACTGTCGTGTAGCTGTTCGAGATCACTCCAGTTGCATTTTGGGGCAATTGCAGTGGAACATAAGGTAAGGTCTATTGCACTGAGATGTTCATTGCTCATATTAAAATGAGTGGGTTGTCCGTTGTTCAAGATTATTAAATCCTCTTCATCAATAATATTTTCCATGAGGCGTCCTCTTGCGTCGGATTTGTTTGATCCCCATATTGTGTTATGGCTGTTGAAGTCGCCAAGTAGGATAAAAGGTTTTGGAAGTTGTTTAATCAGATCTTTAATTTCATTAGCATCGAGAGAAAGGCTATTGGGAAGGTAAATATTACATACACTGATTGTCGCTGGGGCTTGTATTTTAATAGCTACAGCTTCAATCTCTGTTCGTATGTCAATTTGTTCTGCAGGCAGGTATTCTTTTGCAAAAATGGCAACACCACTGCTAGCTATATTGGAGTGGTGACGGTTTTTGTTGTAGCATTTGAAACCTTTTAATTTTGCTTTTCTGTTTGCTTTGAAGTTAGTTTCCTGAATGCAGATTATTTCGGGCTTGTGGTTTTGGCAGAGTAATTGTAGCCTTTCATATCTTGTGTAGAAACCGTTTACATTCCATTGTAGAATGTTCATTTTAGTTTTGAGAGGGGTTAGATTCAGGTATTTCTGTTGTGATGGCTACATTTTGTAGTAGATTTGCTTTACCTTGTTGGTAGGTCTTTATGGAATCTTGCAGACAAATATTGGCCAAGTCCAACTTGTTGTATAATGGTTGTGGATACTCAGGTCAACAATTGTATACAGTGGCATTCCTTGGAAGTGTCTTCGTTTGTTTGCGTGAATTTTATTTAATAATGGCAGGTTGGTGTTTATCACGAGGCTTCTATTAAAAAAGAATTTAGTGTCAGAATGTTTCCATACTAGATTCTGAGTCGGATGTGTCTGATTCTGGTATGTGTTTTAACAGTTTTTTCTTTAGTCTGGTGACTCTGCCTTTGATAACTCTGTCATTTAGTAAAGTGGATATCGTTGAGCATTTTTATGACAGCTGGGATATCATTGGAATAAATTTTGACAATGGTAAGAGGGTCAGCAGAGCCCAAAGCATTTTCAAATAGTAAATGAAGATGGTTTTCTGACAGTTGAAAAGAGATTTGTTCTTTTCGAATAGAGCTTTAGTTGGACTGAGCATGTCTTCAAGAGTAGTACCAGGGTTACTGTCTTGGTCCGTTTCATCGTGTTTTGCAGAATTCTTTTTCTGTTTTTGTTTGTTTGTTTGTTTGTCTTTTTCACATTATTATTTTCATTGTGGCTGTCTTTAACATTGTTGTTTGCTTAGAGGGAGAGGAGGATTCACTTGGAAGGCTTCACTTGAAGGGGGGAGTTTATAGGGTCACCAATAGGGGGGGGCAGTGAGTGTATCAACTGTGATGAGTTGTACTTCAGTGTTGTTTGAGGGGTTTGATAAAATATTTGTGCTGGTAGAGTCCAGAAGGCAATGCTCTTTGAGGTGATCTTGGGGGCAGTTACTATCAGTACGGCCTTCCATTTTGCAATTGAAACAAGTAATGTTTTTAGCAGAGAAAGATTCTACATGGAGTACCTTCATATACAATCACCGATGACTGAGGGAGTTTGTGAAATTCCTACGGTTGCATAAAAGTTTGTCTTCTGAAGCTCACAATGTGACTGAGGTTAGGGTCAGACAGACCAGCTCTGATGAAAGATATACTGGAGGTAGTTCTAATATCATGATTCTTAAAAATATTTGTGATTTCCTCGTTTGGAATAAATTGGTATACGTTTGATATTATTGTGACATACCGATACGTCACATGAAAATAAACTAACATTTATTTGTAGACTATATGGTGGAACATACATTAGCAAATATCACGAGAGCAAGGACTTAGCAACGACCGTGAAAAACAATGTAGTTTTTGTTTTTTGTAAATGCATTAAGAGGTGTCTGGATGCCGAAAGTAGAAAATTTGGGATTGGGCGAAGAAGTTTAGACGATCGAAAGGTCAGCTACACCAAAATATAACGAACGTATGGATTGGATGGGTGAGAGAAGGACGGTCAAATGTTATGAAAAAGAGGAAAATAGTTTAATACGAAGTCTTCGAGGGTGAATCATGCAGAAAGATTTCATTCTGACCGGCATCGCGTTTCTGAACTGATCGTAGGTTCGTGAGAGGGAACGAGTATAATACAGATAGTCAGAATCGGGTTATCAGGTCGTGAAATTGTAAGGACAGTAAATGATATGGCAGATATTGCATGTGGAAGTAATGTTAATGCATAGACTGGGACTTTGTCGGGAGTGGTAATCGAGTAATAGATTTCGGGACTATGTCATAGGACGTAATCGGGACTGATAATTTTGATAGTTTGAGACCAGCTTGGATAGGAGCAGAAGAGGATTTCTTGGGACTTTGCACTACGGCAAGCTCGCAAGATATTTCGACTGAGAAGTCTACGAGGGACATCAACGAAGAATAGATAAGTTAACTGCGGTATAAAATTGTAAATTCAAAGATATCTTGATCAAAGGCATAACATAAATTCACTAAATTGTTTGCTAAAATGGTAACAATAAACTTTGTTAAATTTTGTTCTTTAGAAAAGAAAGTGATCTTTCATTTAGTCAATCCAAACAGAAATGAACTAGGAATAGAATCATTCTATTTCAGATTCCCAGCTGCGCTATATAGTCAGCGGATCCTATAATCCATTATAAAGGTAATAAGGATTATAATATATCGTGACCCATTGACCCAGCAAGCCGGACGCTAAGATCTTTGGCAGATATTAATGTACAGAAATTTTGTATATCTCATTATGACTCTCTTGAGTTTGTTAATTAGGGATCTCACATTAACAGTTGTATTTTTAATGATCAGAGTAGGGTATTTGTTTGTTATAAGATCAGCATTGATCTTGGAGTTCAGAAACACACATATTCTATTATTAGATATTCTTGATATAAAAGTAATGGCACTGGGGGGAACAATTTCGGTTAGTTTACTTATATAGTCTTTGACAGTTAGATTTTCGCATGCGTCCAGTAGAACAGATAGTTCTTTTGACGGAATATTCACAGTATTTGCAGCTCCCGCGTACGACTTCGTGGGTTGCTCTTGGAGGTTAAGTGACGGATTCATCTTGAGGTTGGCTGGTACTGCTTTATTCATGTGGATACGTCGAGCCAGCAGGCAGGCCGGCCAGAGAAACGCTGAATACTTCTTGGAGGAACGCTGTATAGCACTTTAAATAAAACTGTAAGGTAATATTAATACTGAAGTGTTTTGGTTCGGAGATATAGGTATATCGATAAGCTGATAGAGCGCAGCGGTAGTTGTTGCCTCTCAATATTACATTGTTGAGGACATTCTGGAACATCTTTTTTTTAATTTAGGAAAAGACGCAATAATTGGCACACCGGTGATTCCATGGACACATTCAGCTAGTCAGCCGAGAAGCCAGCAATCAAGACATTTTAGTAAGCTTACGAACTATAAACCTGTACGGTGTTTTAATGTTTTAGAGTGAACAGTAACTCATATACAATTAATGGAATTGTAATGGATAAATTATAAGAATAAAATTTTGATTGTTGAAAATGGCTAATAATAAATAGTAGTTGTCATCAATCTAATAATTGATTTTAATCAATAGAACTTCCAGGAATCGTGATTCTGTATATAATTAGACGTCCACATGCAACAGGTAAGGAGTAATATGTTTTTTATGTCGAACCTCTGGTCAAGTTCGAAGTAAAGTTTATAATTTAGTGTTAGAAAAATTTCACAAATAGCTAGCCCACCGCGGAGCTTTACAAGAAAGGTTTTTCACAGTATATACATTAAATAATGAATACGCCTTGACAAGACTCCAACAAAAAAGTAATTCATAAATATTATCTCTCTCGCAATTTAGAATTGGTCAGTGTTTGTGGTCACAATTTGTAAGCAACATTTTTTTAAAAATTACATTTAACAGAAATTCCTTCTTCAATGACAGAGATGGAATGAATCTCAAAAATAGTACGACAAGAAAATCGCATTGATTGGAATATGACGCGTGTGAATTCAAACCGCAGCGACTCTGGTGCCCTTTTTGTGTCAAGGGAGCTAAACAGGCACGCACGGAGCAACGACTGCCGCCGGCGCCTGCAGCGCATTTTTTCTCCGTCAATACACACAGCGCTGTGACCGCGAACGCGCCAGCGGCGGCGGCGGCGGCGGCGGCGGCGGTCGCGTTGGCGGCGGTGGCGGCGGCAGGAAAAGGGTCGAGGGCGAGCAGAGGCCGCGCAGGTGGGTGCGGTCGGGGTGGGGCAATCACGCCCATCGCCGCCAGGCAAATTAACAGCAATTTCTTTTCCTGTGGTCGCCCATTTAGGGGACGCAGAAAATGCCTTCGCAGACGCATCTGGGGGGAATTTGATGGTTCTCCTCCACGATTCATCAGTTTACTAGATAGACCTACAATTCCAAGGCATTGGATTTTATGCGAGGTGGGTTATGTAATACTTTTATACTCGATTGATCTGAAAGCGTTTCAGCGCAATGATGCTACAGTTTTATAGCTAATATAAAGAAAATATCAACAATATTTCAGTGATACCGCTTCGTTCCTCTTTAGTAAATAATGGTAAATCATCTGTTTTATTCATTAAATTAAAAAATTAACTGCACTTGCTGTGAAATGGTGAGTTGAAAATGTTTCTTCCAAGATCCTACAAATAGTAAAAAATATTGAATAGTTATAAAATTCAAGTATTATTAAAAATTACGTTCAACTCTCTTTCGCGGGTCTCCTTATTTATATAACGTACGGATGTGTATGGTATTTGATGTCGGATTAATCCGACTTTTACCAGCTAGGTGTGACCCTAGCTCCGGTCCCTGTTTTCATTTATTATCCACCCCTTGGGGTAAAGAAAACATGTGGCGAGCATGAGGTAATTCCATCACCATTTTTTCATATTTTGATTGACTTACACATCAAGCTAATAAACCGCGACAATGTTCCATGTGTCGACTTTCCTAATTGCGTTGTTAAGTGTTAACATTCTTAAAATGCACAATTTAGTGCACAATACCATAAATAAGAGTTGGAAGTGTTACAAACAATAATTTTCAACATTTATTTATAACTATAGGATTCTCTATACTATTGTAAACATTCGATACTAAATAAAATGTTAAAAGAGGTTTCAACATTCTTTATCTCAATGCTTTAAAGATGAATAATGTACGAGTATTACCTGCAACCAACCCTTCATTTGTAATGATCTTCATTTTCGTCACAGTGTTGTTACTAACTTTACCATGTAGGATTTGTAATAGTCGCAACAGCTACGTAATTGGCGATTATGGCAATTATGGCTGTCAAAATTATTTATTTACAAGTAACAGAAAAACTCTACAGAGAACTAGCAACAACTCTTTTTAGAAAGGCGATAGAAACAAAATGAATTTCTTAAGTAAATATCAATTAGAGCTCAGCGAAACGGAGTAAAATAAAGTGTTGCAGCTGTGGTGCAGATGTCGAAACGCCAAGTCAAAGGCGCTTAATTTCCAAATTTGACAAGTTTCCTTAAATATGTTGATGAAATCAGAAAAATCTGAAGTAACAGAACACAAAGGGGAAAAAGAATGATTCGTCTAGGTCTTAGCGTATAAGAATGAAACTGACTGTCAGTGGAGGTAAAGAAAAATGAAATTGGAATGTTAAAGACCTCACCACCGACCCTCACCTACGATTAGTAAGTTCGCAGAGCCACACAAATAACCGACGGGATCAAGTGACAGTTGGTCGAGTTATATCAAAAAATAACCAATCATCATATAAAGTTCCAAAAGAAAAGTCAATATACGTACTAGTTGTAGAAGTTTATATACTGGATGTAGAAGTCAATATACGAGATGTAGAAGTTTCGATCCAGAAACTGGATAGAAAAATTAACATCCGAAACTTCTGTTTCTCCTACAAGACCTCTTTTTCACACTTTCACAAAAACATTATAAAGACATCCATTTCATTGAGTTTTGAAAGTAATTGAGGAAAGAAGAGTTTTCAATTGCCTCGCAATTTGAACGTGCATGTGAAAAATGACATCCACCTAGCGCTGTGCTTTGTGCCACAGGCGCTGTCTACCTCTGTCTGGAGCCCCTTTCGACCTATTCATTCACATCCCTCCCTTTCGAGGATATCCATAGCCAGTACGCTGGAATATGAACTTTCGATAGTCTCCCTAAAAAATAAAAAAAAACTCATCATTATTTGGAGAATTATAAGGAAGGGATAATCTAACTCACACTAATTGTT
This sequence comes from Teleogryllus oceanicus, assembly GCA_964035755.1. Lineage (NCBI taxonomy): Eukaryota > Metazoa > Arthropoda > Insecta > Orthoptera > Gryllidae > Teleogryllus > Teleogryllus oceanicus. The sequence goes on along the minus strand of CAXIVR010000002.1, from coordinate 95,013,206 downwards.
TTGATATATATATATATATATATATATATATATATTATATATATAGATAGCCAGTTGAAATCTGGGTTCCACCTCCCTTTTTCTCAACTATTGGATTCTATATCTCCATCATCATCATCATCATAAATCATCATAATTTCTCCTGTCACACACATTATTCACTTTCGAAATCACTTCTCCAACTTAAAAAGCACTATCCAGTAGCGGGCACGAGTAACCTGGTCAGGGAGCAATCGCTTCTAGCGGTCTACCTCTCTCCCGCAATCAAGCCATGCAGTAACTAATAACTAGAGCCCGGAAGTTCAGCAAAATGCTTTTTTTTATTTAAGGTCGCATCACCATCGAGGTCACTAGCAACTACTATTGGAATTAACAGTATGGTAACTATGAAGATGAAACGATATGATAAGGGGTGAAGGGACGAACATAAATACAACCATGCCCGAGGCGGGACTCTAACCCGCGACTCTTCGGTTCGAGATCGCTACGACACTACTGTCTCAGCAATCTCGGCCACCGGATCGGCAATCCTTTTTTGTTATTATTACTTTCATGACTTTTTACAATAGGAATCACTTAATTGTTCTTCTGGAGTTGTTTTAGTACATTTTCATTTTGCCTTTTTTTTGCTTGTTTTTAGCTTCTGATGCGTATTCTTGCCATTTTCACTTGTATTTGCTTTTCTCTGTTTTTTACGCCATTATTTTGCCTTTTTCTCTCTCTGAAACCGATTTTCATCAAGCTCCATATATATCTGCAAGCCTGAACAACACGAAGGCATGGTCGTATTTTGTCTTCCTGTGCCGACAGACTGAACGCTCACAAGGCATCCTAGTTTTGAGGGGTGGCTTCCGATCCCTTTTTGGGACATGCCTTAATATTTTATATACCTTTCTCACGACTGGCAATTACCAAGTGCAAAGAACGAAAAATAAAATTCCGTTCTCACTGACGCCATTTCAAGATTCAAAAGGGAGTTTACAATATCATTTCAATGAGACAGTGTCGCGAATAAAAGAAATTCGTGGCTATCATATCGGATGATGATGTAGAATTAGGTTTACAAAGATCGTTTCCTTACACGTGAAGTGCTAATGTAAATTTTAATTAGAATACAAATATGAATCATTATAATAATTAATTACAATAATTCCGTTTAAAATTGATTTTTCATTGTTTACACGCCTTTTTGACCCATTCTTTAGCTAGAATAAAAGCCTTTTTGCCTGCCGAATTTAGGTAAAATAAATGCCTGAACTTCCGGGCTCTGCCAAAATGAATATTTTTTGCCGTTTCCGGGCTCCTACAACCAGTCTCGGTACTCTGTGTGCTCCTCCCGAAGCGCGCGCAGTGTGGGCGCAGAGTTGCGAGGCGGGGCGTGGCGGCGGCCGCGAGCCTGTGTGCGCGCGTGCGCCGCTAACGACGCGTTTGTTTTTCCTTCTCCGTCCGCGGAAATATCCGCGTGCCGCCCGGGAACCCGGAAAATTAATGTTTCCTTTTGCCAGACATGCGTTGTTTTGGAAGCTGCCTCGACAATTCTCTCTTTGTTTCTGTCTCTATTTCCTCTGTTCTATTTCCCTCTGTTCTATTTCCTCTGTTCTATTCCCCTGTTTCTATTTCCAATTTCATCTCCTGTTTATTTCCTCTCTCTCTTTCTTTCTCCTCTTTCTCTCTTTTCCCTCTATTTCTCTTTCTTTTTCTCTCTATTTCTACCTGCTTATGTGGTTCGGGGCATCAACTAATGATACTGCAGTGCCTCTAACTGGGAGGACATAGGGTTTGAGTTCCGACGGTGGCAGAAGTTTCAATACTAACAGTCTGGTTGAATTCAGGCGCTGTCTGGATGAGAATTCTACTGCTCTGAACGGTAGATTTCCGTGGATCACGGACGGACGGACGGACGGACGGAGGGACGGACGGTTTTGTCCTCAATCCATTTTTTCTTTCTCGTATACGTACGTAAATGCTGAGTACTATAGGTACTATAGATAAAGTTATGTAATGCTGTGCGAAAAAACGGCGGATTTTTCGGAAGAAAAAAGTTCATTGTCGGATCCTGATGACGAAAAAGTAGATAAATCCAGTTCCTAAATTAAGAAAAAACTCTACACGTGGTATAGCCAGAATACCTGTTTTGTGGGTCCTTGATGCCGAAAAACCAATTGAAAGCAAAACGTCCGTCCGTCCGTCGTATGTGAGTGAACCTAGCTTCTGAACCGTGCGTAGGATTTTTTCCAAATTGAAAAAAAAACCTGTCATTTTTTGTGAGCTGAAGCTTTGAGATTTTGAAAAACATTCATTAATTTTTGAGGGGGCTTTATATGAAGCCATACGAACATTTTCAAAATGTTCTCAAAAACGCTCAAATTTTTAATTTAAATTCCAATAAATAGAGGTAAATACTTTTATAAACGTGCCAAAGGTCCAATTTTCAGAATCAACTCTCGATATTCGGAAATTGTAAAAGTATGCATTTTTTCGGCAACTTCTTACAACTACAATATTGAAGATGGAGGCTTTTCCTTCAAATTCAATTTGCTATCCGTAAATAGTTCTTTCATTAAAGCCATGTAGATTTTTTTGTAAATTTTGGTGGTTTTCGTGCAAAAGTGAATGATATGTTTGCAATTTAAAAAAATAACAAAAACAAGGTTTTCTCGAAAACGGCTCCAATTTTGTTCTTAAATTTTTGTTAGGGTGAGTGCCAAACGATCCCTATATGATGGCATAAACGCCATTGCTCTATTATTTTGTTGTTGTTTTTATTATTTTTTTCATCTCTCACGTCAGTAATACTTACTTTAGAGGTGATTTCTTCACAGTATTATATTTATGAGTATATGTGCTTTAAATAATGTCATAATTTCTCAAAAACTCAGCAGCGTTTTGTGAAAATGAGCTCAAAATCCCGCATTTTCAAAAATGCTCAAACACCACATTTTAAAAAATGGCTCCAAATTGTATTTTCAATTTTTTTCAATGGATTTTCCATTGTACTGTTCAATACGACGTTAAGTTTATTTTGGTGTATCATTTAGTTTTTTCAAAACTTACAAAAATGTATTTTTTGTGACTTGTCTCTCACGTCGGTAATATTTGCATTAGAGGCGATTTCTTCACATTAACGCATTTATGAGTACATGTGCTTCAAATAATGTCAATTAAAGTTTCTCAAAAACTCAACAGCATTTCGGTAAAATGAGCTCAAAATTAAACCCATTTTCTCAAAATGGCTCCACATTTTTCTTCAAACTTTTCCAACGGATAAGGAACAGTCTTTAATATTACCTTAAGTTCGTTTTGGGCTATTCTTTTGTTTTCTAAAAAATTACAGAAATGTAATTTGTTTTCAATATCTCTCACGCCGTTAATATGCACATTTCAATGAATTTGTATACTTTTAATTTAAGTGAATTTTTTTTAAATTACTTCAATGAAGTTTTTCGAAAACTCAAAAAGAGCTTATTTCGCTTTACAGTAACACTGAACCTTTTTTAAAAAAGGTTCCAAATTTTTCAATGAAAATTGCTATTTAGAACAAAGTTTTAGTTTTCTTTAATATTCTTAAAATCGGTTCTATTATTTGGAAACCGAAAAGTTGAGAAAATGTAAAAAAAAGTATTTTGGGTAGTGATAGATAGCAGCAGGTAAGAGGATGAGGCAAGACCGTAAAGCCAGTCCACACCAAGGAAATTAGAAAACTTAACTGCAAGAAATTCTGTGCTATTCTGTAGCACCGCTAGTTCTTAATGGACTCACAAAAAGTGTTACTTTTGACTGCACAGCGTGTTAGAGGAAGTTATTTATAGGAACAAATGTACCCCTTTTTGGTTACCGGGGTCCGACAATAAGAAATTTTCTGTCAAAAAATTGTTGGCACGGCGAGAAAGTAAAATGAATGAACTTTATTAACTCACGTGAAATCTAGCAAATTACATTGTAATTGTAAATTGTCAAATATGTTCAAGTACATGTCGTTAGTCCATTCTGGCTAATGACAAAAAGTGTAATACATTATAAACTCAAAGACCGTGGCGTTTTCTTCTCGATTTTAGCAGAAACAATTAGTGAATGCCCGCGTTTCATTAGAAATGTGAAAGAAGTTTAATTTGGGACTCTTGAAAGCTTTAATTTTAATTAAATGCAAGACTAGCTGGTGTTTAAACGAAAGAATGAACACAAGGATCCTTGGATAAGGAAGAGATTATCTCTTAAGTAGGATCTTGACTCTGTTTGGTACACTTGACATTTCATGGAAACTAGTGCGAGGGAGAGAGGGAGAAAGAAGTTTCAGAATTAGCATCATTTTCGACTAAGAGCCTTTGTCACACTAGTATCAACATTTGCACGCAAGGAAGTTTCTTAGCCTTTAAATAATCTATTTATTTACAATTACTTCTTGTTTAAGACGTTTCTCTCATCTCTCTGGTTTATTTCTGCGGAGGCACAAGGATTACACTTTATCATCGTTTTATGACAAAAAAATTGAGTTGAAGAGCTTTATTCTTTTCTCTTTCCTTCTCGTTGGAAAAAGGACCCTTTATTAATTTATTATTCTCTTCGCTTACAATACAGTACTGTCTAGATTACTTTTATTACATTCAGATCATTTCAGATCCAATTTTCATTGAAACATTTGAGCCCTTTCAAAAGACGACGTTTAAACGTTACTGTAAATGCGAAAATTGAAGCTCTTTTTAACAGACATTTTTTTAGGTTTTCGAAAAACTTAATTTAAAGTAATTTGAGACAATTTAATTCACAAATTCAATACTGTTTTGAAGCTCTTTTTAACAGACATATCACGAGCTAGAGCTTAGCAACGACCGTGAATAAACAATGTAGTTTTTTTTTTCTAAATGCATTAAGAGTTGTCTGGATGCCGAAAGTAGAAAATTTGGGATTGGGCGAAGAAGTTTAGACGATCAAAGGTCAGCTACACCAAAATATAACGAACGTATGGATTGGCTGGGTGAGAGAAGGACGGTCAAATGTTATGAAAAAAGGAAGGTAGTTTAATACGAAGTCTTCGAGGGTGAATCATGCAGGAGGATTTCATTCTGACCGGCATCGCGATTCTGAACCGATCGTAGGTTCGTGAGAGAGAACGAGTGTAATCAGATAGTCAGAATTGGGTTATCAGTGAAATTTTAAGGACAGTGAATGATATTGCCGATATTTTCATGTGGAAGTAATATTGATGTATAAATTGGAACTTTGTCGGGAGTGGTAATCGAGTTCGGGACTATGTCATATGACATAATCAGGACTGATAATTTTGATAGTTTGAGACCAGCTTGGATAGGGGCAGAAGAGGATTTCTTGGGACTTTGGACTACGCAAGCTCAGCAAGACATTTCGACTGAGAAGTCTACGAGGACATCAACGAAGAATCAGAAGATTTCTTGGAACTTTGGACTACGGCAAGCTCGCAAGATATTTCGACTGAGAAGTCTACGAGGACATCAACGAAGAATAGATAAGTTAACCGCGGTATAAAATTCTAAATTCAAAGATATCTTGATCAAAGGCATAACATAAATTCACTAAATTGTTTGCTAAAAGGTAAAATAAACTTTGTTAAATTTTGTTCTTTAGAAAGAAAGTGATCTTTCATTTAGTCAATCCAAACAGAAATGAACTAGGAATAGAATCATTCTATTTCAGATTCCCAGTTGCGCTGTATAGTCAGCGGATCCTATAATCCATTATAAAGGTAATAAGGATTATAACATATCGTGACCCATTGACCAGCAAGCCGGACGCTAAGATCTTTGCAGATATTAATGTAGAGAAAATTTTGTTTATCTCAGTTTACAAATCGCTGAAAATGTGCATATTAACGGCGTGAGATGCATTTCAAAAATATTACATTTATGTAATTTTTGGAAAAACAAAACAAAAGAATACAGCAAAATTAGTTTCGTTATGTTAAAATGTGCATTTAGCACTATTTATACGGAAATTTTCTAGTCAAAATTTGGAGCCATTTAGAAAGGAAATGGCGTTTGAGCGTTTCTGAACATGCTTAATATTGAGCTCGTTTTCACAGAAAAGTTTTGAGTTTTCGAGAAACTATATAAAACATAATTTTAAGCATATATTCAAAAAAAATTGCTGCTAATGTAAATATTAACGATGTAAGAAACAAGTAAAAATATTACAGTTTTGTAATTTTTGAAAAAAAAGATAGAGCAATATGGTATTTGTCATATAATAGAGTACATTTTGAACTATTCCTACCAAGAGTTTAAAGAAAAATTTTGGACCCATTTTTTGAGAAATTTTTGTTCATGTTACTTTTTAAAATTGCACATTGCATACAATATTTCGCGAAAACTACTAAAAGTTTAAAAAAACGTACAAGATCTTATTGAAAGAAAGAAATATGGAAATCAAAATTCATTTGAAAGAAAAATCTCTATCTTGAATTTTATAGTTGTAGGCATATGCCGAAAAAATTCAAACTTTTGAAATTTTCGAAAATTCAGAGTTAAGAGTGAAAATCAAACCAGTACCACTTTTATAAGTGTATTTCACTCTATTCTTACAAGAAAATTAAAGAAAAAATTTGAAGCTGTTTTTGAGAAAATTTTGAAAATGTCCGTGGGTTTCACATAAAGTATCGCAAAAATTAATCAATGTTTTTCAAAATTACAGAGCTTTCATTCGGGTCTGATCGACAACGGTTTATTCATTTTGAAAAAAATCCTATGTATCGTTTAGGCGCTAGTGTTGTTCACATACACCCAGACGAACGAACGTTTTGGAAAATACCATTTTTTCGGTATCAGGAGACCTCAAAACGTGTATTTCCGTTGAAATCTCGGAATCAATTTTCCGCAGCATTACTTACTTTCTGTATACTATGTATATTATTCCTGTACGTATACGAGAAAGTAAAAGGGCCAAAATCAATAGCACAACAAAAGCCAATATCAATAGCAATAGGCTCCAACCCGCAGAAAAATGGTCACACTCACCCGAGTATGAAAGAACGAAACGCCCAGGCACCCTTCAACATTCAACAAAACCTCATAATCTGACCGTATTCTCGTGACCTGCTGAATAAGCTCGTCATTTATACTCTTCCTGAACTGCTGATTAATCTCGCCACCTCTACTCGTTCCGGCCGGCTGAAACAAACTAGCCAGTCCTTCTCACGGTGAACCCCTGTATAAAATGTAGGATACCCATAATAAGGCACGGTATTTGGGGGGATATTGTATTACGGTGTAGCGGAAACACTGGAGCTTTCGAGGACGGTGAGGGAAGGTAATATTACGGAAATAAATAGATTGGTAGTTCAAGGTGGATTCTTGAGAGAGCCCTGAAAGGTTAAAAGTCTATATTTTTCAGATAACGTAAACAATAAAATACGTCGAGGTCATGGGAATGCTATTTTGAATTATGTAGAGTCGCATCAAGAATGAAGACAACAGACGGTTGAGAAGTTGTTTTTCAACCCACAAGATTATGAAAAATAACGCATTGTTTTAAGATTCTTAGTTAAGAATCTTTAAAAATAGAAAAGAATACTTCAGTTAATAATCTTAGTTTTAACGTAAATACATGGGTTCTGAGTACCTTTTGAAGTAGTTTGTTTCCGAGACAAACGCATTCATTACCGGTGCCGGGTTTCAAGAAACATAGTAAGTAAGTTTTCTGTATATCGTTTGCACTTGCCTAGTCCTTGTTTAATAATACTCTGAGGCGGTGTAGGTAACCATTTGAATATATTGTTTTTATTCATATTCACGAAAAAATACTGAGTGCATAGTTAAAATATTTCGTTATAAAGGCAATTATTCGGAATATTTCAAAGAGGATATTGCTTTGCATTCATTTGCACGATTGAGTGACGCGAATAAAATTTTGAAACTCATTTGAACATTTCTCACAAATCAACGTACGCCAGGCAATATCTTCTGAAAGCATGTCCAACAGGTACAATTTCCAAGCTTGCACAAAACTAAAGCATACAATATTGATTGACTTTCTCCCATGCCTCTGAATGTGAAAGAAGAGAGAAAGTAGACACGAGCAGACGTAGAGAACTCCAATATCCAATACAAAACTTCCAATCGCAGTCTGACGGTATATCTAGGAGAAGTTTCCCGTTTCTGCGTCTCTCACAAGCCCACCAAAAGTAATTTTGCTAGTATAAAATACGCAATGTCAATTTTACTTTAATCTTAGAGCACCTAGGATGAGTCTCGTAATTGTTTGTCTAATTGAGAAGTTGTGACATTTCCTTTCCTACTCTTCTGTTCCATTACAAATCTCTTGTAGACTATATTCCTTCTATAGACTGAAACAAATGGTGCGATAAAAGCATATATTTTCACGCATTAGAATCAGTTATGTAAAATTGTAATACGCAATTTTAGGCCTTACTAACATATCTCACTTGTAAAACCAATTATCAAACGTAGTGCATTAGATACAAAATGTAATTAATTTAAAGCAAATGTTGTAGAGAATATTAAGAATTATATCAATACTTTATAATCCAATAATACATTCACAGATGTTCCTAGTAATCTAACTTATTGTTTTGGCGAGAAAATTTCAACATGCCATACGGAATGGAAATATGGAAAAATATTAAATAGAATTGATTAAGGATTTAAAAGTTTTTTTGAATAATATTAAACACAAAAATGAGGAGACTATAAGAAATCAGTCAGCATAATTAAATGTAACAACAAAAAGGAAGTTCCAAATAATAACCATCATATAAATATTACCCACAAAAAATAATATAAAGAGACCAAAGCCTTTTTAAACAATAATAAAGAAATGAAAATCATTAAGGCAGACAAAGGTGGTTCAATAGTAGCTATCAATAAAGAAAAATATTACAATGAAGTAGAGAATATGTTAAATGACAGTCTCGCATACACAACTCGATAAGAATGCTATAAATCAAATGAATAGAGACCTGAAAGATATATTTCAAAGAAGGAAAATAAACAATTATATACTTTTTATAGATTATCTCCATCTTCACAAATAATATAAAGGTCTTATGGGTTACCAAAAGTTCGCAAATAGGATAGTAGGATAGTAGGAGTCCTCATATCCAAAATCAATTCATCAAGTTATTTTACTAAATTTATATTGATTAAACTAACATTATTTTTAAATGAACCTAACCACACAATAAAAAAACTTAAGAACTAGTCAACAGAATCCAAAACAAACATTTCTACAGACCACATTATGGTGTCCCTTGATGTGAACAACCTTTTCACCTGCATTCCACACAATCTTATATTCAAAAGCTTAGAAAAAAGATGGAATGAGTTAACCTCAAATTTCCAAATCCCAATAAGTGAAATGGAAATAGCTATTAGGTTCATACTAAATAATTTTTGCTTCAAACAAAAGAATTATTAACAAATATGTGGCAATCCATGGATTCACCTTTGTCCTCATTAATTTCAGAACTAGTCATGAGTGACTAGGAAAATGAGTGTTTAAATTATTTTGATTTTACACCAATGTTGTCTGTCAGGTATGTAAATGACATATTGGGTATTATAGCTACTCCAAGATTAATAAATACTCTCCAGACTTTTAATGACTTGATACTAACCTAACATTTACTCCTTAAATGAAAAACAACTACCAGATTCGTTACTTAGATTTAACCATTATTAATAATTATGGAAGAGCTATCAGAAATTGGTACTAAGAGCCTATTGACAGCGGAAAAGTTCTAAACTATCTTTCTAATCATTCTATAAAAAACAGTCTATACTAATATATAAAGACAGAAATGCGTTGTCTTGCATCGCAGTAATCTCTGAATTCACTGAACCAATGCCGATGAAACTTTTGTACTAGCATTCTTTAAAGGCCTGGAGTACTATAGGCTATGATTTACAAACATAAACAGAAATACATTTTCAAAATAATAATTTTTCTGAACATTTTTCGCCTAGCTTTACATCACAGATTCAAGAGTGCATCAATGCCAGTAGTTTAGCTGCGCGCCACCAGAGAATGACGTCTGAGATCTACTACTGATTTCATCAATGTCCAGAATTATTACGAAATTCATTGGGGTTTGAATAAGGTTATGTAATGTCCCTGTGTGAACATTTGAAAGAATGCCGTAACTGAAGTGGTAAAGAATGTCAATGTTCAGGCATTGCTCTTTGTCCGTGTTATATACGAAGTGGCAAGAAATCATTGTGAGTTTGAAAGTGTTTAGTAATTGAGGTAGATTGAGAGGATAAAAGTACAATAATATACAGCACAGAATATACAGTAATATACAATGTACAATATATAGATATCGTATACAATCTAAACAATGTCTTCTTTTACAGAAATTTGTGATAACTGAATTGTTTGACGAAACGAGTGTCACAATTGTCAAAACAGATTACAAATGCCAAGAGATGGGCAGTCTACTAAAATTTTGAATCGGCTACTCAGAGGCAGATTGACTTGCTGAAGCTCACTCGCCTATTGAAAATAATACTGCAAGAAGGGAGAAATGTGAATAATTCTCTAAGTAATAGGGCAGCTGTTCATTAGGGCTCTCAATTTGGCAATTTACACAGTTCTTAGGTTCAAAATGGTAAAATGGAAAATGTGTATGTTCTCAGTCCATCCAGTAAATTTTTTCTTCAATATGCGAAGGAAGTTGTGTGTAAGTGGTGTGTAATTTATGAATGATCATTTACGTATTAAGACTAATCTGTAAAGTTGTTTTGCATATCAATTGCTCCCAATGAATGAGTTCATTAATATTTTTCTAAAAAATATTAGCAAAAATTAATTTGTCTAAAAATATTTTTGTCTAAGCAAATAATATCGGGAGTCTTTGATTCCTATTCTTCATATTTCAGGATCCATAATCTTTGTCACTTGAGATAAAATAATGATACTGTTTTGTTATGTGGCTCAGTGCATGTCAATTTATTATTTACACATAATGTCAAGTTGGTGTATCATTAGTTTTTTAATTTATCAGTCGTATGATGAATTGATTTACCTGAACAAATAAGTTTTATACTACACATTACTAGCACATAGGACATTAAACATATATATTTTTTTCATCTTCAGAATTATAAAAACTGGTAATTATGTTTCAGAATAGATACAAGTATTTTCATTTATTTTTATGATTATGATTCATCAATTACGTTATGACATCTATAACTATTACTACGGATACCTACCGTGCATGAACTCCGCATGTTATAACAACTTAAAACAGTAAGGGCCGTATTCTCGAACCGCTGCCAGGGCCTGCCAAGAGTAGCAGGCTCCCAGAGTTCAATTTGCGATTCTCGAACTGCTTCCAGAGGCTGGCAAGCCCTCGTATGCTCCCAGCAGCGGCTCTCAGCTGGCAGCGGTCGCAAGTGCTGCCAGCAGCCCCAGCGTGCTCCTAACCTGGTTTACTTGTGATTTTATCCTGCTGTGCGTTGTTGTTGAAGTAAATTTCTATTTTACACCGACTTTGCTTGACTTTTTGTACACTACTCTTGATTTACGGCAACCGAGCATACTTTATGGACTACTCTATCGAATACACGGCGAATTATTGCTTAATGTTTCGGACTATTATTTTTTTATACACTGCAACATAACCTTTCGTGCATTTTGCCAATCAGTTCCGTTTGATATAATGGATAACGAATTGCTGAGAATTCTATGAATCCATGGAAGAAATGGAGGAGGAAGAAGAAGAGCAGCGTCGACGAATGCCTCGCCGTTATATCCGGGATGTACAGAATCCTATAGAGAGATTTCAGGACCGCGAATTTCAATGTCGCTACCGATTTTTGAAATCCACTGTTGATGTGTTGTTTCCTCTAACGGAATGTATTTGATGGGGACTTGCGGGGTTTGCCAATATCCCCAATGTTCAAGTTATTGACAGCATTAAGATTGTAGGCCACAGACCTGTACCAGGTGAGTTTGTGTAATAAATTTTTTTATAATATTATAATAATTATTTTCTTGGAGTGGAAATTAATTAATTTATAAGTATGGTTTGAGTGTTTCCTACTGCAAAGGTAATATGATTCAAAATAAATATTTCACAGAGATAATGGTGACATTCATGGTCTCAGCCAGTCAAGTGTTTGCAAAGTGGTTCAGAAGTGACAGCTATCCTCGGAAGTCAAGTGAGAAATTGCATGCTTCTACCAAGAACTGCACAGCAGCAACAAGAAGTTAAAAGAAAGTTCTACGCCATGAGGCAATTTCCTGGTGTTATCGGGTGCATAGATGGAACACTCATAAAAATTACTTCCCCTGAAGGTATTATGGCAGAAGTGTACCGTAACAGAAAAACATTTTTTCCCTTAAATGTTCGGTAATTTTTAGAGAAACTTTGAAACAAGTATGTAGTTTTAGAATTCTTTGGTAAACGTATCAGTGAAATCTATTTTATATCTTATCACACTCTTTATGAATGAAATAAGAGTAGTACTTCAAACCTAAACTTTTATATGTTTGAATGCATAATTTTATAGTTCCTTTTTTAAATTTCATTTGATGTATCTTCCAATACTACTTGAAAGAAATACATGTTAGTTTCTGTAAAGTTACGGCTTATAAACTGGTCAACTTCTTTTGAAACGGGCAGTAATTTGTTATGTACATTTTCTTTACAATTAAATTAGCAATTTACTATTTCTTTTATTGGATTTTACCTGACAGTCTCCTGTTTAAATTTAAAAATTGAATTGCCTATCAATTACTTCAGTAATATAAAAGATAAAGAAAAATAAGTAAATTTATACAAAATTTATGTTAAATGGTGAACTTGAATGCCATCATCCAAAACTGAATTTAGAGAATTTGATCAGTTTTTTAATATCACAATGTAATGTGAGGTTTTAGAAATTATCTTGATGAATTAAACATTCTGAAATTTTAATATTGTTTCTTTGGACCTCAAATGGTTAAACAGTATTCATTGCAGTTTCACAGGAATGTGGATAGAGGTGTCAAAATTTACTAGCAAGAGCAAATGTACTAGCTACTACATACAGTCATAGGAAAAAGTATTCTTAAAGTGGAGAAGTGAACAAAAAATAATGTTGGAGTATTTTAGCTCATTACATTGATTTACACAACATTAAATTAATGGTATGTTTGCATGTTCTTATAAACATAAATAAGCAATTAAAAAACAAGTATGGAAACAATAATTATTATAATACATCATAAATTAGTATAAAACAAAGATATAAAAACTGAAGTGTGTAAAATGTATTTGTATACTCCGTTTTTAACCATTTTAAGTGCTATTTAATATTTAGTTGAAGTTCTCAACTTTATGATGGCCTCCAATCATCTGAGCATCGACTAAACAACTTTAGTGGGGACCTCCGACCCAATCTTTCCCCATTCTTCCAAAATAGCAGCCTTTAGAAATTGCTTTGAAGTGATATTTCTTTTTGAGGCAACTCCATAAATGTTCAATTAGATTAATATTCAGAGACTGTGGAGGAGTTACCATGTATTTTAGTGTATTATACAATATCCACAACCTAGAATCTAGGGCCATATAGGGTCATTATTTTCATGAAAACATAACTGTTTGTTAGTCCCAATTTTTCAATGCTGGATGGTAAATTCTTCTTAAGTAGGTTAATATAACTTTCATGATCCACCTACTATCACCATGTTTGACTGAAGGAGCATTTTTCTTCCTGTTCAGAATTCTTTCCCTCCACACTTTTTTGGCGTGTTCTAGAAGAACAATGAATTTAATTTCATCAGTAAATAAAACCTTTTCCAGTACTCTATTGAACAATTCTTGTAATAGTTTGCATACTCTATCCCTTTCCTTACCAGATTAATAAATTGTTTGCTCTTGGCATTTCTACAAAAACATCCACTATAACACACAATTTTGACCAGTAGATGCACTAATATTAAGATTTAAATCAGTTTGCAGTTCAACACTAAATTTTTCTCCACGTATCCTAGGTTTCTCTTAACGTTTGTGAAAACTTGTCATTTTACATGTTTGGTAAATTTAACAGGACGTCCACATCTCTTCAAATTTTGTAATTTAATGGGGTTATAATGGAGGAAATTCTAATCAAAATAGATTAGTATTCGAAAATAGAGAAAGTAGCAAGGGAGAATAGCCGTGTCGTTATAAGAAAGAAATACAAAAAACCACTACGATCACTATCAGTGACCAAACACACACCACCACCACCAGAACTCGAATGCACGTGGATCAGTTGGAACACGAAACAATCTGCAAACGCAGATGTCATACCAACGATTACACAAAATACTATTGTGGATGTTTTATTGGTTTCAGGCTACAATTCACTGGGAATGTACACAAATTAACTGGGTAGTATACAATGTGTCAACATTTGTATATTCACTTTTAATGATAAAATACAGTTGAAAGTAGAAATAAAAATAAAATAATTTCACTTAGATTCATTGTGTTGGTACACTACTTCATCTGGCGTGCGAGTCTCGCTTAAGTCGTTCCACCAATCAGAGCAAGCTCCCATTCTGGGACAAAGCTGGAAGTGATTTCAGAATACCATCGGCCATTTGCCGCTGGCAGCCCCGCCTGGCAGCAAGGGGTCCCCAGGTAGAAGGCTACCAGGAGATTGCTCGGCAGCGGTTCGAGAATACGGCCCTAAGTCCCTTCAAGGTCAAAAGTTGACACATCAATTTCAAAACTTTCTTTATGAATACAATAGAAGAAAAATATAAAAATACGATAAGTTTTACTACTTGACAATTTATTGATAGTGTTGAATATTATATAAAACTCCACAAAAATTATACATGTGAGTCTACAAGTATTTTATTTTGTAGTTTAGATTTATTTTTGTTTTTAGTTATAAAGTGAATGTTTAGAAGCAGGAACTTCAAATAAGAAAAATGTAATTATTTGTGGAAAAGTGAACGAGGTAATCCAGAAATTTTCAAATGGGGTCAGAGAAGACAGCTATTGTGGCGTGGCCGGGCAGAGCATGTTAGGGAGTGGGGCGGAGAAGGGATACAAAGGAAGAGATAGAGGTAGGTCCCGCGCAGAGTATAAAAATATTGAATTCCTCCTCCTGTATAATAATTTACAGTAATAAATGCCCGAGGAACGTCGGTACTTTAGCTAGTAATATATAACCTTGTTGACAGAGCCATCCAATTGTCACTTGTCACAAAATATTAAAACTAAAATGAACAAAATCAGAATGCACAACAGACAAGGATAAGGATAACAACACCTCTCTCCCTAACATCATAGCCTTACCTTACTGCAAAGTATAGCTAACAAAATGAAAAACCTTTTTGTTGGGACAAAATATAAGAGTGGTATACAAAATGAATAATAAATTACACCAGTTCATTGCAAGGAAAAAGACCTCACACCTAGAAAGGACATACATAATACAGTTCATCAAATCAACAGGTGCCAGGAAGTCTGTAAAGCTAAATACTTAGGCACAAGCAAAAGAGCACTCAATATTAGAATTAAAGAACATATTAACAACATTAAACTGCCACAATATAAACACACCATCATATACACACGTTACAATATCAACACATTATGAAATGGAATAAGGTTATAATATTAGACAAAGAAAACTATTAAAATAATATAGAAATCGTGGCTGATTCCGGGTTCACGTCTTTGTCAGAAATGATACATATACACAACACGCACAATTCATTGCTCATAAATTTCTGTAAAAGAAGATATTTTTTCGAAAGTATAGGATATCTATACATTGTACATTGTTATATACTGTGTATTCTATACTGTATATTATTGTACTTTTTACTCTCTCATCCTACCTCAATTTTTAAACACTTTCGAACTCACAATATTTTTTTGCCACTGTTTGTATGTAACACAGACTAAGGACAATGCATGTACATTAACATTTTTTACTACTTTGGTTACGGCTTTCTTTCTAAACCAACGTTTAGAACTAACAAATCACCATCGTTCACACACGGATATTACATAGCCTTACCTCAAACCTCAATGAATCTCGTAATAATTCTGAACATAGATGAAATCAGTAGATTTCAGACATCCTCTGGTGGCGCGCAATTAAATTATTGACCCTGATGTATATGATTTTTATATATTATGTATATGATGTATAGATTTCTGAATATGTGATGTAAAGTTTGTAAAAATTGTCCAAAATCGTAATCTTTTGTAAATATATTAAGGTTGATGGTTGATGGTAGTAAATCATAGTCTATAGAACTCCAGACGTTTAAAGGAAGCTAACATGAAAGTTTCCTCGGTATTGGTTCCGTAGATTCAGAGATTATCGCGCTGTAATTCAACGCACTTCTTTTTATATATTGGTATAGAAGTAGGAGTAGTCGTAGACGTAGATATAAATATACATATAGATGGATTACTCTGTACCTCGAGAAGGATCCAAAGATATACGATTCGAAACGTTGTAGGAAGAAAATTGAAGAATAAACTGTCGGTAAAAAATTGGTTCAAAAATGTATTATTAATAACAGACAAAATCTATTTAATGCAAATATATCAACTTTAATTTTACATTCCGAAACTGTGTTCTCTAAACCCAGAAAACCGCTCTAGAATGGGAAGTTATTCTGAGAATTACAAACTGCCGAGTCGCGCGATCGCGATATTACATTTGAAAGATTCTAGTAAAAGATGTGCGGTAAATTCGAAATTGTAATTTCGAAAATTTTCAAAAGTTTCGCGAAACTACTCATTTTCTTAATGTGCACGACCTTACTAATAGATCTAATTTTCAAATACACATTTCTTATCAAATTATTTGAGTAATTCATTAAGTAAAAAATCTCTATCATCAATATTATAGTTTTGTGATGTAATTTTTTTGCAATTTTCAAATATACGGAGTTTCCACCGAAAATGGGAACTGGATAAATTTTATAACTCTAGTTTTCCCTATTTTACGAAAAAAATTGGAACTATAGTTTCTAGTTTTTGAAAACATGTTTTTTTAATTGACTATATTTCATGCCTAATAACTCAAAAACCACTAAGATTTTTGAAAAATTGTATATAGTATTACATAAAAATCCAACTTTATAGAACAGATTTCATTGATACAAAAATATTTCTTTAATACTGTAGTTGTAGATGGACGCCCCCAAAATATGGATAAAAATATGGATTTATTTTTCAAAAATGTGAGAAAATGTTGAAGCTTCATATAAAGTATCCCCCAAAATCAAAATATCCATATTATATTCAAGAGCCCGTGGCATCATCCAAATTAATGGGGAAAATGAATTTGAATGAAAATCATACTTCCGATTTTGCCGCTTACTTTGTTGACGGACAGACGACATATGGACAGACGTTTTACCGTAAACCTATTTTCGGTACTTGGCTGACGAAACGTACATTTTGACTGTCCAACGTATTAGAAGAAGAAATTTACTGGATTTTTTGAATTTATTTAATATATTGGAAGTAGATTTATCCACTTTCACTGTATCAGTGTCTCACAATACAGGTTTCCTTGTCGAATTTTTCGCAGCATTGCTATATCTCTTCACTACTGCGTAAGCAGTATGGGAAAAAGTAAAATCCTGTAACAATTCGTTATGCCCACCAACATAATACTTCTTGTGTTTTAGTGATAAGTGATTCATTTTTCTAAAATCAACATTCAGATTCTTTTTTTTTTAAAAAATTATTGCTAAAGGGTCTTCATTAGAAAGTGAAAGATACCATTTTAAAATGATGTCTTTCAAGTCATCATAAAGTTGTTCTTTCCTCCCCGAACTTTCACATGAAAAACTAGTGCTAAAATAACATGTGCCTTCTCACCGTATTTTCATACAAAATTACGCAAAAGTACTCAAATCTTCGAAAAATTTCTCACGACCTTCTCTCAAAATCTATCTTTAAGGAACAAATTTCATTAAGGGAAAATCTCCATCATTAAATTTTAGCTGTGGAAGACTTCGAAAAAAATTTGAACTTTTGCAATTTTCGAAAATCAGATCTTTTAACTAAAATGAGACCTGCACATGAGATACGAACATGAGATATTGCTGCTCTTAGCGTTCTTCATACTATCCAACAACAATATTTAATCGAAAACGATGTTCTTCATACTATCCAACAACAATATTTAATCGAAAACGATGGATAAATTTAAATATCGATTTCAAATTCAAGAGGCCGCGACATCTGCCACTTTGATGGGGGATATCAATTTTGGAGAAAATCGGCTGAACGATTTTGCCACTAGCGTTGCTCACAGACGAACAGACAGACCGACAAACGTTTTGCCGTCATTCGATTTTTCGGCATCAAGGACCCACGAAACAATGATTCTGGCAACACCACGTGTTAGAGCTTTTTTTATAAATTTAGCAACTGAATTTATCCACTTTTTCTCTATTAGGGCTCATTAAAAGAGTTTTCGGCCGAAAATTCGTCATTTTTTCGCACAGAATTACGTTTATTTCTCTTGCTTTGCCCAACTTGCGAATTTGGGACGAAATCAGGAACACTGTCATCCGATTACAAATAATATTCCGCGAGTTCCGCTGTGTTTCAATTACGTAGATGGGCACATTAGATTTGATTACTTTTCGTAAACTGTTGTGGACCCATTGTGTGGAAGCACCATTCATGACACATAATGTGAGCGCGAGGTGGTCAGAAGGCCGACTGCTAATTTCGCGCAGCAACCACAACAGCGTCCTGTCCGTAAGAGCAGCGACGCGGGAAACCACCCTAAAGGAGAGGGCCTCGTCGTCTTCCTCTCTAGAAAGCGCTGAGAACAGATCCATAAAACTAACTAAAACCGAATAAATGTTATAAACTTCTAGGCCATGTGGAGGGGTCGAAAATAATCACTTTTGGCCTATAAGCATCTAGTAAGAAATTACGTATAACAGTTATATGAATGCGTTCATATAACATTTGCCCCTGATTGTTGGGAAAACCTAAATACGCAGATGTGGCCAGTACATGAAATTTCCTTATCAGCGACAGAACGTAACCTGACGAATACCGTCGCATAGGGAGTTGCCTAAAAATCAAGGGACATGTCATAAGAGACACTCCGTTATATGAAACGTACCACGACGTAGTCTTTGCCTTACATCTAATCCAATGTAACAAATTTTGTACCCCATTACAAATTTTCTTAGTTAAAACAAAGGAAAAAATTCAATATTTTGAAAATTTGAGAAACTTTAGAATTGTTAAAAAATCTGTAACTTGAGTAACAGACAGGTGTAAAAATAGTACAATAATGAACCGATTTCCTGCCGTCTAGTGTTCTATATCCTTGTCCATCGCAAATAATTTCTTATATTCGTTGATATGTTATACATTATTGACGTGATGTCAAATTCGTTTATTATTTATACACATCTCTTCATACCTAGAAGGATGTCCTAGGAGGAAGGATTTTAATTTCATCCACCTCTATATTAGTATCATCATTTCTGAAATTACACCTGTAAATTTACTTCAAATTACAATAACTAGACTATTTATATTACAATTCTTTATGAAAGTGTATGTTCATTTCATAAATATACACGTATACCAAACCACTTCAGCAAGATGATGGCAGAGGTTTTACACACGGATAAAGATAAAGAGCAGTCCGGGATGGAACCGGCTGTGCATAGCTGTGGAATTTTCTGTGCGAGTATTTCCTGAGCCTCCTCTGCAGGGCATATTTGCAGAGTTATCCGGCCCTTTATCAATGCAATGCGACGTCCCCAACTCTGCTTCCCCGAATTAGTATGAATCGTCAACTAGATCTCTCTTTTCCTGTAGCAGACGAAATATTCACAGCGATCTTCCCCTGTGTAAAGGTAGACCTGAACTCGTCTGCGCAATGAAAAGTTATCACAGTAAAAAATTATTTGTGTAGTTCATACTGTCTGCTCACAGGTTGCCGGACATAGCCACCAATACACCAGTGACGTTGCATTTTGAGAAATCTGCAACTGTAACTCATTATAAATAACGTTCTTTAGTAGCCAAAAAGAAATGACAATGCTTAACATAAACTTAAATGGGGAAATAAGATGGCGTACGGTACGACTAGAACAGTCTTTTTGTCAGACCCAGGGGCGACCAGAAGGGGAGGGGAGCAACTTTTTCTAGAACCCGACTTCACTGTATCCTCGAATTTTGTTTTTTATTCCAAAGAAATAAAAAAATGTATTCATCTCTAATCCAAATTTAACGATATCAGTTATTTCTGATGCATAGAGAAATTATTCTGTTTACGTATTGGAGGAAATGGGAATTTATTAGAAAAGAGGATGGGTCCGTGGATTTTACCTGTCCCTGCCCTGTCCTATGACTCGACAGCACGCTACGGGTCTTGGCCGACAAGCAGTGATCCAGCCTCTAGGTCATGGGATAAGGGATTCGTGTGGTTAGCACGAAGATATCCCTTCACCGTATATTCTGGTCTTCATAACCTTAGAGTGAGCTTTCTCATCGTCACACAGCAATAGCTACTGGAACCTTTGTAAAGAAAGCGCCCAGTTATTATTTTGGCCTGGCCGGGAATCGAACCCTGGGGTGCGCCGTTGAAAGCGAGCATGCTAACCAACGAGTCACCGAGGTCCGTTAATTACCACAGGCCCCTGGTTTTGTCTAGGTGCCCCTGGTTAGAACAACCAGAGCAAGAAAAATCCACAATCTATCCCGTGACATAGGCTCAATGAATGCGAATCATGTGACGCATTCCAAAGTTTTGAGGCTCTTTTAAAACTCTTGTTAAAATATTTTTCTATTCCTCAAGAACATCTTTCTGCTCCGTTTGTGCCTTTTATTTTCTCGAATACGTTTGTATATACGGAGTAATATTCGTAGTATAGAGAAATTTATGCAATGCTGCGCGAAAAAACGGCGGATTTTTTGCGGAAAAATTCACTGCCGGGCTCTGGTAACGAAAAAGTGCATAGAAACCGTTACTAAATTCTGAAAAAAATTCTCTAACACGTGGCGCAGCCAGAACCCCTGTTTTCTGGGTCCTTCATGCCGAAAAACCATTTGAAAGGAAAACGTCCGTCCGTCTATCTGGTGTATCTGAACAATACTAGCGTCTAAGATACGCATAGGACTTTTACTTTCTCGTATACGTACGTATACACGGAGCAATATACGTAGTATAGAGAAAGTTATTTAATGCTGTGCGAAACAACGGCGGATTTTCAGCAGAAAACTAGAGTTGCTACAGAATGGCACAGACTTTCTCGTATAAAGTTTTCTGATTTCCTTGGAGTGGTCTGGTTTTAAGGTCTTGCTTCATTCTCTGGCCAGCTGCCATCTATCGTCGCCTAAAGTACATTGTTTTGATATTTTCCCAACTTTTTGCTTTCCCAGTAGTACAACCGAATTATTACTTGAAAATGTTAAAGGAGAGTAAACACTCATCCTAAATAGAAATTGTCATTGAAAAATTTGGAGCTGCGATTAAGCATTACTGTAAATGCGAAATTTGAAACTTTTTCACAGAAATCTATTGAGTTTTCGAAAAAGTCATTTGAAGTCACTTAAAGCACTTCCACCCACAAATGTAATAATGTATATAAATCTATGGAAATGTCCATATTAACGGCGTGAGAGGTATTTAAAGAAAATTACATTTGTGTAATTTTTGAAAAAGCAAATGAATACAACAAAATGAACTTTACGTCCTATTAAACAGTGCAATTTGCAATATCTATTGGAAAAAATTGATTAAAAAAGGCAAAAATTTGAATTTTTTCGGCGACTTCTTACAACTACAATATTGAAGACAGATTTTTCCTTCAAATGAAATATGTTGTCCATAAATGGTTACTTCATTAAGGTTGTGTAGATTTATTTCAAAATTTTCAGTAGTTTTCGTGCAATAGTGCGTTCAATATTTGTATTTTAAAAAATTACAAAATCAAGTTTTTCGTAAAAACGGCTCCAAATTTTTTCTTTTAATTTTTCGTGGGGGTAGTGAAAAACGAACCCGTTACGATGACATAAACGCCATATTGCACTATTCGTTTTTTCAAATATTACCAAAATGTAATTTTTTTACTTTTCTCCCACGTGGGTAATATTTACATTAGAGGCAATTTCTTTACGTTATTGTACTTATGAGAATATGTGCTTTAAATAATGTCATATAAAGTTTCTAGAAAACTCAACAGTTTTGTTTTGTGAAAATGAGCTCAAAATTCCGCAGTTTTAGAAACGCTGAAACGCCATTTTCTCAGAAACGGCTCCGAATTTTTTCTGCAAACTTTTCCAATGGATAGTGTTAATTGCACTCTTTCATATGACGTAAAGTTAGTTTTGGTGTATTTAATTTTGTTTTTTTTTTTTACAAATTGCACAAATGTCTTTTTTTACATACCTCTCCCGCAGTTAATATGCACTTTTCCAGCAATTTGTATACATTATTTCATTTTTGAGTGAATGTTCTTCAAATTACTTTAAATTAAGTTTTTCGAAAATTCAATAGATTCCTGAGAAAAAGCTTCAAATTTTACATTTACTGTAACGCTTAAACGTCATTCTCTTAAAAATGGCTCTAAGTTTTTCCATGAAAATTGCTATTTAGGACGAAATTTTACTCTTCTTTAATTTTCTTAAAGTAATATTTCGGTTCTTGAATTAAGAATCCAAAAAATTGAGAAAATGTCAAAAATGTATTTTGGGATTGATAGAATGCAAGAGGAAGGGGCAGGACCGTAAAAGTCGTCCACAACAAGAAAACATGACTACGAGAAAGTTTGTGCCATTCTGTAGCACTACTAGCTTTCATGTGCTTTCCTGTAGGCATCCTTCACCTTCGTTGATGTGACAGGCCTTGATCCATCTCGCAGACGGCATCGCTTCGTTACTGATGTCATTGAACTCTCACCATGTGCTGTGTGCAAGGTGTGACGTTTCGGCCGACGGTGATGCGACGCTGACTGTTGCATCTAAGACTTCTCATTCGCTCTTTTCTATCCCCCCTCGCAAAGCTTCGCCATTACCTCCATTGAGCAGTTCCTCTTTTTTCAGTAAAGGGCGGGGAATACCAGGGGCCACGTGCTAACGGCTGTGAACTCAGTAGCGGGAACGGGGCGGGAGAAGTCTTGACCACACTACATATGCTCCTTTGCCAACAGTCATGATCCAGAACATTCATTTAGGATGTAACGAGACGTGAATTATCAGTACTGACAAATAACCGCACGCGACTATTAATAGTTCCTTCTTGTTAAGTTTTTCACGTGTATTGTGTGTTGTTGCAAAAGTGCTGAGGGTTTCTTGAAACTGCGTTAAAGAGTATAGCATGTACTTCCACAAAGAAAAATCATAGTTTCGAAACTGTAACACGATAATTAAAATTCAACAATTTTCATGCGAAAATATACTACATAGCGAGTACACAAACATTAAATAGACGATGTGATTAGAAACCTTAATTTGTCTACCTTGTTTAATACTTAAATCCGATCGCATACCCTTCCTCTCTGAGCAGTAAACGCCAATGAATCTACTTATGCTTTTCAACTCATGGTGAAAGTGAAAATAACATTAATGATGGACATCTTTCACACGCGCCTGCCGCGCCGGTGGGGATGGTAAAGCTGAAAAGGGGGCGGGGGCGGGGGCTGCTCCTGACTCTAAGTCGGGCGGCGCTCTTCAAAGACACGCGTGGGCGCCAGGCCCGCTCGGAGCGGCCTCCATTATTGCGCAGAAGACAAACGCGAAACGAGCCGCACAGACAAACCGGTGCCCACGCCCAGCCTCGAATCTCCTTATGCAAATGCTGCCGCTACGACACCAAAAGTCTCACCCCAAGAGAAACTTCTTTTTATTGTACCTCACTTCTAATCTGCTTCTTTTACGCTAAAGACCGCCTCCCTAACAGAATCGCGTGTCCCGAACCAGCAAAGTCTCTTTTCGTTGCTTTTTTTATTTCTGCTCCCTTCCCTTTTCTCTTCTATTTTTTGGCATCGTTATTTCTCTTCCTCGCTACCGACCACCGCTTTTCCTCGGCGTGAGTAAACTTGAGCCAATTTTCTCGCTGGTCAGCGGTCGAGAAGGCACCGCGCATGTTTCCGACGTTTATTCTCATTACATGTCTTTGTAGAGAAACTTTCACTGGCAGTTTCTCGCTCTGTGAACAACCCTAAGGCGGCGGTCACAGTGGAACCGACTGTGGCCAAAATTTCGGACGGCCGACGTCAGGCATTTGCGTCCGATATGCCCGATTCGTTCAAAATACGTGCTAGTAAATGGAAATGGGCATATTGAACTCGAACGACCTCTTCCGACGGCGACCGGAAACACTTGCTTTCGGACAAAGCTCTGTTTCATTCTATTCTGTCGGTTCATTCGACTGAAATCTGTTGGAGAGTCGAGAGTAATATCAAGGCCATTTCCAACACATGAAGATGGTCTTGAGCGTGCTTCTTGCAAATGTTTCAAACAATGAACTGCCGAAGGGGGATATTCTGCCGATTTCGGGTGCAACATTCGGGTGCATTTTAAATAAAATAAGTAGGGCAATTGCGCTCGCAGTCGTCTGGTAGCGAGCGAGATATATTTCGGTTGCACTGCGTCCGTAGCCTCAAGACCATTTGTAATACCAAGAGTATCTGCAAAACATGTAGATGGCTTTGAGCGTGCTTCTCGCACATGTTTCACACGATTACACACGATTTGGGGTGCAACATTTGGATTTTTTCGGAAGAAATAAGTCGAACGATTTGGTTTGCAGTCGTCCGATAGCAAGAGACTGATATTTCGGCTGCACTGTGAGCGTAGATTCACCCTGCGCGAGGAAAAAGAACAGATGGATTTTCTGCGGTGAACACAATCATCGCAATGGGCCGTGACATTTTGTTACTAGTACGCGAAACAGAACAATCTGCTTAGCACAAAAACGAATAAACTACTCCATTGTACCCGAAAATGGAAAATGTTCGACTAGTGAAATGGCTATCTTTGTTGAATTGTTCTGTGAATCAAATTATAGTGCACGGACGAAAAAAATTTCGGTAAAAGTCTTTTACCTCGCGAAACAGAGCTGGAAGGGTTTATGGTATTACTTTCCTTGAATCGTTTCTGGATATGACAAAATGTAATATATGAAAACCAATTAATTCTGTACATAACGTATGGCAAAAAGAGAAAGTATTTTTCACATACTCATTTTCTCTTTCCCTTTTTGGCGTTATATACATTTAAATAGAATTATTAATTCACAAAAACCCCGTGATATTCCATTTTCGTTTCTACTGACTAATCTTTTCATACCTTCCTTTAAAATGCAAATATGTTACAAAATTCAGTAATCATTAGGAAATGAGGTTGGACAAGTCTAATTTCCGTTTTCTCCAGTATGCATTATTTTTAAACAAATTGGCGGGCCCTCTGAAAATATATACTTATGTTAAATATTTCGGAGACACTTTTTAATTCAGTGTGGCAATTCTGTTTCCACTTAAATAACGAAGGTTAGTTGGAAGGTTGTTAGTGATTCCGGGCACGTCAACTACCGAGATAATTTGTCACGTAAGTGTAGGGCATGTTCTTTTCATTCTTTTCATCATTTACGTTTCAAATTTACATTTCAAATAAACAATTCTGTGCTCCATTGAAAATAAACAATGTACCATTGACTGATGTTAAGGCAACAAAATTTTGAGATCTCTCAATTCAGTCAAACCTTAAATGGAACGTCCATTGAAATGAATTGAACACAAAATTAAGTTCATTATGCTACGTGTTCAGAATTCTTGCAAATTTAGTCAGCCTTCATACTGCTCGTTGTGTATATTTCGCGAATGTTCATTCCCGTCTGAGATATGGCATAATATTCTGGGGAAATACATCTTATAGCTCCCAGACTTTTAGATTACAAAAACGAATTGTACGAATAATAACTAAATCCCACCCACGTGATTCATGTAAGCCTCTCTTCATTAATCTAGGAATTTTACCATTACCTTCTCTGTAATGATTAACGAATCAGTGGTGTTTGTCAAAAATGAATTGCTTAAGGGCGGGAATGTATTTTCAGAAAATGCCAAAGTCTATTACTATAACACTCGACGTAGAAATCATATTCATCAGGTGACAGTATCAACAGCTCATTACAAAAAATTCACATATAATACATGTACATTATTTTACAACACTTTTCCAGATGACATTAAACGATTAAATTCGATAGAAAAGTTTAAATCCCCAGTGAATCGTTTCTGCTGCATAACTGTTTCTATACAATTAGAGACTATACTGAGCATCGCAAGAAAAATAACATTAACTTTAACAATGATACATAATGCATTATTTACCATTTGGACTGTATAAATGAGTATAAACAACCTGTAACAAGTATTGTATTGCAGCCTCCGGGTCAATGACCCCCATCTCGATCAGGTTTTTCGTCCAGTTTCCCTGATCCATTGAGCAAATGCTGAGATGGCCCCTTGTTTTGCTTCTGGACATAAATGTAACTTCATTATCGGTGCACGTCTTCTATAATTCATTGGGAAATATAGTTATTCAAATTATCGTTTCCATGTTGTTGCGGCAGGAAGTATTATTCCTTGACGAAGGACATCATGGATAAGAGCTCAAAATTTATTGTTTATTTATCCTTGACAGTCGATTTTATTACACGAGAGCTTCTTTTTGTTTTCAAAATTCATGTAGTATATGACTTAGTGTAGGGATCACAGAATTTTGAAAATGTGCACAGAATTCACTTCTCCCCATAGCAAGTCATACGCAGTTTCAACTGTTTTTTGACGTAAAATAAATAAATAAATAAAACGGGAGGTGTCCAGCGGTGATCTCCTCCCCCTGGATGGTGAGAGACACGGCGTCGACCTACCGTCGACTAGCGGGGTTTCCCTCAACCAGGTATCTTTCACCAGCGGGACACCGTCCCAGCCGAGACAAGCTCTCAGCGCCCGACCGGTCTCCCGGCATGTGTGGTAGTGTAGTGTATGTTAGTGTGGGTGTGTAAGGAGAGAGGATAGGACAGGAAAGGGGAAGCACAGATCGCGCGCAGTCCGTGGCCCGTTTGTTATGGTACTGCTCCAGCATTCACTTGGTGTTGATCGCAGAAACCACGGAAAACAATCGATCAGACCAGACGGCCTCTAGGATTCTCCTCCAGACAGCGATTGAATTCAACCTAACTGACAAGCTAGTGTCGAAAATCTAGCCATTGTCGGGACTCGAACATAGGACGTTCCGGTCAGAGGCACTCAAGTGACATCAGTTGATGCACTGAGCCACCTCTCTCCGCAAAATAACGAAGAGTACCAGTCGGAAACGCCATTATTTCGCCATTCGTATTTCGATACACTCATTGATACCAATCACGGCCTCGCTCGCTTACGTTATTGTTTCACAAACAATACCGTACAGTTAGATGAGCCTTCAGTCGTAGCGTGGTAGCTATTGTGTGGAACACGCAGGCCGAGAGAGACCGGTATACGCGTCCTTTCCCACTTAGGGCATGCCTAGTATCCTGGAAGTCCACTGGAGCCTACGACCCACGGAGCTTTGCTTTGGCCCATCGCCAGCACTACGGGGCAGCCGGGTCGGTGCTGAGCCTTGATTCCCAGCGAACGCCCGTCTGAGGCGCTGTCTTCCGACACCTCCCTCGCCTGCAGACCTCGCTAACTGGAAGACGCAGCAAAAACTAAATGCCTGCGGACGCAGCGAACACTAAGTAATCGCGAATTATTTTCTTTGACGGTTTTCAAGTTCTTTCAACTCGTTCTGTTTCTTTAGATTGCATCTATTATAAGGTACCATGACATTATCTATGTTAAAAGGATTTGATATCAGGATCAAACGTACTTATTGGTGATTTGAATATTTTTAATTTACTTATTATTATTATTATTATTATTATTATTATTATTATTATTATTATTATTGAACATGTTAATGTGGTAACGTACAATGTGCCAAAATCAATAAATGATTCTGCGCGCCTTTTTTGGAGTACTATATCAACCAACAAATCTGATTAAGGCGTAATCTGGATAATCATCCCCCACCCCATCCATAAATTTATTGATTTCCTTCATTTAATCATTTCAAATTGTAAATCTATTTTTTCCGGTTCTGAAAGAAAATACTTTTGAACAGTCTCGAATTCTAACCCACTCCTCAAAAACGTATTCCCCAGGCGCTCTTCACCTCCCCCTCCCCAGCTCCCCGGCCGCTGTGCGTTGGGTTCCGACGCCGACAGGAGCTGGTGTTGCCAGGTTTCTTAAGTATTTCTCACGAGATAGCTCTCTGAAAACCACCAAAACGTGAAAATATCCACCCAAATCAACAAATGTTTATTTCATGATTAAAATATATGAGGATGTATGGAAATTAAATAAGAAAAATATTAATTGTATATGATATTTATATTGTACAGTAAACACATAAATACATAAAAATATGTATAACAACTATTTATATGATAATGTACATATACACACAGTGTATAAATTTTGTTTTAAGGAGTTTCACGCTGTGTACGAGTTACAAAACGTAAGAGGAGGTATCTTTGTCTCACTCATTGTAATCACTGAAAAAGAGATAATGATACCTCTTTGTAAAAACTTTCCTTTAATCAAAATCGTTCCACCTCTTTTTTATTACTGTGATTCATTCCTTTTCATCAAATGTGTGGTTCTCTTCTAGCAATCGTTGGTTGTGACAAATAATCGCTCAATTTTAAACGAAGGAATTCGATCAAATGAGCTTATACGTCTATAAGTGTTTTATTACTTTTAGTTACATTTGAATAAATATACCTACAATAATCACAGAGATCTGTTTTTGGGTTTTGTATATTGTTAAACGCAATAGATATTTTAAAAAACTAACGAAAATACACAACAAAACCCTCCAAATAAATTTGCCTCCTAAAAATCCACTAAACACAAAAAAACTAAATTTAGGGGGAAATTTCCTAGCCTGGCAACACTGGCAGGAGCCCGCAGGCGTGGGGTCAACGAGGCGGGCGGCCTCCTTGACCCGCGCCCGCGTCCGGGTCGGCGCGGTGCGAACTCCCAGGGATTGGTCGGCCGTGAAAAGCGCGACGCCCGCACCACGCCCTTCCCTTCCCCCTGCCCCCTTTCTCCCGCCATGCCGTTCCACCTCCCCCTCCCCCGTCGCCGATGATCCTCGCCACCCTGCGCTCGACACCAGACGGACTTCGCTTTTGATAGAATTCTTAAAGACTTTGCTATTGAGTTCTTTTTCCTAGCTCTTCTGCTCCATCTGCAGCTGTCTGTGGCAGGTTCTTGGGAGAAGAAAGGGAGGAAAGTCCTATTTCTTGATGTAATCTAATATATAAAATGAATGTTTGTTCGTATTTTATGCACTGCCGTACCGTTCACCCGATTACGATAAAGCTGTGTGCATTTATTGCTTGCACTTGCGCAAAGAATATGGGCATAGTACAATCGGAATGCGTGTATGTCTGTCGCACGTAAACGCGTGATAATGATTTTATGCGTTTACGCCGACTCAAGCCCCTGAACAGAAAGCGCTACGGAACCCGCTGCAGCCTCAAGTATTAAGCAGCATATTCTTCCCCTCGGATTGTGAAATATTGGCCGGAATTATTACTTGAACGTTATCTCGGACAAGTAAAATAAATTTTTCCAAGACAGTATCATTGGGAATGCTTACCCAAACTTCAGGGAGAACATTTTAACAATAAGATATTTGACAACCATGTCCAAACCTGGACGTAGAACAACAAACCCTTACTCGGGAGAGTCTTTCATCTATTAATTTTTTTCAGAGCTTGACGTTAAGCATGAGTAACAATAACGTGGCCAATAGCGCGTTAAGTGCAATACATTGCAATAACGATGTCGGATCCATTAGTTATCAAATAAAGCATGCTCTGTTGTTTGAAGGCAATTGTCCAATATTTGATTTGCTACCTATGAGAAAGTTAATTTTAATCGATTTTTAAACTACTTAAGTTGCTCACAGGAAAAACTCTGTCTTACCTTCTCCATGTGTTCATCGCTTACATCTTACAGCGCTCCTGCGCCAGGAAGAGGAAACATTTTTACTGGAGTTATATATGGAACGAGGGGAGGATCTCCTCACTTAAAGCTATTTTTTGGCTTCTTTTTGAACCAGATAAACGCATCATGAGCAGTGAATCATGTCACACTATGACAACAAGGGTCAGACGTGGGTACAGCGGACGTTGTAATTTTAGAATCTGAACTCCCACCCTGTACCTCATCACAAGTCGAAGCAAGTAATCTAATTTGTTGTAACATTTGATGTAATTTATACAATATATTTTTACCCCTCATAAGAAGCATGGACGAGCAGACACTGAAGAGCTGTCTGCCCCTTCTGATGAACAGGTAAAACTTTTCATCAATATATCTAGTATTTGATATGAGCAATGGATTAGAATAACACAATATATTTTTAAAAAGTAAATGTTCATTATGTGAAGTTAAGGTATTCAAATTGAAAGTCTACATAAAAGTTATTCGACTTGTTTCTGAACTCGTTGGATCTTGAGTATTTTTTAAATTTGAACGCGTGTATAGTCGCTTAAATCACACATTTAACATAAAAAATAAAAGTTAGTTTTCTGACTATAAGGCTTTATTTACCCAATTCTCATACTTTACTTAAAGGCAGTTGTCGAAACTTAGCTAAGTACTCAAAAGTAAAGTCAGTAGTTCCAATATTTTGAAGCCTGGATGACGAAGAGAATGGAAAATGGCTTTTTGTGAGTACAAAAACAAGAAGAAAATGCACCCTTACCAGAGGTCATGAAAAGGGGAGCAAAGGACGTGATAGAACTTTTAATTGTATATAAAAATGCAGTAAGAGAAAAAACACCAGCGAATCACGGATAAATGGAGGATTATTATTATTATTATTATTATTATTATTATTATTATTATTATTATTATTATATTATTATTATTATTATTTTATTATTATTCCCATCTTGATTTACAGAGATTATGTACATTGTACTTTCTTGAAATTACTAACCATCAATAACCAGTTGCGAGAGTAAGCAATACTGGGTTTATAATTTATTATCTGTCTACTTCTACGTATTTGTGTGTGTGTGTGTGTGTGTGTGTGTGTGTGGTCTGTGGCGTGTTTTTGTAATAATGTTCCTTTTTAAATTTACTACGCAAGTTTTTGTGAACAAGAATGAATGGGTGAAGATTGCAGTTCAAGACCCATAAAATGTGAATCGGCGAAAAATGCAGTGTTCTGAAACATTGCAAATTACATTATGTCCTGATTTGTTCGCAAGGAAAATAAAAGTTCCATCCATTTTTTGCTTAAGAGAGCGCCAACAGTCAGTAGTCATCTGTCGTTTGTAAAGTGACATGTTCACCCAACCGATTGTCTCGTCACGAATGCCAAATAACTACCTCGCCTAATACTAGAGTCCGAAAAATATTAGTATGAAACGGCTAAATATGTGCATAAAAAATGTAATAAATATGTAAAAACTGAATTAATATGAAATATATTCGTATCATTTACCAGCAAACGAAATAAATGTTTACTAATTTGAAATTACATTAATAAAATAAATCAATAAATTACATTAATGAAATAATAAATAGAAATGTTTCTTGATCTCCTGAATTATTTTTCTAGAGTACATTTTTGTGTTCGAAAGCAATGATAGCCATCGTACAAATGTAGGAAATCAATGACCGGCAATGAATCACTATAGCAATGTCATCGTCGTAGTTCACGTCGGCCAATATGTCTCTTAAATTGGTTTGAATCAAGAAACGTCACATCACTGATACTTTCCACATCTAAAGATAATATTCTCAGAGCTCACGCACTCTTGTTGCAACAAACATGCAGTTCAGACGGAAATTAACCCAAACAGATCGCTTGCATATGGCCCACCTCGCATCGTTAGCACGCAATTCTGAATATGTGTAAAAATATGAAGTTTGAAGTAAAATCTATTTTTGAAAATTCATTAATATTTTTACAAAATTCATTTTATGAAAATTGGTAGTGTAATAAAAATTTTGCAAAATATGTAAAATACGTAATATAGTAAAAATGTGTAAAAATATGTAACGAAAAATTTGCATCTTGTGTTCGTGTCATATTGTGTGTTTCCCTGATTTGTCAAAAACAATTCTGAGAAACGAAAATAAAAATAAAAATATAGTTAATTACATAGGAATTCGGTCTCCATTTATTACTGCGCAACCTGAACTCGAATTCCTGATATTTTGACTGCTGGTTATTGCTGACCCGGTATGAAATGAAGGCCAGATTACTGGCGATCGAACTGCACGAAAAACATCGCAGTTGCTCAGGCGCCGGCACAAACACGTTAATTGACATCTTACACACAGTTACCACGTTATTCACAGTTATCACAATCACGTTCATTGATATCTTACAGTCCTAGTTAACGTTTCTATCGAACACAACGCAGATGTTTACAGTGTTCCTTAAAGAAATTTGATAATAAAAATATCAGATGTTATTTACAAGTTTATATAATATTCTACGATTGCCAGCCATGCCCCGCAAAAACTGCACGTGCTGGTACGATGAAAAAAACATGGTAGGATGGTACGTGTACAATGACAGTGAGATAGGTAGACAAATGACTATTATTCCTATATTACTTTCCTCGTTTTGAAGTAATATTAAAAATTAACTGAATCAATACAGTCAAACCGTACTACCAGATAAAACTGTGTGGTGTTACAAAAGCATATATTTTCTTGCATTATTTCTAAATTAGCTCATTTCGAAAATTCAGAGAGTTCAACGAAAATAAGACCCGTCTTCTAAGTATCCTTTCCTCTAACCTTGGAAAACAAGTAAAGAACAAATTTGGAGCGATTTTTGAGAAAAAATGTTAGGATAGTTTTTAAATTGCCCATATTTTAGACAAAATTACACAAAACACACTCATATTTTCGAAAAAATTAAACATAAACGTATGCATTTTTGCAGTTTTCAAAAACTCTGGGATCTCAAGGAATGTTTTTCTGTATGTGGCAAAAGATTATATCCACTTTTTTATTACCAGGGCCCGACAATAAGTTTTTCTGCCAAAAATTCGCCGTTTTCCGGCGCACGATTACGTAACTTTCTCGTCTTACGAAGTACCTTCACAAGGACAAGAAAGTAAAAAAAAAATAATTTACAGCATAGTATAAAACTCCTTTACACTTCGATCTAAATTGTAATATGCCCATTTCATTCTTGCTTTACGTAACATGAGAAGAAAGCCTTTGAAAATACATAAATCTCACTGACAGAATGAAGTTCGGTTGTTACACTTCCGTTTTGAGAAGAGCTTCAACAGATATAGAAAAGTTGTCTATTGAGGATTTTAACATGAGTTGTAAGTGGATGACATTATTTCTGTCAACGTTCCCTTAAGAAACTTTTCATCCACGCACTTCATTTATTTCTAATTCTGACCAGCCTCATAAATTACTTTGGTCAAAATGTTTGTTTTGTTGGAACCTATTTGTGTTATGTCTGAAACTTTTAAATATCTATGGGCATTTATTATGGATGCTACATGCTCATTTTTATCTTTTAGTACCGCGTTCCCCTCCAGACAGCACTAGATTATTAATTTATACACCTGTGTTTTGACTGGTTGTTAGAAGTCAATATTTGTAATTATTCCATTTATGACGGTGTTCAAAGGTTTTCTGTATTATGAACTTGTCTCGCGTGAGCCAACATCGTTCAGAGAGCCCCTGTTCCCGAAAACAAGTTTTGGAAAGACCTGACCAATTTTATGCTAATTATATTTAACACAAATGACATAATATCTGTAATTCGCTTAGGCAAAGTGGTGAGATTAATAAGGAAAACTGATGTGCGAAAGATTATCGTGTATTATATAAAGATATATTTGTCGTCTTACCCTTAATGCTTCTTGGAATCACGTATAACCTGTAACATCCAAATTACTTTCAAAATCCCTGCTGCTAAACGATGTTTTGGCATTTTTTCGAAAGTAAATACAAACTGCAACGCGCATCGTAGACAGCAGAACGCTACGCATTTATGCTACGAAGTGAGAACTTTATTTACGCGGAAGTGACCCGGCGTTGCCGGGGCACTTAATTATCATAATCATCAGCAACAAAAAGATTGATTTCTATTTTCAGTGTAAATGGAACTAGTCTTACGTCCCGCCGCGTCCCGCAGGGCCCACTTGTTACATGTTGAGGCTGCAAATATAAATTGAGTTTTTGGGAGAGTATCTGTAGATGTTTCGTGTTGAAAACAAGACTTCTACCGACTTTTAATCCTTTGACACAAGGGAAAATTCTGAAAGACAATTATTTAAGAACTATTAGTTTACTGCAGCGGAAGAATTATTGAGTATTAAAGAAGTTGTCAGTGTTACCTGTCTGGTTACTCCTGTATTTTCAAAATTCCGCGAGATCGCTCGCCAAAGCGATGTTGACAGAGTCTGCAATGCTGTGAACTAGACGCGCTATCAACGTGAAAATCTAACTTTCAATGCTGCCCAATATTTCCCAAAATAATTATTTAAGGAAAGCATTAAAAGCACCCTGGTTCATAAGAAACGATCAAATATTTCGTGAACTCGATATTCCTCCCCTAAAATCCTGGATCCTTCGTCTCTCAGATAAATTTAATGCTTCTCTTTCTTCTTCTCCTGCTTATACATCTTTTCAATGAGGAAAAACCGTTAATCCATTCTCGCGAATTAAATCACGTTATCCTAAAGATCTTTTACATCCTCCTTAGTTATCTCTTCTCACAGTTTCGTGTACTGTAAACATTTTCATGAATCATGTATTTTTAAATTTTTTTTAATTTTTTTCAAAAATTAATCTGTAAAAGTAATTTGTTTAGGTTTGCTACTTAGTTTCTCCTCATATTCTGTATGATGTTATTGTAATTTTTTCATACCCTTGAAAGACAAATTTTTGTCGAACAAGGATCAATAAATATTTTTAAAAAAAACTGCCAGACGCATGCTGCTGCTTAACGTTTTACACGAGCGAGGCGCGTCGACATGAAATCGCTCGGCCTCTAGATCTTCAAACAATGCCATCCCATTGCGCATAATGTAGAAAGAGTCAGGATTCCGCAATGTTATCTTTCTGGATGTTCTTGGGTGTCCGACCCGTACCGCGCTCTCACGCCTTTCTTAGAAAGCAGTGCAGTACTTCCAAAGAGTTTTCATGCGAAAAAAGTAATGCCTTTCTCTCTGAAAGCTCGCCCGCGATTTTTGTAGAAAAAGAACACTAAGTCCAAGGTGGGATGTTTGAAATGCAGGTTTTACCCTTTGCAGTTAATTAGCGCCAAAGAATAAATATTAGAATTCCGAGTACGGCGACAAATTTGAATTAATTTTGGGCACCAATGTGCCAACAGTTACTTGGTATTCTTAGAAATCAGCATGTTGCAATGTGCAAGATTGGTTGTCTGCATGTTTTT
The DNA here is from genome assembly GCA_964035755.1 of Teleogryllus oceanicus. Classification (NCBI taxonomy): domain Eukaryota; kingdom Metazoa; phylum Arthropoda; class Insecta; order Orthoptera; family Gryllidae; genus Teleogryllus; species Teleogryllus oceanicus. The sequence continues at coordinate 94,977,724 of CAXIVR010000002.1, read as the reverse complement.
CAGTCTTCCGATTATTGTGGTACTCCCAGGGACGGGATAAAATAAAATACATTGTATAATAAAAGATAATGTAGAGTGAAAGAAAGTGGCTTACATTATGTTCGACCACTCTCTTGGAAAACATTCAAACGAAAAAGATTTGGACTATGCAAAATTAATATGGATACAGAGACCAAAATTATAAAACTTTTACGTAATGTCAATAGTTATATGAGTTTATAAAAGTTGTACAGACAGTTTTGATACTCCACTTACTCATCAGTTTCATTAATATAGATGAGAAGCTAACAGATATTTAATAAACATGTATTTTGTTAACTTCTTTGTAATACAAGAAGTATTATGTATTCTTTTGAATACTGTTTAGTCATGAACATTCAAGAAAACATACCATTCATTAATAAAATAAACATGTATTTATTTAACGTCAAAAGCCAGCAACAAACAGTGACTTAACAAGGGGAGAAATGACTATATTTAGTTCTGAATCGAGGCTATGAACTAAATCAAAATATTAAGAATGCACTGAGGGAAACCGAAAACCCGACTGAGATAGGGATGATATATAGCGTTTTGTCTCAAAGATAGTAATCCAACATTAAAAGGAAATGCAGTTATCATGTTCAAAGTGCATGCCGTTATATATTAAACGTCATTACAGTTTTTAATTAACAGAACAATGTATAATGTTCCAATTTAAAATCGCGAAACATGAACATTTCACAAAATATCTCGAGTTACCTTGTGTCTCTGCTGTGTTCTCGGAATCGGTCTCATTCTCTCGAGGGAAAAAAAGTTCAATGCACATTCCAATATACATAAATCAAACTGTTGTGCCATCAAATCCCAATAAATTTCGCTTGGGTCCCCCCTTCCCGTCAAGTAAAAACATGTCGCCTCTCATTGGCGTATGGCAAATTCCGGCGACAGCAGCCAATAAAGGCAAGCACATCAGTATTTGCGCAGCGCTGCCCCGCTTGCAGTCACCAGAGCGGCTTTGGCGTGGGTGTGAGCAAGCGAACGCGAGCGGCGGCCGAGGAAACGCAAGCAAGCAGCCGCGTGGACAGGGCGCGGGGCGATAGGGGAGGATTCATACCACTGGATGTGTAGTGGTTCAGGACGAGGATGATCTCAGAATTCGTGGAACTGGTCATTGTGGAGTAAGCTCTGGATGGAGTAGGTGGTTAGGGGATTGGGGGGGGCGAATCGGGTGAGGGTTTGATAAGGGCAAGCGATTTTGTGGGAAATGAACATGTGGGCGAGAGATCAAACGAGCTGTTATGCAAACGGGCAACCGGCCGGAGAGAAGGTGAAGGGTCGAGTAGAGCAGCTGAGAAGACGAGGAGGGAGGAGGAGGTTGTCTGATAAGCGAACGACGAAAAGGCGGGGGGGGGATGGGGGGCGACGGTAAGGCGGGTGTGAGGAAGCGGGCGAGGAGGAGGTCTGATGGGCGAGCGACGGGAAAGGGGGGAGAGGGGGAGTGGTCGGATGGGCGGGCGACGGTAAGGCGGATGGGAGGGCGAGCGGGCGAGGAGGCGGTGGTCGGATGGGCGGGCGACTAGAAGGCGGGTGAGCGGGTGAGACTAGTGGGCGAGCGGGTGGAAATTCGGTTCTGAATGAGCGAGTTTGTGAGCCCGAGTGAGCTACCGATGTGAGTGTGGCAGAGTGGCCACTCCAGTGAGAGCTGCGGCGTATGTTTGCCAGCACCCACCGATCTCCAGTTGTCCCCGCGGGGTAGTTAGGCTCTTGTATCCGATGGGGTCATTTCCGATATTCGTAATTATTCGTAATCACTCGGCCATTCCGATGCAAAGAGTAGCTTGTGTTATCTGCAACTATGCTACATTCATTTTCAGTGCACTATGTAAATTGATTCCCCTGACAGATCCCCCAGACGACATTTTAAAGAAATTCCGACAAAGATATTTTTGGAACATTACATAACATCCCCTATACTACGTATTTGATAAAGCCAAGAATCGTATGAAACCCAAGCGTTATTAGTAGACCTCGGAATTTTAGGTACAAAAAGGTAATGTTTTAGGCACCTAAAACAGGTAACAAAATTATAAAATTATGCATGAAAAGTGACGTTATTGACACTTAAAATACATTGTAAAATGATTAAATGAGGCATTTAAACATCATTAGACAAGAAAAATTATGTATATGACCAATAACTATCACAAAAGGATTAATTTGGGCATTTATTATTCAGGAAAGGCACGTTTTGTTTCATTTATGAGAGTGACTACAAGCATATTATTTTATTCACTTTCATAATTAAACAGCACATTATGGAATCAATATTAGACACAAACCACACACACATACACAGAAGAAAACTCGAAATTACCCTTTTTACTTTCTAGCAGCTTAATGCCTGGTCCTAATTTGGATCTAAGTCCTTCTTCGCCTAGATTGCGTAGAGAACGCGACACAACATCGATAAGTCTCAACCTGTTAACTGTGCAGCTTGCACAGGGAATGGGGGCAAATGCGTAAGAAGTGCAAAACGAGAGCGGTAGCTCAGTGCATCAACTGATGTCATTGCAGCACCTCTGACTGAGAGGTCCTCGGTTCGAGTCCTGGCGGCAGCAGGATTTTCGATACTAGCTTTTCAGCTAGGCCGAATTCAGTCGCTGTCTGGAGGAGAATTCTGGCGGCCGGATGCTCTGATCGGTAGTTTTCCGTGGTTTCTCCGATCAACACCAGGCGAATGCCGGAGCAGTACCCTACCAAACGGGCCACGGCTGCGCGCGATCTGTCCTTCCTCTTCTTTGTCCTATCCTCTTCCCTTACACGCACACTTACACTAATATGCACTACACTACCACATATTCCGGGAGACCGGTCGGGAGCTTAGAGCTTGTCCCGGCTGGGACGGTGCCTCGCTGGTGGGAGAGTCCTGGTTAGGGGGAAACCCCACTAGCCGACGGTAGGTCGGCGCCGGATCTCAACCCCCAGCGGGGGGGAAATCACTGCCATCTCCCGAGAAAAAACATGCATTACACTAACGGGACTAATGACCGAAGCAGTTGACGCGCCCGGAAACACGAAACAATCAATCAATCAAGAAGTGCAAGGTGGTGGGAGACGACCGTGAAATATCCCCTTTATATTGCCTTGCAGAGCTCTTTATGTTCGGTGTGTTGGGTGACAGATTTCGGTGCGTAGTCGACAGTGCGCATTCGTCAATCAGGGAATATTGACTTTTCGGAAAATACGGGAAAATATTCGTATTTTGCTATAACAAATTTTTAAAAAATTAGTAATGAAAAAATAGGCATCAACCAACATTTTAGAACATTTTAAGCACTACTAGATGCTCTCAGTAGATCTATTTTTGCATGCTTGCATACTTGCTCGCATGTAAACATCTGCGATTATTTTCCACAACCTCCTAAAGGAACTAAATAGGCATTTGTCCTAAAATCCGAGGACTATTTATTAGACCGAAGCAAATGCTGCCTTTGCCAATAAAAATTCTTTATACAACAAAAAATACATGAATTTCGTAAAATGTAATAAGTGCTTTAGACACCTCTCCCCCACAAACTGCCTTCCCCGACTCTTGAGACAATTCCAAGAATACACGAACCAGCCCTTCTCCGACCCCTCACCCACAGCCTCTGTACCATATTTAAATCCCGTTTCAAACGTTTCTCTGAGTACGGTCTCCATCTTCTCCGCATATTGCGGAAGAGGTAAGCGGCTCAATTTACTGCTTTACTTTCTGAAGTTTCATTTGATACTTTTTTTAGATAATATATTTATTTCGTTCATTATTTTATATTTTATTTCATTATTGGAAAATAAATTTTTAAATATACTTTATGTTAATTTCATTATTTGTATGAATTATATTATCCTCTTTATTATTTTTGAAATTATTTCTTCCTTGAATAATGTCAACATCTCATCACAATTCCCACAAAACGTGTATTTTCTCAGAATATTTTCGAAGGGCAAGAACAGTGCTAAAAGAAAATAATAAGCTGATATTGAAAATGTTATCATCAGCATTAGATACTTGTACATCAATATACTCATACATTATAGCAAAAGGAGTGAATACAATTTTTTTTAATTAGACTTACAATGATACATTAATTTTAAATACTCATACATTTTAGCAAAAGGAGTGAATACAATTTCGTGAATCCTCACATCTCATCAGATAATGAGTACCAATCGATGGTACAAATATCTAAATATCTATTCATTATTAATATATAGAAATAAATACTAATATTTTAATTCATAATTTATATTTTCGTGACGGAATAACGAACTAAGAACGTTGTGAATTGGATCACCAATGTTGTGCACAATAAATGTAGAAATTGAGAGGATTGTTACTAAAAGTGTAAGCGCTGCAAGATTGCAGCCACCCAGCAGAGCCAGTAAATGTCTGCGCGAAAAGCAGCCAAGTGTCGCCCCGCAGTGGCGTGGTCCGCCTTGATTGCAGACCATTGGCGGAGGGAGAGAGTGTCGCAGTGTTGCTTGGAAGCGGGAAAGAAATGAATGTAGCGATGGGCGCGGCAGTCGCTTTGAGGTGGGGCTAAATGGTGATAATAACAATGGATTGCAGACGCAGAGACTGTGTAAATATTTTTATTTTAAATTCGTTTGGCACATCAGTTTAGTTGATTTGAAAAAGCACTAATTAGCACGATATACATGAATTTCATCATTTTAGCAAATAACAAGTTAGATATATTAAACGTCGGGTTTTTAAACCCTCAAGACGGATGGGAAACACTTCTTATATTATAAGAGACCCCCCCATTTTGTAGGTTCGCGACGGTTGTTAGATTTGACACGCAATTTAATAACATATACGAGTAAATATTGCCAATAATTTAAATTCGCAAATCATACAAATCGTATTTGCAAATAATGGCTTCCACAAAAAATGACATGCAGGTATTTTCGAAAACGCTTTACAAATTAATATTGAAATAACAATGAAATGGAAATAACAATGGAATAATAATAATAATGGAAGATAGCCTTCTAGGACGGGATAAAAATAATTCCAATTCGCACATAGTACAATACACAGTTTGAAAAATACAACTTCTCCAATCTCTTCGCTCTATTAAGAGCAATAAGCTTTCAGCCGAGCCCTTTACGAACCTTACTATAAAGATAATAGAGTCGATGATGGTCGTTTTGGATGGGATGGCAATGCCAGAAGACAATGACGTGACGAAATATCCCTGTGAAAGGTTGGTATTACACTTTAAAAGATATTTGACATATATCTTTGATGAACTTTGTGGAAGTTCTTTGAACTTGGACGAGAAACCTTTGACAAAGAAATTTGACGAACGTGTTACATTTCGTCCAATATTTTATGTAGTTTTGCTCGCAATTTCTGATGGATGACGCACAAAAAGTTGTGTTTGTGCTACTTTAAAAGAACTTCGAAATGAACAATTATTTAAGGATGGATGAGGAAACATTCAATTTTCTTTGTCGTTATTCCTTCTTTGGAAATTAAGTCTTCTGATTTGAAAATTTCAAAAAATTATCTTCCTGAACTGGGCATTTTCCAAACCCCATATTTTCCTTTTTTCTGGAAAATATGTCCTATAAGAATGGAATCGATTCAGTTGGTTTTACATCTGTAGCCCGAATGAACAGTATTATATACACATTCTAATTGCTCGCACTGTGCTATTAAAACTTTGGTTTAAGCAATACTCCAATATTGGACGCCATGTTACCAAATGTATGATAAAACTTGGACGCTTTAGACTACATTTTATACAAGAAATTTTATAAAAGAACTAGTTTATAAAATAGGCCTCTGGGATGGCTCATGAGCAGCGTACTAGCTACCCGTGCTGTGGTCTCGGATTCGATTCCCGGTCGAGGCAAAAATATAGTTGTAGCTTTCCTTAAAATCGTCCTAGTTTCTCTAGCTGTGTGATGAAGAAAAGCTCAAGCAGACGGGCCTTGCTAGTTACAGTGAAGAGAATAGTCATGTTCGCCTCATGTCGGTCTTACCCCCAAGCATGGGAATTTAACTAGGACCAGGCAAGGGGGGGGCACTGGTAGCTGGCCGGCGAAGTCGGTCTACCGACCCAATAACGCTAAATACATCCATTTTATAAAATATTGGCTATTGCAATGTCATATTTTCTTTTATAAAGATCTTTGACAAAGATCTCTTACTGGCCAAAGAAGCGGCGTCAGCAGCACAGCGGAGGCGGCAGTGAAGGCGACGGCGGCGCACTGGTGGCGGAAGGGGCACACGTTCACTTTCGCCGCGGCCGCCGGGCAGGGCGTGGCCCCAGGGGCGGCACGATCGGCGGCAGCGGCCGCGGCGGCAGTGGCGACGGCGAAAGCCGTAGGCCACGACTGGTAGTAAAACAGTAAAGCTAGTGGAGACATGGCCGCCTTTAACAAGGTAAGGTTAAAGGTGACCATGGTGGAGGCCATGAAGCAATGCAGGTAATGTATCGGGGGTGGCGGAGGTGGTACAAGTAACATGAAGCGGACTATGAATTGGTGGCGGTGGCGATGGTGGCGGTGGCGATGGTGGCGGTGGCGATGGTGGCGGTGGCGATGGTGGCGGTGGCGATGGTGGCGGTGGCGATGGCGGCAGTACGGAGGCGGCGCCTGAGGGGAGGCTTCGACAGTGGCGGGGGCGTTGGCGGTGGGGCGAGTGGGAGGAGTCGGCGAGCGGGCTTGCGCGACTGTCACCGCCGGCGCCGGCGGGGTCGGCCGTTGCCTTGCCCAAGGCTCACGTGTCACTGACATTGCGCGCCAAGGGCGACCTCGCGGCCTCTCTGCTTCCTGACGTTCATCCTACCGCATAGCACTGCCGCAATCACCTCTCCCATTCATTCCTTTAAAGCAGGGGTTCCCAACGGGATCGGTGTTGAGCCCCTGGGGGCCCATAACATTTTGAAGGGTGTCAATGATGATCGATGGACGATTGCCGGTCTATGACCGAATATAAACCGGAGATTGATAGGTATAATTGAGATCCCAATGATTCAAAAAATTGTTAATGAACGCGATAATTAATAGTCTTCTGATAAAAAGAAAAAAAATATAATTAAATAAAAATTCACTCCTTTCGTGTCCATCGTTCATCCCTAGGACAAGCACTCGGCACTCTACTTTTTGCACTTAGGATCTGTTCGATTTTCTGCACTGAGGCATCCAAAAACCTGTGCAATTGCTTAGGGCGTTAAGGAAACTCAACAAATTATAACTATGTATTAAAAAAAAAATACCCTATCGCGGAAGAAAATACTCCCTGCAGCAGGCTATGAAGAAATGTTACGGCGAGTTAAAAAACTCAACATTTGTGCCTAACTACGAAGATTAGAATTTTAGCTTTCCAGAGATGGAAGCATTTTTGAGTATTGAAAATCAAGATATTTAACAAAATATTGAATGAATATGTTATCTTTAAGACATTTAAACACGATTCTCGTACTGTGCATGATTATTTATGCTACGTATATTATATAGAATAACATAAGGGGGTTGATGGAATAAAAATTGTTTAAAAGGGGTTGATGAAAGAAAAACTTGAAACTTCCTGCTTTAAATCATGATTTCTGTAGAAATTATGTTTTTAACCGAATTTGTGGTTTTAAATTAATATAAGTAAATATAATTATTTTTGCTGATTTAGATGAAAACTTATTTTCGAAAACGTTTCGTCCGCTCATAGATAAATATTTATTTTCCAAGCATTCTCTTCTATTAGATTAATAAATTATATTTGTTTTATTCTTTATCTTCAATAAAGGTTAGAGTGTATCTGCTATCTAGTGTATAATAATATTAGAAACGCAAAACTCTTTACATATTTTAGGAGACACGAACTAGAATTCACAGAATGAAAATGTTGTGTAAGCAAAAATCATGTGTACATCAAAGAGTTCACTTAGGAACACAGTTTAAAGGAGGGTGATTTATGAAATGTTCCAACTCATTTTATGGCTCATCGAGGAACCTCATTTATTGGGCCAAAAACCGATTTCATCGTTAGAGCGTCTAAATGCCTATTCGTCCCGTAAAAGATTAAGAATGGGTGTTTCGCGTAAGTGAATCTTCTCAGCTTTAGAACATCTGACTGGAGCTTACATCTGTACTACATAAAAATCGCGGATTAGCCTGGCAACACTGTGCATTGAAAAAATAGAAAATCAATACGCAGACCAATGTTCAAACATTAATGCATTTAAGTATCATACGTGTCGGAAGAGTTGAAAGATTATTTTATGTAAATAAAACGATTCTAAATGAAAAAAATCATATTTTTGTTAGCATTTTAATTTGTGTCTATGTTCAATTTCATGTGCTGTACGTCTCTAGGAAACAGATTTAAATAAAATAAAATGTATGTAAAAATTATATTTTTCTGTCAATATGCGTATTGCAGTTCTTACACAGCTTACAATGTCTTTTAATAGTCCGCATTAGGCGAGAGGGGATTTTAGACCCGAAATATACGAAGTCTACACGATCTAACCATGCAAAATCCCCCGTGAGAGGAGCAGTTGAGCGCGTGGCCTTCTCTTTGCGTACGGTTGTGTTTCGGGGTGGATGGGACGGGGGCGTTCGTGCGGGTGTGTCACGATGGCGGCTGGGAGTGATGGGCGGCAGGCGAGGCGGGCGAGGCAGGGCGAGCGGGCGAGGGGGCGAGGCGGGGCGCGTCAGGGCGGGACTGGACGGGTTGAGGCGGAGACGTTGGGCAAGGCAGTCGAGGGCAGGGCGAGGGGAGCAGGGTGGACAGGCCGCGGCGGTGAGGCAGGCGCGGCGTGGTGGCGGCGCGAGGAGGGGCTGGATGGCGTCGGGAAGGGACGAGGACCGAGCGGGACGGGGCCCGGAGGGATAATGTGGGGTCAGGGCGGGGACAGGGCAAGGAAAGAGACTGGACGGATTGAGACGAGATCGGGGGCAAGGCAGGGTAGGGCAGGACGGCGCGGGACGAGGGGAGAAGGGTGGGGCGTGGAGCGGGCTGTATGGGGGCGGGGACGGGACGGGGCGGGGACTGAGCGGGACGGCTTGGGGGCGGTGCAGGGGGAAACACGGTGGCGCGGGGCCGGTGCGTGGCACGGGGGCGGCACGGAAATGCAAAACAACTCCTGCCCTTCGCTGACGCAACCGAATGTGGACATGAGTGTAGCCGCCGCGAGCGTTGCTACCAGCGCCGCCGCAGCAGTAGCGCAGGCTGCCATCAGTCTCTGGGATTTTTTCAACTGTTTCAATATAATGGGAATTGACTAACAAGCGTGTACAGGAACCCCAGTGGCAAGTCGTTGGCATTGAAACACGAAAGGCGAGTGCGAAACCCGGAAGAACAATCATGCACTTGTAAAAGCTGTTTGAGCACCATATATATTTTTAGGTTGTTTTCTATACATTGTTAATAAATTCGGACCCTTTTACTTAAATTATTGTTGTGTTAGAAAAATGAATCCTTGATTTATTATTCAGTTAGTTTATGTAAATAATTTTGTTAATAATATTTCTTTTCTTAGGCGTCAAATAAAATTGTCTTGTTCATACGTCCCCTCTCCGTGACATCACCTCTGCTCTCGCTGCCACCTTGCTGTCCCTCCTCTCTCTCTCTCTCTCTCTCTCTCTCTCTCTCTCTCTCTCTCTTTTCACTGTTTCATGTATATATATATATATATATATATATTACAGAGAGAAGGGAGAAAGAGAGAGATAATGACAGTAAAATTGTCAATTCAAGGGCTTTTTAGTTTTTCACTTGGAAGGCTAATGGTAAAGTACTTTGTCTAAGAAGTCTTTGAAGCTGTTTAAATCTAGCAGAATATTAAAAATATAACTTAGTAGATTTGTCCACTGCAGTAATTGTAATAAACTGCGAAGTATTATCATTTAAGAGTACTGTAATGTTTTCTAGGTCGTGGGTGATTGCCAGTGAACCTTGGTGATGGGGAATATTATCTTTAATAATCATTGCCACTCCACTAGAAGCCTTCGAAGAGAGGCGGTCCGATTTATAAACCTTGTATCCTGGATTCCGAAAACTTGCAGAAAATGCCCAGTGAGCTTTCTTGATGACTGCCAAATGGATATTATATTCTACGAGCAGAAACTGTATAAAATACATTTTAGCCGAAATGCCATTGGGATTCCAATTAAATTCATAAATTTGTATTTATCTATGAACGGTAAGTACGAGCTACAGAAATTAAGATAGGATTTAATACACGTTTGTATACAGGATTGAATAAAATATATTAAGGCATTAATGATGTGTTCAACTAGTTTGGAAGGATTGGGAAAAGTCGGAGGTGAAGGACAGTGATCTTGGATGTTTTGGGTAAGAAAAATTATTTGCAGCAGTCGCCGGCTGCAAGGTTTGAGCATTTACATTTGTAATTTTTTTGAATTTAGGAACTTGTGAAATATAGTTGTTATTTCTCATTGCGCGAGCTCAGGAAAACATGAAGGTCCTTCTGCTTTCAAATGCGTTTTACCTTGCAATAAAGTATGGACAATTTTGGTCCGAAGCGAAGTGATTACCGCTACAATTGATACATTTCGGAGGCTTGCTTGCCACATTACAGTGTCTTGCTTCATGATTATCACAAAATAAACATTTAAATGCTTTACAGTAATTTTGTGTGTCCAATTCTTGGCAGCGTTTGTGCCGAACTAAAGCACAATTTGGTAATTTTCAATAGCTTTACGAGTTTTGTCTTGTATTTCTATCGTGCATGGCGGCCTTGTCTTGTTGCAGAAGACGTGCAACCTTCAGGATGCCAACCTCGAGAGATGAAAGTTCCTCACCAATTATCCGTTTCGGAACAGACAGTTGGTACATTGCATATGAGAGCGCTTTTGGTCTTCCAACAGGATCATGAAAAGTATGATACTGCTAATTATTAATATTGTTATTATCTTCCTATAGTCATCTGGAGAGGTGATAGACACTCGAGTTTGAAAGTTCTTTAATACAGTTGTGAAGTTATCACCAATAGTTTTCTGTACTTTACTGAGCATTTTTTTGTAATTACCTACTTTATGAATGAATATTAAGGCGGTTTTCTTAGGATCTCAGTATTAGGAGTAATATTTGCATCCATTGATTTACTGCTGCCGACATTCGCTAATATCGTGAAGCGGTTCTGCGTATTTACATGTTGAGATGAGAACGTGCCTGTGCTGTGTGGCCGTTCTTTTAGCATCAACAAACGATTCTTGGGCGCTAAAGAATTTGCAAGGGTCGACATGAGGGACTGAATACAGAAAAGAACTTCTCTATTTTGTGATATGAACTGGAGCGTGGCGGCACTTGCTAGGAACACTGTTAGTAACTGCCGAAAATTCCTCAAGTTCAGATGCGCTGCAGAGCAGTTCGTAGGCGATGGCGGGTGATCAACGAAAGTGTCCCACTAATGTAGTGATTTTTTTATGTATATGGCAGTGATTCCTTCCCCGCTGGATGGTGGTATCCGGCGCCGACCTACATGTCAGCTTTAGTTTGTAAGAGCTCTCTCTCCACGTATCTTCTCCCAACGAGACACTGTCCCAGTCGGAACGAGCTTCGAGATGAGGACTTGCCAATAGCACTTAACGAGTTATGTGTAATAACTACATCTTGCCTCCCGGCATGTGTGGTAGTGTAGAGCATGTTCGTGCAAGTGTGTGTGTGTGTGTGTGTGTGTGTGTGTGTAAGGGGAGTGGATAGGACAAGGAAGTGGAAGGAAAGATTGCGCGCGGTCAGTTTAAAAGGGTGCTCCTCTGATATTTATTGTAGAAACCGCGGGAAAATGCTGACAGAGCAATCGTCTGCTAGAATTATCCTCCAGACAGCAACTGAAGACCTACTTATATGGCTAGTGTAGAAAATTCTGCTACCGTCGAGGCTCGAAGCCACAGAGGTCGTTGTCAGAGTCAATGCAGAATTAGCGGAAATGCTTAGCGAAACTCAGCTGGTCAAATCCTCGAGATCGATTTTAGGAACCATTACCTTGCCTCTTGATTTACGAATAAGTAGTTTTTATCAAAAATGTCTAACTCAAGGTGGCAACATTTTTTCCGCAATTATTGGTATCTCTAATTATAACAATCGACATAGCAATAATTTTCATCAGTTGTCAGTAAAAACAGCTTACTACAAAAAATGCACATACAACACATGTTCTTTATTTTATAAGTAGGGGGCGAATTTTAATGAAATCACTTTTTTCTTTTCACTTTATTATTTTGACGAAAGGAAATGACCCATTTTTATAAGTATTTTTCCTTTCATTTTTCATTAATTTCGACTAAAAAGTAACTTTTTACCTTTTCCGTTATTTTTAATGCATTTTTAACCTAGAGGTAGGTGATGTTGGTAGAAGCAGCCTCGAGTACATCAGTAACGTATGAGTGCTCATCCGAATCCACTATACCGAACATCAAAAACGAAATTAATATTAATTTAAACAATGCTATTTTATGTATTATTTATCATTTAGAATGTATAATTCTAAATAACCTTTAACAAATATTGTATCTCAGAGTCTGGGTCAATGGCCCCCATCTCGGTCGTCCAGTTTCCCTCATCCTTCGAGCGAATGCTGAGATAGCCCTTTGCTTTGCTTCTGGACATAAATGTAACTTAATTATCTGTGCACGCATTTTAGAATTCTGTAGCAAATATAGCTATTCAAATTATTGTTCCCCTTGTTCTCACGCGGGACGTCGATTCCTTCACAAAGGGTGCGATGAAGGATAATGGCGTAAATCTATAACTTCTTCGTCTTTGCAAATAGTTTCTATTACACTGGAGCGAATATTTTCTTATCAATTCTTGCCAAAAATGCTCATTTCTATCTGTATTCAGAATTCATCCTTTACATGGGTAAGGGTAGGGATTCTAGAATGTAAAAACACGTGCACCTAATACCCTTTCCCCAATGGTACGTCATACACAGTTTTTAACTGTTTTTGCCGATAAATAAATAAAAAACAAGAAATACATAAATATCTCAAAATTTTATAAATGTATCAATCTTAAAGTTTATGGTTCAGCAAGGAGAATAAAGAATTCAAAAGTTTCAATTTACGAAAGGTGTGCAATGGTTTTTCAAATATCGAATATTTTTCAAAATTCGCGTTCTCCATTTCTGTTACATTTCTTAATTACATTTTATTTTGAAATTTGTTTGTGAACAAACATTTGACAAAATCACATAAATTTGTGTAAACTTGTACTTGAGAGGATAAAATTTCATTGACCGTACTCCACTAATGTTACATCATTAATAGTTAACAATCTGCAATAACTTTATTTCTGTTACATAGACATTTTTAAGAGCAATTAATTTATTGTTGAAGAATGAATGTAAAATATTCAACAAATTATCATTTCTCCCCATTGGAAATGGTCCATAAATGCCCGAGTCACGAAGCGTCGAAGGCATTTATCTGAGAATTTGCAAAACATGAGTGGAATTTGATAGGACTATTTCACGAATGAAATTTGAAATTAGTAATCCGGTTAATTAACACACAGTATGCACGTTAATCCGACATCTTTACGAGTTTTTTAAGTAAATCCAATACATGCATGGCCACCTGCTACAACCGAACTATTGAAAAACACCATTTCCCGGCATGTTGGTTCAGTGAAGAGGTGATAATTTTTCGAGAAGAAAGTAATAATCAATACCTAATAATTTTTCATGGGTAAGTCGTCTCTGATTGGTTGATTTGGTCTCAATATATTAATGGCTGAAATTTCATGAGTGAAAGACAGGGAAAATACTGAGTAGAACATGAGGAGAACGCCAAAAAGCCATTAACAGCTATTAGAGCGATTTGGGCGTTTTCATGTTTCATACTTCTATTTTCAATGGGCGCTTAATGAAGTGCCAAGGAGATCATTATTAACTGTATCGTTCAGCACTCTGCATTCCCAGTGATGATGTTCCATTGTTTTTGTACAATGCCGTGGAATTATACAGACCACGACAGTGTCACTACAATTGTATAAGGTCATTATCTACAAAACTGTAAGTAGTAGATACATTCCTGTTTTTAAATTTCCATCTTACGCAATATTTTACGAAGCGAAAAAGAACATTCATACGTGAATTACAAAACGAATGCAGGGAATTGACTGCATTGCCAAATCTTCGGAAGAATATTAGTTGTGAATAATGAGCGCATCATATCATCAAGTTTAGTTTTGATAATCCTAAAATACAAGGCAATTAATTAATATTTATTTTGATTATCACTTTACACTTCATAAATGAGAGATAAGTAAATTCAATGTCAAGAAAAAAAATGAAAATGAGACACTTCATGGATATTACCCGTTTAGTAATTTCACGATAATTGATTATTATAAACCAGGCACTTCAAACCGTGTCTGCACGAGCTACTTGCCCGCCTGGGGAACCTGGCGTTCATATGGGCACGGGCAACTTCCCCTGACTCCACGTCCATTTCCCCTCCAAATCCAGAAAGGGCTGTACTTGCGGAAGCTGAAGCGGCGCGAGGCGCGGAATAGTGGCTTCATACGAAAATATGTTTTCCAGATTTGTTCTATCAAATCACCGATAATTGTATTCTGTTTATATTCTTTACTACTAATTACTACTTCATGTTTACTTTCTAACTAATTTCTCCCTTATAAAAACATTTTTGCTAAGTGACAGGAATATGTTTGAATGGCGAATTCATTCCTTGTTTCGTTTGTGTTGTGTTATTAAGACAATCAGTTGTTTATTGTATTTAGCAGTAATCTATATATTTTAAAAAATAAGGCATTCTGCCATGGCCTCGTTTGGAGCTTCTACTTCATCGATTTTGTTTATTGTTTATTTTTTCTTTAAATAAAAGAATGTGATTCCTAGATGTGTTATCAGTTATTGTTTGTGTTAATTCACCAGCATTTACGGTGTAAATTATTTAAATAAATAATTCTTTAATAGTACGCTTATCAGTAGACAATTGTTTTCTTTCAAAGGCTATGTTTCAATATCGATAGGGATAATTTCTTTGCTATAAAGATAAAATGGGAATTGATATTGCTTACTTTGTGACAATAACTAGCAAACAACTTATCCTAAAGACTGTCGTGGGCTAGGTATCTAGTGACATACTCCCACTCCCCGGCTATTCGACCAACCCTTACTTTTAAATCTCGTGCCAATGTCCCAATGTAAAACTCAAAACCCTACTTTTTACTTCCAAACAGTATTTCGTAATTTATTAAAGAGAATGCTAAGGTGAAGCCCAGTTTAATAAGCGTTTGTTCACGTTATGTAATTTACCTTAAAATTTAAGTCGCCTAAGATGACAAAGAGCATTCGCATATCAGATGCGAGTTTCATCCGTCAAATTCGTGTTCCTACGCGATCAGCATGCCGCACATAGGGCATTATTTACAGAGCTATGGCACAAGTCGCTAATATCACATTCCGTTTAACATTGCAACTTTAACATGTACACACAGACGTTCGTTTTCGCTGAAGTGTATTGTGTTACGCACAACATCACGAATGAAACATAAAAAGGTCGTTCCATTCGCCTACAAAGCTCCGTCCCGACAGCAAACGAGTCGCTTTGTCGGAGGACGCCCTGGCGGTGAGGCGAGGCGCGCCCGCCGCCCGCCATCCCCCAGTTTAATAAAGCGCAGTACACACCAGAGGCTGGCGGACGACAGACAGTGTGCGAGCTAAATCCGGCCGGCAGGCGGCTTCGTTCGCCCCGCAAAACGTTGGAAGTATTTTCGGCAATTTAAACAAGTTGTGTAATGAATTAGAAATGACATTGAATTTGAAATTGGCCCGAGAGAAATTCCGTCATCCTCATTACAATACGCCAACGAGATGCAGACGACACTCGTCAGTTGCCTGCATACACGCAGGAAGCTTATTCTTATTTCAGTCGTTTTGTAAACTTTTCTCTTTTTCGTTTGGTAAATGTAAAAATTATGTTAAAATTCTGTGGAAAGGAAGGCCAAAGTTTAAATTCATAATGGAAATATATGAGGACAACGACTTTTTCCTGAAATTTATCTTATCGTAGAAATTAAGACTGCTCTTCATTAGGAACATTGTTTCATTAGACTGCTTAATTTAAAAGTCGCGGACGGTGGAAATAGAGCTGAATGGGATAATACGAGATCTACTAAAATCCTGGATCTGAAGAAAGCAACAGTAATTGTTGCACCCAGGGGCGGATTTACATATGGACTGATCCGGGGCGACACCTTTTTATATAATTTTCTCAAAATTACAATATTTGCAATTTTAATGACACGTTCGTTTGAATCTAAAACTGAAATTTATCCTTATTCTATCTTTTTCTTTCTTACACATATCCCATTTATGAAAGAGTGAGAAATCAGTTTCGGTATTAGGGGGAACAATAAACATATTTCTAATAATAAAATGTTGTTAAGTCATTATTCATTTGAACTCATTTGAACTCATTTGCACTCTTTGCAAAACGTTAATTCATATAAAATTACATGAAGCATACATTAAATATCTGAATTCATGCCATTAAATATGAAAGACTATCTAGTAAACGATGCTTTCAATGTTTGTCTCTAGTATCTATGATAGTTTTCCAGCAATCGTTAAAGATTATTGTAATTTATTTTATCAAGTATAAAACATAAGAACACAGCAAATGTATAAAAAGAAATAAAATATAACTAATTGTTTAAAACAATATAATAACTTCTTTATATTTTAAGTAATATCTAATTTACACAGATACAGACACACACACATACACACACACACACACACACACACACACATATATATATATATATATATATATATATATATATATATATATATATATTGAAACGCACCGCGTTTCCACCCAAAGAAACGGCGAGACATCAAGCAAGAACACGGCAGAACGGTTGCAAGAGGGCACTCGCTAGCCAAGAAAAACGGTTACGAGCGGCGAAGGGTGGTCGGTTGGCCCAGAGCGTGGAATGACGCCGCGAGGAGGCAGTGTCTGGCTGGCCGCCGGCGAGGAAGGACGTATCTGGGGCTGCTCCGCGATCGAAAAGCAAAATAGTATCGCGAACGAACGAGTGCAGAAAGATTAATTGACGGACAATTTGTGCTTGATAACCATCAATAGTCGATCGGACATATTGCCAAAGTGATAGCTGCTATCTGGAGTAACACAGATCAAAAGAACCTGCGTGCAGAGGAATACACCACGAGACTAGTGGCCCGATGACGTGGTGATACACGTAATAACAACTGTAGTTTGAATCATTTGTGGCGTTCATCAACTCCGGAAGGTGACGTCGAGTGGATCGGAGAATTGGAAAGGAGCACAACAGGAAGGCGCGGTGGCATCGAGGGGAAGATTACGCCGGAGAACGTACTTCGGAAGCGCAGCGCCTCACCTCGGCTGGTCCCAAGTGAAACGACCCCGGCAGGCAGCGAAGGAGCCCGAGGCAACCCGAGAGTCCCCGAAGCCGCCGACGCTCGTAGGGGAAGAAGTAAACGGTAAATATTTCTTCGATCGATATCAGATCGAGAGACTAACAGTGATTCGGGGTGATATAAAAGAAAAGGGTAAAGACCACCATAGATATTGTATCATTAGTGATTTGTATAGAATTAATAAATAGTTCAGTTTATTTTGTTCACGGAACAGTGGTGTTTGATTAATAACCCCGAACCCATTCACGAGAAAGAACACCTGTCCCTTTACAAATAAATTTACTGAGAACAAGCCGGCCTACCCGGTACGTCACAATATATACATATATATATACATATACATATACATACAGGGCTTACAATATTTATACAGGACTCAGGAAATATGCTTAAACTACATTATAAATATATTATGATTTCTATTAAATTAATGATTAATTTGGGGGAGTGTTCCGGAATCTAAAATTTTATAAATCAAGCACTGTATAAATTTGTACACAAATCATAATCTCTTTTTTTATAAATAATATAAATTCTCAAGGGGCGGCAAAATTCATAGAACTCAGGCGACGTGTACAAGTCCGGCCCTGGTTGCACCGGCCTCCGTGCCGGCCAGCGGCGCCGCGCCCGCTCCTCATCGGCATGCCGGGAGCGCACGGGGAAGGCGTCCGACGCGATGTGTGGGGCCACGGCGCCCAGGGTTGCCAATTGCTTCAACAAACAGCCGCCGTTAAGACGGCTCCACACATTCGGCATTCGCCGAACAGCAAGCTAGTGCTCGCCCAATCCCGAGGAGCTGACGTGTTCGGCGAATGTTCACTCCCTTTCCTGTGTCCAAAAGACCGACACGCGGTGGGTAGGGCGAACCCCGAATGTTCGTCACTCGGCAAATAGCAAGCAACTCATCCACACTACTCACAGAGCAGTTTCTAGGTGTTCGCAGAATAACGAATCTGAGGAGGCTGAACCTTTAGGTGGCTGTAAATGAGCCCAATTCCGCCCAATAAGAAAAGTTCAACTTTCAAAGCGCGAAATTTGAATTTGCATTAAATAATTGTGTTTGAAGGTTTTTCTGAGGTAGTGACCCTTTTAAATGCTTCATTAGTTGTTGTTTTTTGTGAACATTGTAACTAATAACTCATGTAAAAGATTGTTCTATTGTATTAATAAGTTATATTTTAATATTTAAAAATTATTTATGACTATTCTTTTGACTACAGCAGAAAGGAGGAATACGTGAAGGGATAAATAATTATTTAAAATACTTTCCCCGATTTCCCATTTTCACTCTCCTTGCTTCTCTTAAATATCCGCTTAAAACGATAACCACAGAAATGCTTACATATATATGCTTATTCCCCATGGCTTAACGAAAAATGCTGGCAGTGACACCGTACTTCCACAAGACGACGAATTTTAAATGGCATGTTCTAAATTTAACTGCAAGTACTGCATATATACTCATGTTGTGCACGACAAAGATGCTATGACTTTTAAAACACACCCTATACTAGAGGTCTAAAAACTTACATTGCTCACTTTTCAAGAGAAATTTGAACTAATTAACCAATGATTAATGAAAAATCATGAATAAAGTAAAAACTAAAAGTCAAACTCACTTTTCACGTCGTTTTTTTTTATTTCATTGTAATCTGAAAACCACATATGTTTTGATGCATTTCCGCCCATTGGGCGGTATTCCGCAAAGTCAATTTTTGTCTGGCGAGAGCGAGCCGTTTTCCAGCCACAAAAGCGGAATTTCGCCCCATCTGGGAGCTCTGACGGCGCTCCTCCAGCGGAAGCTCTTCCTCGCACGCGCACAGGCATTTCACTTTTATTTTATTTTATTTTGGCAATTACAAATTGTTCTGCACCAATGCTGGAGCATTTCTCAGAACTCACACTTTCTTTAATAATATAACAGAACCAATGCTGTCAGTCAATCAAGTATAGCCCAGTACCAACCTTCAAAAATCCTGATACTTTCACTAAAATTCGTGGTACCAATGATAATTTATTTAAATTCTGAAATTGTTCGTTTATAACCCTTACGTTTTAAACACGCATAGGACGTTCGTTAAACTTACCTTATAAATTCATTTTCTATTGATAAACTAAATGGAAAATGGTTCTATGTGGAATGGTTTTATCTTCTACTATGGCAGGTGCTAGAAAAAGGCCATCTTATATCACCTTTAATGTTTTTACAGCAGTGTTTTCACTCATATCATTATTATTTGCAATATTGGTGATTTTTTAAACTTTATTGAATAAAAAGTCTTATTCAAATCTTTAATAATAGATTACATCATCAATTACCGTACACATACTAAAATCCTGGTATTTAAACGTACCAGAATGTCTTCATCCTAGTACATAGTTTTTTATTAAAGTCCTCGTAAAATAACAGTATCTTGATACGTCTGGCAACTCTGAACAGAACATACATAAAACAAGTAGTTGAAGTCACGATGTAGAATAAACTGAATAACTAAATAATCAAATAATTGAATAACAGAATAACTGAATAAAAGAATAACTGAAACAGTATTAAATAAGACTAAAAATATAATTTATAATAATTTTCTTCGTGATGAGATTTTCTGACAATATTCTTAAAAATTTTGGACGATATATTTTGTTGGCACCGTATTTTGTCCCGGACGATATATATTGCAGGCACGATATATTTTGTGGCAGTTCGTTCGGAAGACATTGTCATCACATAAACCATGATCAACGGTTTCATCTTCTTCACAAACACACTACGCTACTACACTTCCCGCGAGACCGGCCGGAAGTTTATAGCTTGTTCCTTCTGGGGCGGTGCCCCGCTGGTGCGAGATACCTGCTTAGGGAAAACGCCGCTAGTCGACGGTAGGTCGGCGCCGGATCTCATCATCCAGCGGGGAAAGATCACCGTCATCTCCCGAGCAAAAGCATGCACTATACTTACGGGACTTATGGCCTTCGCTGTTGACACGTTCGGAATCACTAGTAACACAGGGTTGCGAAAATAATTATCGGCGCTTTTGTTTCTGACGGATGATTTGAATTCATTTAAGCTAATAATTAATAGATCTGAAATCCATTTTTCTCTAACACTTAAGAATTTTGTGTAATTTCAAAGAAAAGACTGGTAAACAAAAACTTGATTTATGAAAGTTTCAAGAAACACGTTGTGAATAAACGTTTTAAAACTAAATATACACAATTCTACTGAAGGAAAAATATCATCGGTCGTCTTCTGTGCAATTCTGCACTTTCTCTCTTTAAAGATCATCACTCTTCTGCCAACATCACTTCAAAATATCTGCCCTGAAAACGCTTTTCATCTCCTTCAGGTCTTGATGAAACTTCTCTCCATTCATAACTGAAATCTCCCTGATTATAAGGAAAGAAATCAGGGTGGTTGTGGAGAAAATTAAGTTTGATGGTCATGTTACATCCTAAATTCTTCATGGAAATTAGCATTTCATCCATTCATTAAAATGTGGATTTTTTTTCCTTAAAAATTGACGAAAATAGTTTTGAAACCTGACTAGGCCAGTCTTTCATCATCACTCATTAAAGTTTCAGTGTTCATCTTCCACCAGATTTTTAATTTGAGGTCCAACAAATATGCTTTCTTTAATCTTGACTTCTGAAAGACAAGGAAAATTTGAACAAATATATTTAAAGCACTCTTCATTCTTATTCAGAGCCTCGACAAACTTTAATTATAGCACGCTTGATATGGAGTGCGGGCAAAATAATATTTTCACGATTAACCAAACTTCTTATTTCATTTCTATCTCCGAGATTCAAAGTATTTCTGATTGACCAATCCCTTTTTACCCAGTGTAATTCAAGAACCCTGCTATCCCATTCACTTAGAAAACAGATGAACTAGTAAATCCTAGGTGAAGTCCCAACAATATTCCAATAACTTTCAAGTCTTCGCAGACAACCCATTGGTGTTCTTCATAATTAATTTAAGTTCTTCCATGTTTTCATATGTGTCCTTTAAATGAACAGAATGAGCTACTGGCACTGAGGCACATTGATTTCCGTTATAAAGCAGAACAGCTTTGAGGCTGCGTTACGAAGAATCTATTCTTCTAACAACCTCCATTGATCACTGGCATTCCCAAATTTGAAAGTACATCATGAATGTTGTTGCAGTATACAAACTGACTCTTTTTCGTGAAATAATCTAGAAACTCTTCTTCTATCTTTCAATACCATTAAAACGTTCCTGGAGCGGGCATATTTTTCTCTTTCAACCGCGAGCCTAAAACCCGCACGATTCCTTCGAGAGGCAAAGTCACTGCTTTTTCGGCCAATCCCTCAATTCTATACAAAATGAACTAGCCGTCTCCGCGATTGTAACTGCATGAAGATGTTGACCTTGACGACGGCTCGCTTACCGTTGCTATGCTAGCATATTCACATAATTTATCCCCTTTAATTGATGCCATTAATAATAATGTTGTACAATATTCAGTGACATATTGGTAGGTGTTCTTTTTCGTGAATGGACTCGGGGTTATTAATCAGACACCACTGTTCCGTGAACAAAATAAACATGAATTATTTATTATTCTAAACAAATCACTATTGATTACAAATATCGGTGGTGGTCTTTATCCTTTTCTTTACCTCACCCAGAATCACTGTCAGTTCTTTCGATCTTACATCGATCGAGGAAATATTTACCGTTTAATACTCCCCCCTCGAGCGTCGGCGGTTTCGGGGACTCTCGGGTTGCCTCGTACTCCTTCGCTGTCTGCCTGTGCCCCCCACTGGGGCCAGCCGATGCGATGCGTTGCGCTCCCGATGGACGTTCTCCAGCGTAATCTTCCCACGGTGCCTCTGCGCCTCCTCGCTGAGCTCCTTTCCAGTTCCCAGATCCACTCGATGTCACCTTCCGCGGTTGATAAACGCCACTAATTATTCAAAGTACAGTTGCTAGCACGTGTCTCACCATTTCACCAGGCTACTAGTCTCGTGGTGTACTCCTCTGCACACAAGTTCTCTCGATCTGTACTACCCCAGATAATAGCTTCACTCTGGCACTACATCCGAGCTACTGATGATGGTTATCCTTAGCACAAATCGTCCGTCAATCACTGTTCAGCGCTCATTCGATCGCGACACTATTTTACTTTGCTCGAACGCGGAGCGGCCCCAGGTACTTCCTTCCTTACCGGCGACCGGCCAGACACTGACTCCTCGCGGCGTCGTTTCCCACGCCTTGGGCCAACCGACAACACTTCGCCGCCCGTAACCGTTTCTCGTGGCTGGCGAGCGCCCTCTGGCAACCGTTCTGCCGCGTGCTTACTTGATGTATCGCCGTTTCTTTAGGCAGAAACGCGGTGCGTTTCATATATATATATATATATATATATATATATATATATATATATATATATATGTCTTAATTTATGTAATTATAAATTATAGTTAGTGTTTATAACGTAAACAAAGTTATTATGAATTACTTTCGTTGGTATAGAAATTAACTGAAGTATATCTTTGAATATGTATCGTTGGCTTCAAGGGGAACAGAAGCCCCATAACCTTCGCCCCTTGAATACACCACTGTTATTTTGTTTGACTACACCATTCTACCTTCCATAGTAGGCTGTGAGTCTATATAAATAACAGTGAATGTAACTCCACCTTACACGGCTTAACCTATTTTAATATATTTTCAGACATGTCGAAGGTTAAATATAAAAAAAATATTTATACATACAGAGCACAATTTCAACATGCAATTTTACACTCCCCCAAGGTATCTTTTAATGAAATAAATTAAATAGTCGTAACTTAGAAAACATGAAAATGAAACCTGCTGGCTGAGAATGTTGCACTAATAAACACAATGAAAACTCCAATATTCTTTCATGACAAGCACAATTCTGCCCAGTATTTTTCGAAAGATGAATTAGTCTTAAGTTCTCCAGCTTTGATTATTCAATGGAGGGTAAGGTTACACTGGTTAATCTATTTCTGTTTCGTGCATACTTTGATGCTGTAGACTTCCCAATTTTTGGTTTCCCGTTTTGCGGAAGATTGTCACCACAGACCAATATAACAAAGAGTTAAATCTTTCTCTGCCAGCCAGAACTGAAATTTGTCATAGGCTGATCATGTGAAATGCGTCATGAAGTTTTTGTCTTTCTGATGCAATTGGAATAACTGTTGGAGCTAATTTACATTTTAATAATATTTTTAAAAACTCTTTTTGAAGGCCTGAACTGTTGAAAATCGCCTTCTCAAAGAATTCTTTCAAAGGTAATTTTCCAATTACTTGAAAACAT
Source organism: Teleogryllus oceanicus (assembly GCA_964035755.1). Classification (NCBI taxonomy): domain Eukaryota; kingdom Metazoa; phylum Arthropoda; class Insecta; order Orthoptera; family Gryllidae; genus Teleogryllus; species Teleogryllus oceanicus. Next base: position 94,953,981 of record CAXIVR010000002.1, on the reverse strand, counting down.
ATTGCTCGCAATTCTTTCCGAATATAAGTGGAAGTTACTACAAAGCGCATGATAATAAACAACGAAGTTTTATCACGGAATAAATTCCGATATGTCACAAACTCTGCAACGGACCACTACTAACCACCCTCTTAATGAAATCTATTCTTCAAATTTAGATCTCTAAATAAAGTTGTACACAATTTTTCAATTTATAAATAGTTTTCGCTTAATTTTGCGTGAAACTAAGGCAATTTGAAAAATAAGATCTTATGAAAAATGGACCCAAACGTTTTCTTCCAACTTTTTTTTAAATGGATAGATCTACATGCACTGAACAATACCAAATAAACATTATTTTCATGAAACTTTTTTAATTTTTCAAAAATTACGCATATTTATGTTCATGAAGTACATTAATATTACATAATCGTTATAAATCATACGAGAAAGTACGTACTGCAATACCATCACTAATTCAGTACAGTAACGCATCCTGAATCACACGTCAAAATCTCGAGTGACCATACTTTATTTGCCAGCAATGATGATTGTTAAAGTGATGGCCACACCAATCATAAGTCCTTATCTCAATCGCCGTGACATGTTATGGAACATAATGTCTCATAATGCACAAAGTTGTGGCCCCAAAACAATGAAAAATTGTTTATTATTGCATGCTCATAGCAGCAAGTGAACGAGGAGTGTCTTAAACTGAATGCCGGATAGCATCAGTATGAATCAAGGCCTATGATTGCCCAATATTACTAGTATAACTAATATTACTAACTAATATTACTAGTATAACTTATAATAGTAGTAATGTTTTTTGGAAAATGAAGGAAAATAAAAATTACGAGTTTTTGTCTTTTCATTAGTAGAGTCCACATATTTTTGGCCACGATGGTATGTCGACTGTCTGCATTCAATGTTTCGATAGTAGTCACTCAATAAAATGTGAAGTTTAAACTTTCACATTCACCTCCAAGTTCAAGCGCATATTTGTATTCCATAGTTACACTTTACAAGATCAATTCAACAATTCAATAAATGTTTTTATGTCAACAAGAAATAAAAAACATATTACATAAGCCCATTTTAATGAGCATGTTTCTAGTCTTCTTGACTTAATTAATCCTTAAAATCACATTTTTTCTTGACATATGACAAAAAGATTCAGAATATAAAGCAAAATGTTACGACTCAAGTCATCACGGTGTTGATATATAACTCTATAGAAATGCGATTTTTAGATATTTTCCCTTAGAATTATATCTGAGATGATAAAACAACTTCAGAGGACTTTCATTTTATTAATGCTTTCCGTGTTTTATACTACAGAATGATTCAGTTTACATTTCCAGCGCGAAAGAGTTTATCGTATTTCTCTCTTCACTTTTGCTTCCAATATAGAACTCCGTTCTCTAGATCTCCATCAATAAACAAAACACGTTCACCCCAGAGAGATTTTCCACTTGGGAGTACCCAATGTTATTTTGTTAACTCAAGGATACTTCTGGATCTTAAAATAAACTTTGCTCGCCACTGTTTGAAAGATTCAAATTTCATATCTAGTTTCCGAACATTGGTTAGTACACAATTACGCTCCAAATCTCATACAAAATAGCTTCTCTCTCCTAATTCTGTTATAGCAGTATATAATTACTTTCTGAAATACACAATATTGTTTTCAATAATTTAAATAAATCTTGTATTTCACTCATCACATTCAAATAAGCTAATGGAAACAAATATTTTTGACACACGTAACAAACTGAGAATGAACTGTAATTTCTGAATAGTTGGAGCCAATGTAAATTATTGATAGGCAATTTCCAACATGCTATGAATTGCACACGACAAAATTCACCTGTACTAATCTGCTAAGAAATGTTTCTCCACATCAAGCTCTTAAATTCCCTTTGAATTTAATGAAATGTTAAAGGCGGAGAAATAGTTTTAAGCGGAGCCAGAATGGGCAAATATTATGAAAATATATTTTTTTGCTTTGTTTAATAATTAATTACTTTATAGTTTTCTGTGCTAAGTCAAATTTCATTTTAATATGCTATCTCTAATTTTTTTCTAATTTTGAAGTTATGTATTGTGAAAGTGGGCGTGGCCATTTCGACACATTTTGGGCACATTTCGACACAATCAGGGACCGAAAAGGTATTGAATACCGGTAAAAAATACCGGTATAATACCGGTATTTTTCCATACCTTTTTCAAATCCCTTTATTCATTTATACCGGTAAAATACCTCTATAGGACGTCTATACCGGTATGGACGTCCATAAAGGTTATCGCATTTTCAATGAAGAAATATAGCTTTCCATCCATACATGTTGACAAAATAGATTGCTTTAGTTAATAATATCTCACAAAATGTTTATTAATCAAATATCATTTCATAACTGATATTTATTGTTTAAATTATTATTTTGTATATATATATATACACATATTTTGTATATATAATTAATATATATATATATATATATATATATATATATATATATTAAACAACAGTATTAAATTCTATTCTTATTATTGTAAATGTTTTGTGTTCGGGCGTTTACGTTTTGCATACGTTGTATGTATTGAAAACCTCCCTTAATTTAAAATTCGGAAAAGTTGAAATAATAATTATTGGTTCCATTGAAGAGAACCTTTTCTTAGTGTCCTTCATCGAGCTATCTCCCATCTGACCTGAGAGATGACCTAAGTCTGTCTTTGTATTTCGCACATGGAGAGGCTGTCACGATGCGCCGTGCCGTAGGCGTAGGACGTTTCTTCCTCCCGACCCTCCTTCGGCGAACTGAGGAAGTGTTGACACCTTGAGATAATCACGAACGCTCAGGCTTTCAGGCCCAATTTTGTTTTTGTTAAAAAATGATTTCCTTTTACTTCATTTCACAATTAAATCTTAATTATACAGTAATAAATAGGGCTAAAATAAAATGTTATTTTCCTAGTTTATATTAAGGGTTTAATATACTTTGACATTAACTGCAAATATTGAGAAATTTGTAATAAAAGTAAATTATTATGTTATTATTACTATTATTATTATTATTATTACTTTTATTACTATTATTATTAGCTATTAACATTGCATGTGGGCAAGGGTTCCTTCTACTGGGTAGCTTACATTGTAAAATGCATCTGGAGGAGCCCACTTCGAGAAGAGTGTTTCTTCCTTAATAATAAGAAATATATACTAACATTATTAATTAATAAAAAAGAGTTTATTAATATTAACATTTTTACTTTTCAATTAAAATTAATATTTAATTGAATTAAATTTATAAATTAACAAACAAAATGATAAATTAATTTACACAATTTGAATGCAAACATTTAAAATTTAATTAGTATTAATATTTTTTCTTAATGAAATTTCTTAAATAATACATGGGTGTAAATTAAACATCCTTCAATCATTAATTTTGAATTAAACATAATGCATCTGTTTCCCCGTAATTTAGTTATAATTATGGTGCAGAATAAGGAAACTGGGCCAACTGAAAAAATATTTTCGGGAATGTTAGTGATACGATCAAATTTAAGCAAATAATCGTATTTAGTGATAAACACAGTCATGCAAGAAGGAAGTTTGGTATGCGTGGGAAGACTCATTTATGGATAAGAAGACATGTTTCTCCATTTTTTATCGCTACTAGAAAGGACAAGATTTATACGGAGAAATTCGATAAATTTTCAACACTCTATCACGTGTCGCCAAGCTCTGCGCCCGGACGTGAGGTCCAAGGTCAGCGAACGAGCTCGTGTTGACGTCTGCGAAAGACCGTTGGCTGGTCCCTCCGTCTGACGACATAACTCGACTTCCCAGTCAACGGCAGAACTCGACCTAGCTATAATAAGTGTCGAAAATCCACCACCCTCGGGACTCGAACCTAGGACCTCCCGGTCAGAAACTCAGTGTGTAGTTGTTTCTCTGAGTCATCTCAGCGGAAAATATCACAATGAATTTCCCAAATACCTGTATGATTCTACTGAAATACCGGTATTTTCATGAAAATACCGGTATTTTGATGAGAATACCGGTATAATACCTTTAAATAGAGGTATTTTACCGGTATAGACGTCGGATAAAGGTAAAATACCTCTAAAATACCGGTATTTGACGTCTTATACCGGTATTTTTAAAGGTATTTTGAATAAAGGTATAATAGAGGTAAAGGTATTTGTATACCGGTATAAATACCTTTACCGCTATTATTTCGGTATTCGGTCCCTGCTTACAATTGAATGCTATAATTAAAGTGCTATTATTCTAAGATTATTTAACTGGTAGTTTGGAATAGTGATAGTTTTTACTATCACTATTCACTTAACAGTATACAGAAAATAGTTGCAAGTTCAGCATCATATTACAAGGAAGAATTGCAAGATCTAATTGCGAACAACTTGGCTTCGTGTAGAACATTAGGAATATTACTAAATAATGTCAAAACCCTTAGCAACTTACATACAATTTATGCTTTGAATAAATAATAAATATAATAAATGTAGGTTCTACATGTGCATATGAACCACAGCCTTACCTTCGAGGATTTGGAAGGATCAAAATCTCTGCAAATAGCAGCCGTCCATTTCTTCCGCCAAGCAGGATCTTTTGGAAAACCAAAAACATATACTTTCCAGGCTTCATCGCAGTTTCCTCGACACCTCGGAACTACACATTTAAATGGCATATCAAACCGGCAGTATAATACAAGTATGAACTGCACCGATCACACGGACAACACCAGACGAATTCAACTGAAAAGAACATACCTGCGCCCAGGTCACCCATGCATCATGACTACCTACGCCGCCATCTTAGTGACGTCACGTACTAGTGAGCAGGCTTTATAACTCTAGGAGGTGGTGGCGTAAGGCTTCCCCTCTTCTTCCCGCACCCTTCTCCAGCGAACTCTGGAAGCTGTGGCCTCTAGATTTCTGTTGGCGCTCAGTCTTTCAGTCTGAGTATATTTATTTGTTCTTATTATTTTTAGTTTGTTTTCAGCTTAATCTTCATTAGAACTTAATAAACATGATCACTGTAAAATTAAATTTTGTACTCACGAATTTTATTTTAGAGATTACTAAAAAAGTTTTCAAACATTGCATCAATGTATCGTCATCAATCATCGATGGTTTTTGATCGATGTTTTGTTATCGATGTCACATCACGAACTGGCACCACGAATAGAATTCTGTACCAGCCGCCATTGATCACACGCGAAGAGAATAGGGGGGAGCTTAGAGCTTGTTCCGACTGGAGCGGTTCCGCGCTGAAGAGAGATACGTGTAGAGGGACCCCCCCCAGCCAGCCCACGTGTAGGTCAGTGCCGGATCTCATCATCCAACAGGAGAGAATGTGCTAAAGTATTCACTACATTTGCGGGACATAATGACCGTAGCAGTTTTGGAATATAATAAAAAAATCAATCCAAAAATAGCTTGGTAGCTTGCGTCCCCGCGCGAGCATATTTGTAACTTATTACTTAATTGGTACTAGTAAAATGTGGCGTTGTCGACGCTGTTAACTGTTTTAAAAATAGTTTCATGTGTTGAAAGTTTCTTTAATACTTTATTTTTTCATGCCTAGCTTTGTTCAAATATGTTCTTTCAGTATCTGGCATTGGACTTACCAATGAATCGTAGTAGTTGATAATGTTATACTCCCGTTCAAAAGTTCCCAACACCTAACGGCCTTGTATATTATTTCCATACGGGATATAAATGCGGGAACAAATACTCGCAGGTATTGCTGATACGTAGAGTTACATTGTAGTACAGCTATATTTTTACGCTTTTTACTAATATGCACAAGAATGCACATAACACATTTGCATTAGCACAAATTCTAAATGCAAAAGTGCAGATCGGTCAGTCGCAACATTCTTTTACAACTACATTTGATTCTTCCCCGGATTTGCTTAACACTTCCATAATTTTCTTTCCCAGTTTTTGAAGAGATTAAAACTCCACAAATTCAGTATAATTTGTGTTCTTCTGCAATTGCTCTAAAATCGTTTTGTATGCGAATCTATATAAACATTAAAAGGCGACAGTTTTGTATGATTATGTGAATAAATTGTTAATTAAGTTTAATAAGAATAAGTTGTGGGTCACATTCATTTGAAAATCAGTATTTGCACACTTATGTAAGAACGTAAATGTGAGAATGTGAGAAGTAGAACTTAAGAACGTTCATTCATTCTCTAGCATTGCAGCTTTTTCTCTGTATTCACTTTAAATTCTTCAAGTTTAATAAGTTCCGGCGCAATATTGTTCATAAATTTTTGCAAAGAACTCCACACAAATCTTATGGAAATGAGATTTCGGTCAAATTGTCGGAAAATATAGCATGTGGTTCCATTAATCATACTGATCAAGCACACCGATAGTGTTATGGCTGTTAAGCAAAAAATGTTTTTATTTTTTATCTAATGTACATTTTAAAACGGAGATCATGTCGATGATAGAAAGGCTCATATGTGCTCTCAAAGCATATTCAAATGAAACAACTTCACGTTTTCAGACTTGTGAATTATGTTATTTCATTTTCCGTGTGTCACTGTGCTTCATTACGGTAAGCCCCCTTGCTTTACACGTTGAGGTACTTGATCACCGTAGGTCCCCTTGCCTTACACGATGGGGGGAATCATTACCGTAAGTACCCTTGCCTCTCACTATCGGTGTGCTTGAATATCGTACGTCCCTTTGCCTCCCACTATCAGGGTGCTTGATTATCGTGAGTTCCATTGCATCTCACGTTCATTGAAATCGATCATAGTTTCTCGGAAAATGAAACGTCATAATTCACAAGTCTAAACAAGTGAGATTGTTTCATTTGAATACGGTTTGAGAGAACATATGTGCATTTCTATCATCTGACAAATCGACACGATCTCCATTTCAAAATGCACATTAGATCAAAAAGAACAACTTTTTTTGTTTAATGGTCGTATCAACTTTTGATCAGTATGATCTAAGGATCAACATACTAAATTTTCAGACAATTTGACCGAAACCTCATTTCAATCAGATTTGTACGGGGTTCTCTATTTTTAAAATTACGTTAATAAGGATGTAAATTAAATGAAATCTCGCGCGCGCCGATTCACTTCTTGCATTCAACGCCTCCTACATAGGATCAGTATGATCTAAGGATCAACATACTAAATTTTCAGACAATTTGACAGTTTAATTCCCGTCACTCACTAAGATGACAGCACTAAAACACGTTATTGGAAATTTCTTAGAATCTTCTAGCTGAATTCGAAAACATATTATCATTTCCATATCAGGAGACCGAGATGTCTCGTATGACACTTCATTTGTCTCGATTGGTGCACGGGAAGTGGTCTAACCTTGAGTGACGGATCTGCACATACGCACGCACACACTCCCAATTAATGAAATACGTATAGGATCTCGGATAGTGACGCTCTACACTCTCCTCCACACCTAGTTTTCTTTGTTAGGGATGACGATGATGTACAATTTTTTCGGAATTCTAACAGTGTTGAGGATTTCACAGAAGCAGCCGAAGTTCGCTTGAACTATAAAATGTGGTGATAACCAACATTAACTTCAGAATTATAGCTACCGCAGATGTTTTGCGTAGAATCCGAATGCATCGCCTCTCAGCAAACATTATCAGTAGGATTAGGAAAAGCCTTTCTACATTGCTGTGTTATATCATCAGAAAATATCGCAAAATCTGGAAATGAAGATCTACACATATTATGATTTGAATTTTGACATTGTCATTGTCATAGACAATGTCCACGTATATACTATCCATGAATACATTATCCATGTCAGCAATTGGCTACTAGTGAGCAAGACTGATCACGAAGATGTTATGATGAAGTCATTAGTCACGTTAGTGTAGTGAATGTGTTATTCTGTGGCGACGATCCAATGAATGGTGAGATCCAGCGCCGACACACACGTCAACATGCGGGGGAATTGTTCTCCAGGTATCTCCCACCAGCGAGCACCGCCCACCGGTGTCAGCCATTAGTGGTAGTGTAGTATATGTTTTGTACACATTTGTGAGGTGCCAAAAATCGACGCCATGCATGCGGACGCTTGTCGGCATGTAAAACAGATCCCAGGAGGCACTTGGCCGATCCTGCAAAAATTAAATCCTCTAGCAATTTAGCATCAATCAGAGTTTCAATTTGAATTACTGGATAAAGATATGAGGATATGAATCTATCCTGCGCTATCTGGTCATTCAAATCAAACGTCAAAATTCGAAGCAATTACGCTTCCTAGGGAATGCAATGGTATATTAGTACTTGAGGTAAGCTTGTTCAGGATAAGTCTCACAAGAAGGCGCGCTCCACTGCCTGAACGAGTAAGTAACAAGTAATCTAACACTTTAAGTTTGTATATGAAGATAATTTCAGTAGTTGCTATCGGTCCAAACTGATATACCAATTGCCTAATTTGGATTCATAGTCTCCTGCAAGGTACATATGATGATTAATAATAGGGTGTTTTCCAACATCTCCAACAGACCTTTTAGACCGCCACTAGTAAAAGTGACTACGTTTGGGAAATTCACAGCATTCTGAAGTTTAATTTTTAACGCTAGCACTAAAAATGATAGGATACTGAAATGATCAAATAAATCTGTGAATTCAAAAAGAAAAGAAAATACTTATGCCTGATCTGCCACAACTGATCTTAATGCAACATTAAGATCAATTAAGTGATTTGTATACTCGAATTAAAATAAAATGTGAAGTAAAATACTTGAATTAAAATAAAATGTCAACAATTTTGTTTCTAAAAACAGCATATGACACACGTGGTAAAAGTGATTTTATTTTGTCTATAGGATTGCAGCTATCGACATATCGTCCTAGTGTTTAAAATCTTCCCTGATCGCAAAATAAAATTTCATTTTTACCACCCGTATCGAACATGACTATTAGGTGTTTTGTACAGAGAGAGTAACCCTGTCTGTCGTCACCTCATCAGGGAATCCAACGCTAAACAACCTGTCCGTTACAGAGGATGAAACTGGTACAAGTTGCGTAGTCTTTCTGGCATCGGCATCGCATCTCTTTACCAAGGTTCCAGGAAGCACCGATAGAAGAGCGCCCCGAGGAGGGCGTGCGCAGCCGTCGCAATTAATGCGGTCGCCGCTGCGCCGGCTGCGCAGGCGCTCTCCTGGGCGCACGTTAAAGGCGCGCCATACGAGGGGCGTGCCGACGAATCCGTTTCGACAGTAAATTAAGCTGGGAAAGTCACGTAGATTTTGTTGTGGGGAAAACGTGGAGATCTCTTCTTTTTGTAATGCGCATCTTAAGAAAGAATACGGTAAACGCGAAGGAAATTGCTTATTTATCGCTTCTCCGTCCGATACTGGAGTATGGAACAATTCGCTGGGAAACGCTCAAAATTATGTATTGTGAGAATTTGGAAAGAATTCGGTGTAAGGCAGATAAATTTACTTTCAGGGACAAGAAAATGGCAGAGTGGGATTCACTCAAAAACAGGCGTGCATTGGCAGGAGTCTCCGCTTCGTAAAAAGCTTATAGCGGTCATCCAACTTGGAAAGAAATTAAACGGCGGCTAAGTATTCCTACGTAAATCAGTAGAGGGTATCACAGGAACAAACTAAATTTAAGGATAAAGAGAACGGATGTCGGGAAATTCTCTTTCACAAATCGATGATTGGAATGGATTGCATGCAAAAACCTTTGAACCCTTTCCTCGAAGCGTTCAACAGTTTAAAAAATTAATTAGGGTATTCCAGACTTCGTGAGGGCGTTAACTAAGGATATGAAGTTAAAGAGTGAAGCGAGGTGACGTGCAGTGTAGAGTGGATAAATAATAAAGGAAATGTTTTGAGTGTTATAGTGAAGAGGTTATGTAATGAAGTTAAATGTAACTTCATTTTCTGTGCACGTCTTCTAGAATTCAGTGGGAAATACAATTATTCAAATTATCGTTTCCCTGTTGTCGGCAGGAAGTAATAAGAGCCAAAATTTTTTGCTTATTTATCCTGGAAAATAGATTTTATTACATGGGAGTTTTTTTCTCCCTTTCAAAATTCAAAATTTATTGCTTATTTATCCTTGAAAATAGCTTTTATTACATGGGAGGTTTTGTTTTTTTTCTCCCTTTCAAAATTCAAAATTTAAGTAGTATATGACAGAAGTCTGAAACAGAAGTCTGAAACATCACAGAAGTTTGAAAATGTGCACACAATTCACTTTTCCCCATAGCACGTCATACGCAGTTTTTAACTGTTTTTTTTTGACGTTAAATAAATAAATAAATAAATAAATAAATAAATAAATAAATAAATAAATAAATACAATAAATAAATAAATAAATAAATAAATAAATAAATAAATAAATAAATAAATAAATAATAAACAAATAAATAAATAACAAAATAAATAAATAAATAAATAAATAAATAAATAAATAAATAAATAAATAAATAAATAAATAAATAAATAAATAAATAAATAAATAAATAAATAAATAAATAAATAAATAAATAAATAAATAAATAAGAGCAGTGAAGTGCAGTAAAGTGCAGGACAGTGCAGTGCCAGTGCAGTGCGGTCTTAGTTGTACAAACATTCATTGCGGTTTAAGATGTTTCTTTTCTTTTTCTTCATATAATTCAATGTTTTATAAAGCATAAGTTTTTATATTATTATTATTATTATTATTATTATTATCACTATTATTATTATCATAGCATTATTACTATTGTTATATTGACATGAAATTTGTTACCGTATTTATGTAATTAACTGACACCGGGTTACTCTCAATAACAGTTTAAATAAATGTATCTTATATTTGTCTTAAACCGTTTCATTGATTTATTGATCGTTAGTTATTCCGGGCGCGTCAACTCCTAAGGTCATTAGTCCCATAAGTGTAGTGCATGTTTTCCCTCTGGAGGTGGCAGTGACCTGCCCCCGTTGGATGGCGTCGTCCACCTGCGGTCGGCAAGCGGGGTTTCCTAACCAGGTATCTCCCATCAGCAGGGCACAGCCCAAATCAAGACAATCTCTTCGTTTTCGTCCGGTCTCCCGGCATGTGTGGCAGCGTAGAGCATATTAGTGAAAGTCTGTGTAAGTAAGGGGTGAGGATTGGACAAGGAAGAAGATTCAAATATCGCAGAACCCCAACAAACGGGCCACCGACCGCGCGCAATATTTCCTTCCTCTTCCTCTTCCTTCTTCACTCCTTTCTTGCCCATACTTACACTTTCATGCACTACACTACCACATGCGACAGGAGACCAGATGGGAGCTTTGAGCTAGTCTTGGCTGGGTCGATTCCTCGCTGCTGGGAGATATCTGGTTGGGAAAACCCACTAGCCGACGCGTCGGTCGGTGCCGGGTCTCGCCATCCAGCGAGGCAAGATCACCGCCAAATCGCGCGTTAAAACATGCACTATTATATGGTACTAATGTCCACAGCAGTTGAACCGCCCGGAAACGCGAAATATTCGTAATCAATCAAACAAGCTAAAGAAAAATGACGGTCTCGCACCAGTTATAAGAATCAATCAGCAACTCCGTAAGCGTGCTGCTATTGGGTAGATAATTAGTCCTGAATCAAACATACAGTCGGACCTCCACATCTCGAATCTGACGAATCTTTCAATAATATTCGATATATAAAAACTTCGATTTACAGAGATAATTATGAAATTTTAATAAATGCTATTAAAACAATTTTGGAAAAACAGGGTAAATAAAAAAATTAAACATTAAATAGTTAACAAATGTTTTAATAACTCGTACCACTTTTTCATTAATAGGAACATCAATTAATTGTCTCTTTCTGTGTTATGAAGGGATTTTCATTTGGACATCCGTGACACCTTTCCTATGCGCGTAGCAACAAACCGATCCTGTGCTGAACTGTCTAACATCGTAGGGCAGGCTCATAAGAAGAAGGGGCACGCGATTGATTTTCAGATCGCTTTAGCGAACGCATTCCCACGTCTACCAAGTTCCCACGGGGAGGGATAGCAGGAGTGAGTTACCTTCATGAGAAAGCTGGGAACAGGACATAGAAAGTGAGTCCGTCCGTCGTTCGTCGTCGTTCGTCTGTCGTCTGTTCGTCTGTTCGTCTGTCTGTCTGCGTCTCGTCTGCCGTCTGTCTGTCTGTCTGTCTGTCTCGTCTGTCTGTCTGTTCGTCTGTTCGTCTCGTCTCGTCTCGTCTGTCTGTCTCGTTCGTTCGTCCGTTCTGTTCGTCTGTTCGTCTGTCTGTTCGTTCGTCTCGTTCGTCTGTCTGTCTGTCGTCTGTCTCGTCTCGTCTGTTCGTCTGTCTCGTCTCGCCGTCTGTCTGTCTGTTCGTTCGTCTGTTCGTTCGTCTGTTCGTTCGTTCTGTCGTCGTTCGTTCGTCTGTCGTCTGCGTTCGTCTGTCTGCTCCGTCTCGTCTGTCTGTTCGTCTGCCCGTGTTCGTTCGTTCGTCGTTCGTCGTCGTTCGTTCGTCTGTCTTCGTTCGTTGTCTGTCTGTTCGTCTGTCTGCCGTCTGTCTTCGTCGTCTGTTCGTTCGTCTGTTCGTCTGTCTGTCTGTCTGCCCGTCTGTCTGTCTGTTCGTCGTCTGTCTGTTCTCGTCTGTCTCGTCTGTCTCGTCTGTCTGTTCGTTCGTCTGTCGTCTGTTCGTTCGTCTGTCTCGCGTCGTTCGTCTGTCTGTCTGCCCGTCGTCTGTTCGTTCGTTCGTCTGCCCGTCTGTCGTCCGTTCCGTCTGTTCGTTCGTCTCGTTCGTCTGTTCGTCTGCCCTCTGTCTGTCTGTTCGTTCACGTCTCGTCTGTCTGTTCGTCTGTCGTCGCGTCGTTCGTCTGTCTGCTCTGTTCGTCTGTCCGTTCGTCTGCCGTCGTCTGCGTCTGCTTCGTCTGTCGTCTGTCTGTCTGTTCGTCTGTCGTGTTCGTCTGTTCGTTCGTCTCCGTTCGTCTGCTTCGTCTGTCTCGCTGTCTGCTCCGTCTGTCTGTCTGTCTGTGTCTGTCTGTCGTCTGTCGTTGCTCGTTCGTCGTCTGCGTCTGTCGTCTGTTCGTTCGTTCGTTCGTCTGCCCTCTGTCTGTCGTTCGTTCGTTCGTCTGTCTGTCTGCGTTCTGTTCGTTCGTCTGTCTGTCTGTTCGTCTGCTGTCTGTCTGCCTCGTCTGCCGTCTGTCTGTCGCTGTTCGTCTGTCTCGTCTCGTTCGTCTGTCTGCGTTCGTCTGTTCAGCTCTGTCCGTCTGTCTGCCCGTCTCGTCTGTCTCCCGTCCGTCCGTCCGTCCGTCCAATGTTAACAAATCTTGCGCCTAAACCACACGTACGATCTTTTCCAAATTGAAGAAATCCCTGTCCATCTGGCTCTAGTTAAAGCTTTGAAATTTTTCAAATGTATAGAAAACGTACGTAATGCTGCAGTAAAAGACGTCATACAATGAAATAGGCTAAACTTTTAACTTTCTATAACATTATAATCGACCTAACACGCGCTGGCAGGCCAAAAATATATTACTATTACATTTGAACATTTTTAATATAAAATTGTTTGTACATGTTCTCGGTTATTAATATTAGAAGAAGGAGGAGGAGTATTTAGCATAAAATATTAATACATTGGGACAAATAACACAAATATTTTCTATATACATGCTATAACAATCTCCATTAAAAGAAATTTAACATTTAACACATAACCACAAGTTGTAAAGAGTTCACAACATTGAAAAATACACTCGCCCGAACAATACACACACGTTATGATCACCTAACTTCATCAATGTACTGTAACATACGCGTAGATGTAACATAGCTCTATCTTTGACTAAATGGTGCAGCAGAGACTCCTCTACAAGATTTCACTGTGGCAAAGAGAAAATATAGAACATTAATCTTAGGCTTTTGGCCAGGTTTTCGGCATTTGCGGCCAGTGTGCGGAGCGCCGTCAGCTTCGCCAGCGTCCCAATTTCGGGAGTCCCTTCAACGAGCACGCATCCTGCCTTCGCTTCTGCGTTTTTTAAGGGCGGCAGTCTCCTCGAGTCTCACAACTTTTAGCTACCCCACAGTGCCCTAGAGCGGGAGTCAATTTGTTGCGATTCTGAGGGCCTGCCTGAAAACGGAGTTATTGGAAAGAACAATTGACAGATGTGGAGTTTGCGGAGGAAAACACGGGTGGCGACGATGACTGTACACGCCACTTGTTAAAAGTTTCGGATGTGCATGGTTTTAAGAGAGAACGTGTAGGTGGTAATATGAGAAATGGTAAACACAGAAAACTCTAGGGAAAATTCCAATACGAGCAGTGTGAAGTAATTAAAAGCAACGCAGGAGATGAGATAGATTAAAGGGGATAATGTGAATGCAAGTTTCTGTTCATCGAAAGTAATGGTATGGTGAGTAGGTAATGGAGGTGATGGTGGTGGTAGTGGTGATGGTGGTTGGGTTTGGGGGTGGGGTGGTGGTGGCGGGGCGAGGGTACGGTGGCGGTGGTGGTGGTGACTGTAAAGGGGGGCAGGGGGAGCGGCTGAGGGAGGATGGGGGTGGTGGGATGAGAGGAGAGTGTAGGAAAATCAAGATGCCCATGATTTAACCTCGCAGCGGATTTACTTAGGCTCTTAGGGTCCAATGGACCTAAATTTCTATTGCACATTATTTATTTTTCAACAATTATATTAGTAAATTTAATGGGAAATTAAAATTACACACGGAAATTTTTTTTTACACGCATTATTTATTTTTAAGATTGTGCAATAGAGTGCATTGAAGTGATCATGTGTGCAAATGCAGATAGTAAATTAATGGATATATAGCAAAAGTAGAAAAAAAGACATACAAATACACACATGGTAAAATTTCATTGACTTTTTACATGTAAACATTTTATTTGGAGAAAGGTTTTTATTGGAAAAATTCCACTTAGGGGAAAATGACTAGTACTTTACGCGCCCGGAATCAGTAACAATCAATCAATCAACAATGGGCCACCTTGTGTTTTTCGATAAGAACACGTGATAATTATTTCTGTTGATTTTTCTCTTCAGACTCGAAGCCTCTTGCATTATTGTGAAGAAATGTTGCCCATCTCGATGGCAACGGTGGTTGAACTTTCCACACGTAGGTTTGTTTTACTGTCACAAAGAACCCAAAATTTTCCTCCTTATTTGGTGTAAACCGAAACGGACAATTACCTTAAACACTATTAATCCGATTGTTACAGAAAATCAGGATTATACAATATCGGAAGAGTGAAGAAATATGTCTGAATACTATGTTCAAATATTCGAAAGACCTGACTTGCCATAGAAAGAGATCGGATTTTGCCAGGAATGTATTGGGCTGTTCTAAGAACTTTATAGCATATTGCTCGGCAATATTTTGTCATCGTACACCTTATCAGAAGATAAAATCTCCGATGACATTACGAACCTTCCGTAGCTGATTCGTACAGAATTAGTCAAGTTATTATATCAAATGTCTAACAGCAGTTCAACTTGAGAAATGCAACGGGTCCAAATGAACTAAAGGGAAATTATGGGGAAAAAGATCGTAACCTTTTCATATTGAAAATAAATTAATAACATTTTTTACACGGACAATTCACAGTTGAACAATTCTAGTCAGAGAGTAACAGAAAAAACGGAGACACCTCTACTACATCCGAAGTTAATAAGACTATGCTGATGTCAGAAGTACCAATTAACGAACTGGGTCGCCGGGACCCGGGGTTAGCGAGATCTGGTCGAACAGAGCCAAAGGCATCGGCCTGAGGTTATAGAAGATGGGAGAGTATAGAGCCGTAAAGGAACGCTGGAGCACGGTCGCAGTTGCAGTCTGAAGGAGAGAGTCTGAGACGTCGGAGCAAATTAAGGGGGAGAGACGGCGAAAGCAGCAAAGAGGTAAAGGGCCCGTGAAGAAGGCAGCAAGATTAGGTGAGGTTGGTGCAGCGGCTAAGACCCTGTGGAAATGGTGGGAATGGAGAATTGGTGAGTTGCGCGGCATGCAATAACAACTGACGTGCTAAATTTCCCGCTGCGGCCCCTGAGGCAGTTTGTTCAAAGAGAGCGCAAACTCAATCAACAAAGGTTTGATTAGCATCAGAGCCAGACTTTTATAATCTCATATCAAATATAAATAAGAGGTATGATATATCCTTAAACAATGTTTGTAACTAATAGAGTTCCATATATACCTCGTTATTCTGCAATGCCAGCATGGATTTTAATGATTGAAGAACGGTATGCATTAATATAAAATCTTCTTTGATTTGGGAAAAATATTACGACTTAAACTTTGGCATTGACAAGAATTTATTTTAAAATAAATTTCCACAGTAGTCTAAAAGGGGAAAAATGACTGAAACATCCCATTTTGAAAGAAGTAAAGAAACATCTTACTCCCGAGCTTATAAAGAACGTTTCTTAATGTAAGTATTGTAACTATGGTGCTACAAAAATATTATCTAGAACTGGACTATTACATTCTACACATATGAAAAGTAAATCAAAATATTAAAAGTAATTAGTTTATAATGTAAAGCATTATTGCATAAGTACAAGTCGAAAACGAGCAACGTTAGAGCGAGTTATCATTTGTCCCGCAAAATGCCCTTTCATGAACGATTTTTTGTAACAAAAAAAGTCGCTTGACGGCTGGTATACAAAAATATCTTTTCGGAAAACACAATTCTCCAGTGTTAAGGCTGTAGACTTTCTTTTTCTTTTTCGACAAGTTGTGCGATTCACAGATGCAATTATAGAACGCGAGCGAATGTTTTGACGATTGTGTTAGAAATGTCGTTGTTCCTAACGTTCGCCCTGATTTTATGCCAGATTGTAATGTTTACATCATCGGATAATAAATATTTTGAATAAATGTATATACTCACTAGACTAAACAACTTGTGCAGGCAGAAATAAAGGATTTTTTTAAAAACAAAAAAAAAAGACTAATTAAAAGGTAATATCCATAAGACACCTGCATATAGATGTAAAATACAAAATTTCGAGACTTTTCCACATCTTTTAATTAATTTTTTCAAGTTATACGCTCTTAATCGTTGTCATTGTTTTTTATGACAATGTTCACCAACATTAATACAATTTTATAGTATTTCTAATTTCCAGTGCGGCAGAAATTGAAACAAAACTACGCAGCTTCCGATCTTGTTATAGGTGTCTATGATTTTCTTGGTACCCAGACCTCGGAAAAAGTTTAGTTTCGAATTTTAAGAAAAAAACAAATATTTGTGTTATTCGATCAATTATCATATGGCACATACAAACAGTTCCAATTCTCGTTGCTTACTATACAGCAGATAACACGCCAGCCATTAAATATTTATATTCACGTGTTGCGTAATAGAACAGCAACATTTTTTAAAAATATCAATGGTATGCAAAGAACGTTCAACTGCGTAGATTCTACACTGTGTTATACGTAGATTCTACACTATGTTATTGCAGTGAAGACTGTTTTGTTAAAATATTTAAATTTAATGCAGGTCATACGGAAGTATTTTATTCCGTTTTTGAGCAACATGTTTATTAAATTTTTAAAAACCCAAGTTGTGTTTTATGTTCAAACAGGACTTTTGCTGCTGCAGGCCATTAATTTACAACAATGCTGATAAATGTTTCATTAATACTGATAAATGTTTCATTCATTGATTGGTGATTCCGCGCTCGTCAGTTACGAGATCTCAGGAAATGGCGATGATATTCCCCGCTGGCTAGCGAGATCCGGCGCCGACCTAAGTCGACAGTGAAGATTTTCTCCATCCAGGTATCTCGAAGCAGCAGGGCAGCGCCCCAGCCAGAGCAATCTCTAAGTTCCCAACTGGTGTGATGGTGTAGTGCATGTGACTGTAAATGTGTGTAAGGGGAGAGGATAGGACAAGGAAGAGGAAGGAAAGATGGCGCGCAGTCTGTGGCCCGTTTGTTAGGATACTGTTCCGGCATTCGCCTGGTGTTTATCGGAGAAACCATGGAAAACTACTGATCAGAGCAGGCGGCCGCAAAATTCTCCTCCAGACACCGGCTAGCTATGTAGGCAATGCCGGAAATCCTGCCACCAGTCGGGACTCGAACACAAGGACCTCCCGGTGAGAGGCACTGCCGTGACATCAGTTGACGCCCTGACCCAACTTTGCCGGTAGAAAATGTTTCATAATTGTAATAAATGACGAATTAATAAACAAAAATTATAATAATTAGTTTGTAATTTCCAATACGTACTTCATACTCCTATACAATACAAACCAAAATATAAATTTCTAGCCAATATATACTTATATCTTTAAATTAATTATTAAATTAATTTAATAATAATATATGAAAAATATATAATAATGTATATAATATATATTATGTGTAATAATTTATGTAATAATATTTAATAATAATTATTTAATAATTATTAAATTAATTTAATTTTTTAATTTGCATTTCAGGCACTGCACTGCTTAAAGACTTCTTTGAACTTCGACCTCCGGAATAGGCAAACGAAGTTGTTACAGTTTCGACTAAAAGAGTTAAAGTAGCTGTTACTCCTTAATAAATAAAATAGTGCCCTAACGCCACTCAGCAACTCCTCAACTCCAATTTTTATTAAGTCCTAACACAAAATTATTTACGAATGCAAAAGCCACCAGACACGGTTGCCTTCCCAATTTAAAACTCAGCTTTGAAGACATCCTCCCCGACCTCATTATCAGCAACCTTCTAGTAAACAGGTGAAACACACTTGAGGAAGGCGCTGGCAAAAGCGGCGTCGCACGCTGGCCCAACATGAGGCACGTAGAAAAAAATGAAAACCTATAATATCAAAATGTGTATTTCCTTCACGGTGCAGTCATATATCAATGCTGCACGTGAAAGATGCGTTAATTATAAACTTAAATATCGATATTTTTAAAGTAACGGTTTTAAACTTAAAGCAACTGGGAAAACTTGTTTCATTATTAAACTACATGAAAGGGAGGGTTCTAGAAAAGGAAAGCGCATGCTTATGATGAAAAAGGTAAATCGTCACAAGGGACAGGTTTTATGTTATATTTACTGATTCACGATTATATTGATCTTAAAAAACGAAACCTTCAAAACGTGCATGTAAAATGAGACTTGAAAATAAAACAACATAAGATAATTATTTATGTCTACGATATGCGGATTATTTTGCAACTGTGCGTATTTTCGTCAGCAGAAATCGGTCGATTGATTATTTTGCGTTTTCGGGCGCGTTAACGAGACTATGGTCATTAGTTCCGTAAGTGTAGTACATGTTTTATCACAGGCGGTAGTAGTGTTCATCCCTCGCTAGGGGTGAGTTTGGTACCGACCTACGTAGGATTGCAAGATTTTCTCCATCCAGGTATCTCCCACGAGAGAAGCACCTCTCCAGCCTGAACAAGATGTTTGATCCCGACGAGTCGGCCAAGACATAGAAGTCTAGGGCATGTAGCATGAAGTAAAAGTGTGTTTAAGCAAAGGGGTGAGAATAGGAAGGGAAAGGAAAGATCGCGCGCAGTCCGTGGCCCGTTTGTTAGGGTACTGCTCCGGCATTCCCCTGGTGTTGATTGGAGAAGTCACAGAAAACTACCGATCAGAGCAGTCGGTCGCTAGAATTCTCCCCCGTACAGCGACTGGATTCGACCTCATTTTAGAGAATGCAATTCGAGAGATTGCTGATTGGGGAATTTTGTCCTTAAAAAGGGGATTTTTTTTCGTTGTGGAGAAGCAATGTGGAATAAATGAACCGCGATTTTTTGGGAAAATTATTTTCATCCGGAGTCGAGGTAGAAATATTATTCTCTCAACTATAATGAATAAAAACGAAACAATAGACGTTATTCTCGTCTACGACGTTAAAGTAAACTATAGACGTTTTTATACATCAAAAAGGGGAAAACAACAGGCGCAGAGAAAGAACAGCATGAGAAAACGAAGATGAAGCTTCGAGTAGCTCAAAGGACAATAATTGGTTGATTCGAATTATTTGAATTTAAGGGCGCGGCCAATGGCATCGTCAGGGTCAGATCATGTTGTTAGTTCATTATTTAGAGAGTATTTTTCATTTTAAAGTTGGAGAATTTTGATTCATTGAAGAGGGTATTTGGGGAACTTCCGAAGTAGTCTTGGGGAAAGAGCTCCCAACACCCCTGCTTAGGGAGCACTGTGCGGCGCGGGCAGCCTGGAGCAGCGCATGAAAACGCGGCGAAGGACTCAAGGGCGCTCTCGAGGGCGAACGGGCTGAAGGGCGCTGCAGGCGCGCTCGGAGCGCCAGGCGGAGGGAAAAGGCGACAGATAAAAACGAGACACAAAGAATGCGGGAAAATGGTCTCGCAAGACGACCAAAATGAGCTTGGAAGTGGAGAAGTCATCCACGCGTATGGCGTTACGCATCACTTAGAATTTATCTCACAAACAAAACATCACATTCAATTAATAATTATGTTCCAACTCACAACAAATCTTTGTCATTTAATAATTAGTCTTAATTAATTGAACACATCAGAGTTAATTTTGTGTCTGAATAAAGTGAATATAAGTAGATGTGTGTGTGTGTGTGTGTGTGTATATATATATATATATATATATATATATATATATATATTTATATATATATATATACACACGTATATATTGATAATTTGTGAGAGTATCGGACATGTCTAATCATTTGTCAGAGTATTGGATATTCGTGACTTGTTAAAAATATTTGCAAGTAATTATACAATATTTTTTTTCATAATGTAATACCTAGAATAAATATTTTCTTCGTTTCGTGCGTTCGTACAATAGAGTAAAAGTTACCAGTGTTGCGTTGAGAAACTAGTGGAGCTAAAACAGAATGTACTTTCTCGTCTGCATTTTCACGTAAAATTACGCGAAAAGTACTCAAATATTCGAAAAGTTGTACATAATCTTATTTCAAAATCTATCTTTAAAGAAACAGATTCATTAAAAAAATCTCGATCTTCAGTATTTTATTTGTAGTAAAGCTTAAAAAAATTAATTTTGTAATTTTCGAAAAATCAGTTTTTTTAACGAACATGAACCTGCACCTCTCTTAAACGTCCTTCATACTATCCTACAACAAAATTTAATAAAGAACGATGGAGCAATTCGTTTGAAAATATAGACAGAGAATGTCCCGGGGGCTTCATGTAAATTACCTCCCAAAATTAAAATATTGGATTCAAATTCAAAGGGGCCCTACATCAGCCAGATCGATAGGAGATCAATTTCGGAGAAAATTTGCTGAACGGTTTATCCGCTAGTTTTGTTCCCAGACGGACGGAAAGACAGAAATGCAGAAAGACAGAAAGTCAGACGGACGGACAGGCAGACAGACGGACGTTTTGCCGTCGTTCGATTTTTCGGTATGAAGGACCAACAAAATATGGATTTTAGCTATACCTTGTGTAAGAGTTTTTTTTCTAAATCCCGCAACTTGATTTATCAACTTTTTCGTTACCAGGACTCGGCTATAAGAGTTTTTCTGCCGAAAATTCGCCTTTTCGCACAGCATAACATAACTTTCTCTCTACTCCTTAGCTAGAAAGTAAAAAATAAAGAGAAGCACGACTTTCATTTTCAATCAATTCAGCAATTGAAGGGGTAGTTACAGAAATATTAAAAAAATATGTAAATACGGCCGTGCTGCAGACTTTGGAGTACCCTAAAACAATTTCAAGAAGCATGAAACTACAAAGAGAGCAAAGAAAGAGCAAAGAGGGTAATGTTCTTTGGGAACGGTTGAACTCTTTATGAGACGTGCTTTTAATGTAAGCTCTCGAGTAAAGCTCATGTGGAAAAAAGCAAGCCGAATTTTCAGTTTTGTTTGAAGACATGTCAGCCCTGTATTATTAACAGAATACACTATATGTTTCAAAAACTAAACAATAGGGCAGTGAATCATGAGACAATTATTAGACAAAATGTAAAATGAATATTTATGGGCCAGCAGTAGGGCGTTATATGAACGGATAAAATATATGCGAAAATACCAAGACCGGAAGAATGGAGATATCGGGGAAAACACTGTCACGTCTTCACGTCTCACGAATCACATCTTAAGTATGTGGGGAAATCAAAACAGTTGAAGAAACGAAGAGTTTTGTAGCATGTGAGTAGCTTCGAAAAGGAAGAAGAATACAGGAATAACGGAAGCAATTTCAGAGCTGATCAAAAGGGTCAGGAAAAGGAGATGCAAGGGCGGGGCATATAAAGGCGTGCGTGGGCGAATATGAGGATCGAGGACGGGATGGAGAAAGATCAGGCCAAGTCAACGAGCGTCTCATCAAGGAAGCTGGCGAGGGGGTTAGTGATTCAGTGGTGGTGTGGAAACAAAGCAGATGGAATGGGAGAACGAATTCGGAGACGACAAAAGACGGCCCGGGAGTGCCGGGCAGAGGCAACGCGAGAGGTGGGGAAGAGTGCGACGAGGGCGTGATCGAACGCCATGGACGGTGGCGAGGAATTTTTTTATTAATTGATTACTGATTTTGGGAGCGTCAACTGCCAAGGTCCCTAGTCCCTTAAGTGTAATGCATGTTTTACCACGGGAGGTGGCGTAAATCTTCCCTCTCTGACTGACGAAATCCGGCGCCGACTTACGTCGACTAGCGGCGATTTTCCCTAACAAGGTATTTTCCATAACTGTCGCGACGCCCCAGCCGGTGTAAGTGTAAGTAAGGGATTAGAGAAAGACAAGGAGGAGGAAGGAAAAAACGCGCGTGGTTCGTGACCAGAATACTGCTCTGGCATTCGTCTGGTGTTGATCGGAGAAACCATCAAAAACTTCCGAGCAGAGTAGCCGGGTGCTAGAACTCTCCAGCAGACAGCGCCTGAATTCGGTCTAGCTGACAAGCGAGTGCCGAAAATCCTGCCACCGTCGGGACTCGAACCCTGGGATCTCCCGCTAAAGAGGCACTGCAGACCCGCTCCCGCTGAAGAGACATCAGTTGGTGCCTTGAGTCATCCTTGCCGGTGGGAACTGGAAGTTAGTGCGAGGTGGTAAGGGCGAGGGCGAGAAAGAGGACGCTGGCGGAGACTTACGGGGGGGGAGAGAGGGGGAAGGGGGGGAGAGGAAGTCGACGTGGGAATTGGGAGGAGGCAATGGCGAGAAAATGCGCGGTGACGAGAATATGGGGCAGTGAACTGGGAGGACGCGGCGAGTGGGCGATGGTGTGGGCGAGGGCGTGGAGGGCAGGGAATAAGAGAGGAGGAGGGTGGAGTGGGGAAGAATAGGGAGGGGACTGGGAGGCGACGGCGCTGGCGAGGGTCACCACAAGGCGAGACTCGCGCCACCCTAACGAGCTCTCCCTGGCTGCCCCACCCCTCAAAGCGACCCTGGCAACGCCCTGCCCCACGAGTTTTTATTTAGGGACGACCTCATGTCATCGCTGCGGTTCACTCGGTTCGCGATACGCTGCTTGGATCTATGCAACAATTTTCGCTAGAACGCGTTAGAACCTTTTCAATGTCTTGTTCTTGTTTTTAGACTCTCGTAGCATATAACAGGGGATATTCAGATTCTCGAAAATGTGTGACGTTCATTTGTATGTAGGCGTACAACTGAATACAAAGTTCCTGTAAAAATTATTGATTTTATTACAAAATCATTATCGTTATTATCTTCTTCCTTTCACGGCTTAGGTCAGAAAGCCTGTTCCGGCTTCGCCGCAACGTTGGCTGGGTCGAGTAGGATCATCATTTCCAGCTGATCGATAATGGTAGACCATTGTTCTCAACCTACCATCTACCATCCATTGTTAGTATTGTGCCCACGCTCAACGTGTTTGATGATGATGATAATAATAATAATAATAATAATAATAATAATAATAATGTGTATGTATTTGGCGTTATTGGGTCAGTAGTCCGACTTCGCCGGCCAGCTACCGGTATCCCCATCCCTGAGTCTCGTTAAATTCCCATGCTTGGGGGTAAGATCGACATGAGGCGAGCATGACGTACCCTAACTAGCGCGATCGTAAGTTCACCGTAACTAGCACGATCCGCCTGCTTGAGCTTTTCTTCGTCACACAGCTACAGAAACGGACGATTTTAAAGGAAAGTTACAATTCTATTTTGCCTCGACCGGGAATCGAACCCGGGACAGTACGGGAAGCTAGTACGCTCTCCATGAGCCATCCCAGAGGCTTATAATAATAATAATAATAATAATAATAATAATAATAATAATAATAATAATAATATAATTATACGACCCTTCTTACTGTCTTCTCTCGCGTCTTTCCTCTTACCTTTCTCTCTCTCCCTCTTAAGCTTTTAGCTCTCAGCTTCTATTTTCACATCTTTTTGGATATCTCCATACGATTACATCCAAACAAATTAAGAATAATTATATTTTTTTCTGATGGAAATGAAATATTAAAGTGCCGGTAAACTAACGGATCAAGACTGGAAAATGTATGCTGTTATTCCTCCTCAACTGGGGAGTATTTGAAATGCCATTTCAGCATACGTGCGCGCAGCTTAATGCAAATGGGAGGGACAATTACATTTTTGGGCCTCCTTTTCCAATGAATTCCTTTATTTACACATGATATATTTTATATGATATATTTCACTGGACATAAGGTAAGGAGAATGGAATTTTAGCTTACACGATATAATTAATAAATAAAAATAAGTTTATGTGAAACCATTAACACGGTTGCCAGCTTGATTTGAGATGTGATAATCATTCTCAAATGTTATAACAAACATTCCCAAACTGACAGGTTCAAAAAGTGGTCAAATCAGAGATAGAACGTATTTATGCAAACAAAATTATTAAAGCTAATGAGTCCCTTTCAAAATTTAAGTGAAGCCTTCCCTTTGCGCATGCTTATGCGTATCAGTGAATATTTCACCTACGATAATACGAAAAATACCGAAATATTTAATAAAAAGCTTTAGACAAAAGAATATTCCTCTTCGAGAAGAGACTACCAAAATAATTCCAAAAGACTAGATTATTGTTTCGAAACAGTAAACTAAATATTTATGTCATGTAAATTATTTCGTAATATTTTATAGTAAATTATATAAAACTCTTATTTTTAACTATCTCTTGAACCATTTTAAATATTTTAACCACTTTGTACTTATTCTCTGAGTTTCCATTCGTTTCTGTCAAAACCCAAAGTTAAACATTTCCTTCTCTACCAATTTTGGGTTGGTTGTGTTACTCGCTATTCTCATTTACCAGTCACAATTCTTTTTCAGATAAATCGCTGAATCGCTTTTCCAATTCCGCACATTTCATCTAGAATTGGTATGTATGGAAGATAATCCACTACCGCATTGTACCGCTCACGCATTGTATATTTAAGTTCACAAAAATGTTTTTACTTTCACCCTACGATGTAGAGAGAAAGATATGTAATGCGGCGCGAAAATTGGCAAATTTTCGGCAGAAAAATTTTTATTACAGGTTCCTGGTAACGAAAAAGTAGATAAATCCAGTTGCCAAACTTAGAAAACAAAAATCCTCTATTATGTGGCGAGAATCCATTTTTTGTGGGTCCTTGATACCGAAAAATCGAATGACAGCAAAATGTCTGTTCATCTGTCTGCCTGTCCGTCTGTCCGTCTGTCCGTCTGTCCGTCTGTCCGTCTGTCCGTCTGTCCGTCTGTCCGTCTGTCCGTCTGTCCGTCTGTCCGTCTGTCCGTCTGTCCGTCTGTCTGTCTGTCCATCTGTCCATCTATCCGTCTGTCTGTCCGTCTGTCTCTCCGTCCGTCTGTCCATCTATCCGTCTGTCTCTCCGTCCGTCTGTCTATCCGTCCATCTGTTTATTCGTCTGTGAACAACGCTAGCTGCTAAACCGTTCAACCGATTTTCTCCAAAACTGATATTCCACAATAGATGTGATTGATGTCGCGGGTCCATGAAATTGAACCCGATATTTTAATACTGCAAGGTACATTACATGATGTCCCTGGGACATTTTTCAAATTTTCAAAAAAATGGTTCCATCGTTTTTTATTCAATTTTGTTGTAGGATAGTGTAGGACGTTTAACAGAATGGTTCAGGTCTCATGTTCGTTAAAAACCCTGATATTTCAAAAATTTGCAAGACTTCAAAATTGTTTCGGAGTGTTCCTATAACGAATTTCACACATTTTATCGAGAGGTGGTATGAATGACCGATAATCCACTATCGAACCGCTCACGCATTGTATATTTACATTCACAAAATTGTTTTTATCCAATTACCCATGCTGAGAACTACGCGGACCCCAACCCCAAACACGTTGGCATGTTTGGAATTTCCTCAAGACGGGATTGTGCAGTGTGACTCGCTTAATCCTAATCTAGGTGAACGGCTTTTTTCTGATTTTCCCTCTCCAGACCTGGAGAGGCCAGAATTTATTCATGTTATGGGATACAGTTAGTGCGGCAGCCGATAAGGCTTATGCAACAGAGTTAGGACCTATTTTAAATAAACTACTTAATCTAAAATTACAACTAGTGTACATATGCCTCTTTGGGCATTCCTAGTTCAAACAAAACTTATACGGTGGCGGATTTTCGCCATTAGCTATATAGATGGGTCGAATTCAACCCCTGTTTGAAGAATAATCTTAGCGGTCGGGTACTCTCATCGATAATTTTCCGTAGATTCTCCAATCAATGCCATGCGCATGACGGAACGGGAACGGTACCCTAATAATTCACGGACGATCTTTTTCTTCATCTTTGCCCATGTTCTGCCCTTGCATCCACATTCTCACTTGCATGCTGAACTCAGCCGACCACTCGGCAGTTTGAAGTTTGTCCATGATTGGGCGGCGACCCCATGTAAGAGATATCTGGAAGTGAAAACCTGCAGTCCTTCTGACCGGGAGGTCCTAGGTTCGAGTTCCGACGGTGGCAGAATTTTCGACAATAGTTTGTAAGCTAGGTGGAATTAAGTCGCTGTCTGGAGGCGAATTCTAGCGGCCGACAGCTCTGATCGATAGTTCTTTGTGGTTTCTCCCGTCAACACCAGGCGAATGCCCGAGCTGTACCCTAACAAACGGGCCACGGACCGCGCGCAATGTTTCGTTCCCATTTCTTTTCCTGCCCCACCCCTTACTTACACACACTTACATGCACTGTGCTACTGCACAGACCGGTTGTGAGCTTAGTGCTTGTCCCGAGGCTGGGGTGGTGCCCCACTGGAGG
The DNA here is from genome assembly GCA_964035755.1 of Teleogryllus oceanicus. Taxonomy (NCBI): domain Eukaryota; kingdom Metazoa; phylum Arthropoda; class Insecta; order Orthoptera; family Gryllidae; genus Teleogryllus; species Teleogryllus oceanicus. The sequence goes on along the minus strand of CAXIVR010000002.1, from coordinate 94,926,817 downwards.
GAGATACCAGGTTAGGGAAAACCCCGCTAGTCGATGGTATGTCGGCGCCGGATCTCGCCATCCAGCGGGAGAAGACCATCGCCGCCTCCAGAGAGAGAAAACCTGCACTACATTTACGAGACTAAGGACCCTATTAGTAGACGCGCCCGGAATTACGAGTACTAACAATCAGTCAGTCAGTCATGAAAACCTGCAAGGCAACGAGTATGTGGACGCCGGATCTCACGATTCAGCAGAAAAGAACACTGCCATCTCGCCTCACAGATGTAACGTACAATACACGTACAGGAACAAGGACATCAGTAGTAGACGTGTCTGGGATCAATACTCAAATGAATAAAATTACACAAGGGCCCCCTTATCTCTCAAGAAGTGATTCACAATTTCATCTGAAGTATAGAAATCAGATTTGCTTGATTGTACTTTCACAGCTTTTTCGCAGCTTTTTAACATCTCATGACAGATACAATTCATATGTGAAGAGGTGATAAAAACATTTTTATTTAGAAATTTTAAAAGTTGAGATAAAATTCCACCAATTTTTGTGGTAAGTCTTTTCAGTCAAGAACTTTAAATACTGAATTGTGGTAATAATTGATCTAAAAGTGGAGGTTCTCCCCCCCCCCAGAAACTTTAGAGCTATTCTGATCTAAGCTAAAAAGGTGAATGTGTGTGAGTGAGGAGAGTGAACATGTTCTTGCCTTGATCTTTTCGTTTGTGAACACTTACAAATACACTTTTCTCTTTTATTGTATGTTGTATTATTTTTTTATTACAAGCCGAAAAATGTTTTTAATTCAGCTAGAACTGAAAATGTTTTGTGCAGCAGTGGATATTGGTAAATATTCCATTTTTTTTTAAATTTGCAGTCAACGGAAACTAGGAGCGAAGAGTAAAAAAATCGCGCATAGACAAACACAATAACTCCTCTGCCAGAAAGAAATACCGATATTAATTTTTACCAACTCCTCGATGTTTACGCTGCCCGTTGCCCCCAAGGAGTATTTTGTAATTCGCCAACGTTTGAAATCTCTCTTCTCAAGAAGATAAACTCTAATTTAGTAAACAGCAAACAAAACGGCGAAAAATATGGTAACCTCAACGAAGAGACGTACGTTTCTCATAAAAGAGAGGAGCAAAGAGATAAATCCGCCCACGCTAATCTTACCATTTGTGTGGATGAAGCACGAGCATTTGCGGCGTAAGAAGCTGCTTATTTCAGCGGCGCAGGCGGGCAGGTGGGAGGGTGAGTGGGCGGGCGGGCGGGCGGGCGGGCGGGCGGGCGGGCGGGGGGGTAGGTGGGGGGGGAGCGGCGGCTGAGCGGGAGGATGAGTGGGCGGGCAGGTGAAGAGTTTTATGAGTGTGGGTGGGTGGATATGTGGGCAAGTGTGAATGTAAGAGAGAGGTCGGGCGGGTGGTTGGGAAGGACGGATGAGTGGCGGGCAGGTGAAGAAATGTGTGGGGGTGTGGGTATGTGGACGGGTGGGTGTTTTGGGTGTGTGTGTGGGGGGAGAAATGTGTGGGGTTGGGGGATACGCAGGCGGGTGAGAGGGCGGATGAGTTGACGGGTAGGTGGGCGGGCAGGTGGGTGGGTGGGTGAGTGATTGGTTGGGTGAGTTGGAGGCGGGAAAGTGGACGGACGGGCGGGTGTGTGAGTGTGGGTGGAAGGATGTGTGAGAGGGAGGACCGATGGTGAGAGGGCGTGCAAGAGCACCGGCAAGCGGAAAGGCCAGTGACGCAAACGCGAATTCTTTACAGGCGCGCCTCGTGGCCGATGTCTCAACGAAATTAAACAGTCGGGGATCTGCATCAACGACCTGTCGGGACACGAGCTCAAGAAACTCGCATCGTTCTTCACGCACAGTGGGCCGAAAAGCAGATTCTCAAAATCTTGCACAGAGAAAATGAAATAAACTTAACTTCACGGTTATAGAAAAAAATACTGCATTCGACCATTCTGTGATCTAATTCACGATGTTACAGAATAGTGTCAAAATTAAAGCGCGTGTTGTGTAAAGCAAGAAAACGGACTGCCGAAACTCCCCAGGGAATTTGATGCAGCCGATCAACGCAAAACAGATCACCAACCAGATAATAATTAACGAATTTTCTTTTTTTTTTTTTTTTTTTTTTATTATAGTCGCATCAACCAAAGGTTCTTAGCGACTTTTCAGTATTTTACATATTGCACTTACATTACATTATATTTCGTTACATTTCATTACATTACATTGCTTACATTACATTACACTTATATTTTATTGAATATATTAATCTTCTGGCAGAATCTTATTATTTCCTGTTGATATGACTTAGAATATATAACTGCTTCTAATTGTTGCTCCGGTGATAGGCCATCTCGTTCTTCCTGGAACTTAGGGCAAACGTTCAAAATATGAGATACCGTTAGTTCAACTTTACAAGAGTCACAGAGGGGCGAGGGTAGTTTGTGAAACAGGTGTGCGTGTGTTAAATTAGTATGTCCGGAGCGAAGTCTGGATAGCACTACTTGTTCTCGCCTAGTCATCTGTTTATTTATATACACTGAGAAGAAATCTGATTGCGTTTTATGGAGGTGGCTGGCTTTGTATTTGGTCCATTCTTGATTCCAGTTAGTCAACATTCTTTGTTCATAAATTTAAGGATGTCCGTTGTGGTGTTAACTAGGTTGTGAACTGTATTGTCTTGTTTCAGATTTACCAAGAAAGAGCGCAGTGCTAAACTCTTGAGTAACGTTGTTTCTAGGATGTGGGATCCAGGCAAATGAGATATCTTTTCCCGTTAATGATATCTGATAGTAGAGTTCAGTAATTGTTTGTAAGATTTCGCATTTGCGCTTACTATGATTTAACTGGAGTAGAGTGCTTGATGAGTTAGTTACAATTGAGAAAGAGGGGTGCGTGAGGTCTTTGACCAGTTTTAAACCCTGCATGATTCCATATAAACCTGTAGTTGTTAGGCTTACGTGGGGTTTGAATGTATACAAGTGCTGCGGTCAGCGGTATACACATTGACTTCCGGACCATCTGTCTTGAGAATGGGCTTGATACTGATAACAGTGTGTGACTTGTATTTCTAGCAAAATCATTGAGAACAGATTTCCTGTATTCTTCTGAGGATGAACTTTTCTAAGTTTCAGTAAAGACAGGTCAATTTTGAATTCTTGTAACAGCCAAGGTTGAATTTTGCATGGGCGGTTTTTTTCAATCTGAGAGAGTTGAATATTGTATTTCAAGAGGTTCCTTGATTTTTAGATAAAAGGGAATGATTGATTTATGTTTCTTGAAGAGATCCCGAAGGTATGGTGAAACATTGTTGGTTATAATTGGATTGATAGACGAGCCAGCTTTAATTGCATACTTCATGCCGAGCAATTGACGTCGGAAGTGTAGAGATGGCTCTTGGCTTAGTAAGTAGGCTACCAATAGGCGTGGTGCGGAGGCATCCTGTACATAAGCGGAGGGCTTGATTGTGTAGAGTGTCTAGCTTGCAAAGAACACTTAGGCTAGCGGAGTTGTAAATGATAGATCCATAGTCAATCTTACTTCTGATAATTGTTTTATAAGTAAGAAGCAAGATGTCTATATTCGCCCCCCAGTTGTTGTGGTTAAGATATTTGAGAATATTGCCGTTTTTACAGTTGTCGATCAGCTTCTGAATATGTTGTTTCCAGCTCAATTTGTTATCAAAGTATAGGCCTAGATTTTAGTACAGCGGACCGCAGGTAGGACATTGACACCAGTAAGAGATGCGGCAAAGTATGGTGCCTATTCCTGAAAATAGGATACATTCAGATTTTTAGTGGAGAATTTAAATCCTGACTTCAGGGAAAATTCGGAGAGTTTGTCGAGAGCTTCTGCATGTACTTTTGAGTGTTCAGCAGATTATTGCCTTTACATAGAACAATGATGTCATCCGCGTATTTCCTTATTGTAACAGGTAAGGCAATATCCTTGTCCACGTCGTTGATTGCGATAAGGAAAAGTGTTACACTCAAAACTGACCCTTGTGGAAGACCATTTTCAAGCATCCTAGGTTGAGATATTTGGTTATTAATTCTGACTTGAAGCTGTCTATTTAGTGTAAAATTGCGGATGAACTCGAACATATTTCCATGAACACCGATGTTGTGAAGAATTCTAAGTACTCTATAGGTCCAGACCATATCATAGCCTTTCTATGTCTAAGTTGACTGCAAGTACGTGTTGTTGATTGATGAATGCTTCTTGGATGAATGTGGCAGTATTCAGTAGGTGAGTTTGTGTGGAATGTCCTTGACGGAAACCAAACTGGTTGTTAGTCAAAATTTGTTGGGAATCCAGAAACCAACGTAGTCTATTGTTGATGATCCGCTCAAGAATTTTGCACATATTAGATGTTAGAGATATTGACGGTAGTTATCAGTTATAACTGGTCTTTCCCTGGGCTTAGGGACAGGAATAACAGTGGCCAGTCTCCAGGTGCTTGGGAAGGTCTTTTCTCTCCATATAGAATTGTAGATGCGTAATAGAATAGATTTTCCTTTAGGGTAGCTTTTAAGGAGAATATTTGGAATATTGTCGGGGCCAGGAGAAGAATTGTTGGACGCTTCAATAACTTCATCAAGTTCATGGGTGAGATATCCACGTTAATTTGGGAATTTATTTGCTATAATTTCATTCCTTTAGAAATTAGTTTGGTTTCTTGTTCATTTTATGTGAAAGAAATTCGTGCATGTAGTTGTTGGAACTCGAGTTTTTGGGAGAATGTCTTGGCAAATTGGTTAGCAATATCAGATGGGGCAGTAAGTATTTTATCGTTGCTTTTAATAAAGTTGATAAGTTGATTTTTTATTTCCTGAATAGCTTTGATTGTTCTCCATGTATCATTGATGTTACAGTTACCGTTTAATGATGATAAGTATTTAGACCAAGAATTGGTTTTGCTTTCTTTGATGACTCTTCTGGTGATAGCTCTGGTCCTTTGTATTCAAGTCTGTTCTCAGTTGATTTATGTTTCTTATAACGGTTAAATGCATGTTTTGAATTCTTATTGCTTCTTTACAGTCGCTATTCCACCATGGTGTGTTTGCTCTTTAATTTTGAAAAATAACTTAGGAATAGCCAAGTTTGCTTGCAGTAATAATCAAATTACAGAAGGCTTGATGGTAGCATCAATATTGTTAAATTTAAGGGTATATTATCGCCTATTGGGGATGCAGAAATGAAGTTCTGATATTCTTTCCAATTGGCTTTATTGAAGTTCCATCTGTTTACTTGAACTGAAGGAGCAGGTGTAATATTTATGTTGTTAATACCAATAAAATGGGGAAATGATCGCTATCATATGGGTAGTCTGAAACGTTCCAAGAGCATTTTGTGCGAGGGATGCTGATGATATAGATAAATCTATGGCGCTAAAATTATTGTTGTTGATGTTGACATGTGTAGATTCTCCAGTGTTTAATACAATGCAATCGTGGTATTCCAAGATGTCTTCAAGTACAAGACCTCTGTTATCTGTTTTATGGGACCCCCATACAGTGTTATGACTGTTGAAATCCCCTAAAATGAGGAAAGGCTTTTCCAGTTTATTAATTATGTCGATTAAATACAGTGTTATGACTGTTGAAATCCCCTAAAATGAGGAAGGGTTGTCTAAGTATAAATTACATATATAATTGAAGTTGTGAGAGTATCTTGATGGCATTTGTTTCAATATTAGATGGCAAGTTCAGTTCTTCATATGGGATGTGGTCTTTAATATATATTGCAACTCCACCACTGGCATGGTTAGTAGTAGTTCTGTTTCTGAAGAAGCATTTATAACCTTTGATATGGCCATGATGAGAATCTTTAAAATTAGTTTCTTGAATGCAGATAACATCTGGCTGGGTAAGGTCGCACAAATGCTGTAAACTTTCTAGTCTAGGATAGAAACCGTTGACATTCCATTGAATATTCATTTTGGCTGGACTTTACATGATTCTTCAGAGGGTGGTAGAACAGACTTCATTTTTTTACAAAGTCTGGTAAATCTTCTTTTTATTGTTGCATTTGGAAGATGTTGGTACAGATTAGACATCATTTCAAGGAGAGCTGATATATCAGGTGAGTAATCTTTGGCAATGAGGATGGGGTCAACAGCATTAAAAGAATTTTCCAGAAAGGATTTAAATTGATGGTAGGTAAGAGGATATTTGCCTTCATTGTCTTCAATAATTGATTTTAGAGGACATATTTGTTCCTCTAGAGTTCTACTTTTAGTTAATTCAGATTTCTTTGGCTCATTTGTTTGTTCTACTTTGTTAATTCTACTTTTTCAGTTTCAGGTCTACTTTTAGTAATTACAGATTTCCCTAATTCATTTAATTGTTCTTTTTTCTTCTTTTTCCTTTTAGGTTGTTTCAGGGTTTCATCTGTATTTGCTTTTCTGGTGGTACTTGAGGATTCAGGAACATGAGAGAGTCAGATTGTGGGCCTCTTTTGTTTAGTTTATATACACAATTATTGTCATTATCAGATTCCTGTTGATTAATGGAATGTTCAGATTGATTATCAGTTGTAGGTGATTTTGTTTGGGGGATTTCTTCATGGAGATTAGGGGTAGTTATGTCATTATTTGGGAGGACAGGAGGGAAGACTTCTGTTGATTGATAGTGGGCCAGATTGGTTTTCAAATTGTGGGAATCAGTTTGGAGGGTTTTTGGTGAAGGTTAGGAAAATTCTCATTGTCATTAACTGGAGGCCCAGTGATTAAAGACTTCTGTGCATTACTAGTAGGTGCAGATTGATTTCCATATGCAGAGAAATCACTGTTATTGGTTTGATTTTGCTAGAGGGACAGTGGTTAGCAATGTGGCCTTCCTGCTTGCATAGAAAACATACCACATTGTCAGTGGAAAAGTAAATCGGTATGTTGTGTCTTGATGGCATACCAGTGCAGAATCTGGTAACTTGTTAATATCATCCGGTCTATATAAATCTGCCTTTTAAAGCTCATAATATGAGAGAATCCAGGTTCCGAAATCCCAGCTCTGATAAATGACATCTTAGTGGAGGGTTTGATGTTGTTTCTATCGAAAATGTTCAGGATTACCTCATGAGGTATAACAGGACACACATTAGAGATAATAACCCGTACTTGCTTATTGATGAGTGGTCGTATATTCAGTTTTTGATTATTAATAGTGATAAATCTGTGTGTATTCACAATATGTTCAGCAATCTTTTGAGTTGAGAGGAAGAAACAGATTCTATTATTAGAAATTCTTGAAACAAAACGAATATCTGAAGGGTTAACGATCGAGGCTATTTTCGATACATAATCCTTGATGCTAATACCTTCTTGGGCATCAATCACAATCGCTTGACTTTTGTTAGGGTAAATTTCCGATTGCACTGCAAGAGAAAAGGTTTTGCTTACTTGTTTATCTGTCGGTTCTGAGGTTATGTTGCCGTTGGTGGAAGTTTCCATCGTGATAGGATGCCAGCCGCTGGGGCAGCTGACTTTTGAGTAAAAGCTGACTCTTCTTGTTGAATGGATGGAGAACACAGCACTTAGAATTACAGGAACTTACTCGTGTAACAATTTCTCACAACCTCGCAGTGTGCACCACAAACACGTCTACCGTTCACGGACGCACCATAGCGAATGGAATTTTCTTCTGCGGCTTAAAGATGCGACTATAGAATTTTTCAGACAGATACATGTGAAATGAGATGCATAATAAGCATGTGTATTAGCGTAAGGACGAAAACAATTTTATACACAGCTAACTTTCACTCTCGAGAATTTCTGGGCATCATGCCAGTGGCGGCTGGTTCGTATGTGCTGCAGTGCTGCAATATACTAGCCTTCTCTTCAGTAAATGAAATAATTATATTTCAAATTAACATATTTTTGTTACCGATGAATACATCGGTAAGTGTATATCAATTTTGGAGATATTCTTTGATTTTTCTTTACACTCATACCTACTTCTGGTGCCACATGGGATCCAGGATGTGCTGTTTTCAACGTGAGAGCCAGATGAGTTCAAGTAAAACCCAAGAATTCGTGTTGTACGCATGCTCTAAAATACTGGCTTTTAATGGTTGGAAGCTTTTAATGTCTGCGAGATTCACAACGCCTAACAGTGCTTCACAGATCTGCCTATCGAGTAGTATTAGAAAACGTAATTGTCAAATGATGGGGCTGATAGTCAGCGTACTAAGATAGCGGCAAAATCGAGATTCATCATGTAAGACAAGTTATATATGTTATTCAAAATAAATGTAAAAAATATACAAAATACTTTGGCACGAATGTAATCAATATTCTAATGTAATTCTAATGACCACATAATGTCGTTCTGATAGAATTACGTTAAAATTATGGACCAAGGAAAGGTCATCTATTGGGCAATGGCCGCGGATGTGGCCTTTATGTCCTCAAATGTTGGCTAATATCATCTCGTCATGAACGTTCTCAGCTGCGATAGGGACAGACAGCGGAGTTGTAACGTCACCATAAACTTCAATTTTTCCAATATCCTGAAACTGCACCGATATCGCTTTAAAATCGGTTTATTTCAAGTTTTGTTTATAACAAAAAGAATCGTCAGTGCTAAAAGCTGTAAATGAATGCTCATGTTGAAATAAAAATTTCATAAATTCTGATGATTGAATGTACACACAATATTACTATTTAGTTGAATGAAATAATTATTGACCTGTACAGGTAGGTGAAAACCAAAATGTACTACTCTCTATCCTTAAACCTACGTAAACGTTCCCAACATGATCCCACCCGACGGGCAAACACAATTTCGGGACACTTTCGTTTATTCTTAAGCGACCGTTCCTTGCATCAGGTTAAGGCCAAAGATGTTGCCGCGCTGATCCACTGGTGCAGTGAATTCGGGCGCTGTGACGCACTGCGCTTAGGCCGGTGAGCGCCTGGAGCCATCTCCCGGAGTTTAATTAAAACTTGAGGCCGCAGAGGCGCAGACCGCCCAGGCCGCCGCCGGCGCCGAAGACCTGCGCAGCCCTCCGCTGAGACACGCCCACGCGCCTGCCGGCTTCCAAAAACTAGGCGCTCCACTCGCTCATAAAGGCAATGGGTGGAAACACACAAGGGGCGGGCCTGGAGAGGTGGCTATCATCTCATCGCCTGATGTCACTGCACGGCCTCTGACCGGGAGGTCGTAAGTTCGAGTCCCGACGGTGGCAGGATTTTCGACACTAGGTAGGTCGAGTTCGCTCGCACTCTGGAGGAAAATTCCAGCGGCCGGCTGCTCTGATCGGTAGTTTTCCGTGGTTTCTCCTGTCAATGCCAGGAGAATGCGGGAGTAGTACAGTACCGCCCACGGACCACGCGCGATCTTCCCTTCCACTTCCTTGTCCTATCCTCATCCCTTACTTGCACATTCTTGCACTAACATGGACTACACTACCACACATGTCGAGAGACCAATAGGCAGCTTAGAGCTTGTTCCGGCCTGGGGCGGTGCCCCGATAGTGGGAGGTACCTGGTGCGGGAACCCTAGTCGATGTGAGGTCGGCGCGAGATTTTATCATTTAGCAGGGCAAGATCACCGTTCCCTCACAAATGAAAAAGCACGCACTACACTTACAGAGTAATGACCGTAGCAGTTGACGCGCTTGGATTAATTAACGGGCGGCGCGGAGCGGCGCGTCAGATTCAGTCGCGCATACACGACGCGAAGCGACGCAACGCGAACTGGCGCGAATAGATGAAAATGGCGCTGGCGAAAGCACGAAAGTTATGTTTGTATTAAAATATGTATTTAAAATGGAAATTATTAAGTGGACGGGGTGAATGCAGTGTGTTGGAGGAGCATGGGCAATACCACCATCTATTTCCCATACTTCTATAATGAGAAACTTTGTGCGAATATAAATAGTACAGAGTAGGACCAGAGGACAGAAAATGTATGAGTTACGAGAATATAAAAAAATAAATACTACTTGAAGAATCCTTTGTCTGGGGAATTTCTTTTCACATCTGGTGTACACCTCAGATCAGATGGTGTTTGGGCACTCTGCCAAATTGGCCACCAGGAAAACACATCATTAATTAACAGTTCCTCATTCATGATCCACGCTTGCGGGTTGAGATCGTGGGAATAGGGAAAAGAATCAAACTTCTCTGTTCTAAATCACCCCGCGCCGCACCGCTAGGTTCGTGCTCATGCACGTAGCCATACATAAAATTAGTTTTTGCCGCGTCGCGTCGGGTCCTGTATGTTTCTACACGATCACACCCTTAAATTTACTGTGGAGCAACATCAGTTGCGGCCTCTGGGAGAATAGTGGCCTCTTTAAGCTCAAAATTTGAAAAATAAGAACAGGAGACTTTCCACTTTCTTCAAACTTGCAAAACGTGGAGCTAATCCCTTCTATTCGTGAGGATTAGTACGACGAATTTATTTCTTTTATCTTAATTTCTATTTAAAGAATAAGATGAAAACATTTGATTAACAATGGCATTTCTATAATGAAATATGAACCGGTACTTTTTACGACATTTTGGTCTTAAATTAATTAAGCGGATAGAATGTGAATTGCCAATACTGAGTCAAAGCCAAAATTTTGTAATTTCTATTATATAAGAAAGAGGTATACATTGAGAGTCACAAAACGAGTTTGGTGCTACAGCCCAAGAATTCGCAGATAACTACGAAAATGTTTTTAACTGTGACCACTACTGTTGTTTTACCACACAAGCAATTGTTCATGCAATACAGACATACCATATTAATGTCATTATTGTTACATATGTATAGAACATTAGAAGCGCGAAAACTGTTACCATGAACAACTTCCTGTGCATATCCCGAAATTGGCGGTCATTTGTTGAAAAACGCCGTGATTGTTTCCTTCATTTATTGTGCAATGTCTCCGAAAGCTGATGGTTGATTTCTTTGCGGATGGTTTTCAAACATACTCGAATCACCGGAGTTGAATCTCCTTCTTACCTTCATACTTGAAACTACCCACGTGTACCCCTCTTCCAGTTCTTTCGATGAATTCTCTCTCTTCTTCTTCTCTTTCTCCCTCTCTCTCTCTTTCTCCCTCTCCCTGCCTTTCTCGCTCTCTCTTCCTCTTTCTGAATTCTCCTTTTCTCTCTCAGAATGTGTGGGAGTGTAGTGCATGTGTCTGTGTGTATGTGTGAGTGAGGGGCGGGGATAGGGCGTGGAAGAGGAAGGAAAGAACACGCACGGTCCGTGGCCCTTTTGTTAGGGTATCGCTCCAGCATTCGCCCTGGTGCTGATCGGAGAAACCTCGAAAAAACACCGATCAGAGCAGCCAGCTGCTATAATTCTGCTCCAAACAGTAGTTGAGCTCTACTTAGCTATTTAACTAGTGTCGAAAATAGGGACCCGAAACCTAAGACCTCTCGATCAAAGCCACTGCAGTGAGCTTCAATGTCATCTGTGAGATAAATTCAGCCAGTGTAACAACCCGATATCTTCCGAAAAAATAACAACAAAGTAACTGAATACTCATGATTGTCAACTGTACCTAACATTATTGCACCTGACGTGTCAACAGCGCACAGACCTCGAAGTGAACACATTCCCAATTAAATTTGTACCAGGACTTTTGTAACTTCGCATCAGCTCTCGAGTTAGAACTCTCACTCTCGGATATGTCAATGCCGGCCTCAAAATGATGTTGGATAACTAAAGTAGTTTCTTACTTGTGAAGTTGCGGTGAAAATCTTACATTACGAGCTTCCATTTACACACAGGTCGCGATTGACGTGATGAGTATAATGATAGTCACATCTTGAAATATTTACATGAGAGGGAGAAGAAAACGTGTTAGGGCAACGCACTGCTCACCACTTTCCCATAGGGCGGTGATGCCAAGATAACTGCCACCAATGAGACTTGGTGGCACAATGAAACATGCCATACACGCAGCCCACCACCTCACAACAAGAGAACAGTAGGGAAAGTGACTCTGGAAGGGATAGGGAAATAGGTTTAGTGGTAAGTTGTAGTTGACATTTACATAATTGAAGTGATTGAAGGCGTCATTGTCAACAATACTATTTATTTCAATAAGAGCAGCTTTCGATGGCTGAGCCATCATCATCAGCCATCATGTCCGATATCCGTTCGTGATGAACTCCAAAATCTCTTCAACCTATGCATGGACCAAAATTACTTCACTTTTGACAATAAATTTTACAGACAAACTTCAGGAATTCCTATGGGCTCACCCCTCTCTCGTCTTCTTGCAGATATTTTATGGACTCTTTCGAACAGACCATCTTCCTTTCAAATCATCCACTTCTCAAAAACATCACATATTGGCACCGTTACGTAGACGACATCCTTGTTCTCTGGACCGGTACGACTAGACAAATTGACCACTTTACTAACTTCAACACCATACATCCTGATATAAAATTCACTACAGAACTACAGAATGAAGACAAATCTATCAATTTCCTAGACCTCAATATAAGCATATCTGAAAACAAACATGCATTCAATATTTTCAGAAAACCGAAGACATTGTCATCCACAACTCTTCACAACGCCCTATTCAACACAAACACGCCGCCTTGCACTACATGTTACACTGATTACTAAGCCTGCCTCACACTAAATCTCATTTTCTGCAGCATGGCAAACGGTTACAACACAGCTCTTGTCAACAACATATTACGCCGCAAAATTCACAAACGGAAACTGAAAATGTACACTACACTCTCTAATGTAACACTAACATCTGACAACTACACTTGCTTACCATATTTTGGAAAACTTTCAGAAAAAGTCGCACACAATATACCCAAAGCCGGTATCAAATTTTCATTCAAAACACAAAATTCTCTCAGAAAAATCTTATCACCTAAAACACACACAGATCTAGAAAAAAGCGGTGTCTACGCACTACCTTGTCACGATTGCGAAGCAAAATATATTGGTCAAACAGGCAGAACTTTCAATATAAGAATAAAAGAACATATTCACGCTTGGAAACAACACCTGCAAATCTCATTTTGCCAATCATTTACTTCAGACAGACCACACATTCAATCCACACACAGACATTCACATACTGGAAATAGAAAAGCAATATCATACCAGATTAACAGTGGAAAACCTTCACATCCATCTCAATAGTAACCTACTGAATGTAAACATAAACTACAACCCCTCCCCTCTGCTAAAATTACTTTTTTGATACCACCCTCACACCACACTCTTCGGGGGTGACACAACACAGCACACCGCACCCAGGTCATTAACCCTCCTCCTCCACCACACAGCCGGTACTTAAGCTGCTAGGCCCGCTCGAACCCGTGTAGTCGTTTTTGTGACTTCCAGACAGCAAGTAAGAAATGGCTCAACTTACTTTTTTGTATTTTCTCTCTCAAAATTGTATATGTATATTTCATTCATTTTCTTGCTGAAATTTAAAAAACTACTATAATACAAAATGATCTAAGTCTCCGTCCCCTTCTTTCTTTCATTCTTTCTTTTCTTTAATTCTTCTCCTTTCATTTCTTAAGAGATGTTTTTTAAATTAAAAACTACTATTGTATCTTTTTAATAATTTTTCTTGTATCAGAGAAAATCTCGGAAATGATAGATGATGCCTAAGCCATCGAAAGCTGCTCATTGAAATAAATAGCATTGTTGACAATGACAACGCCTTCCATAATTTCAATTAGGGATAAGGAAAACAAATTAAAATAAACTCGTTGTTTTAATGTTTATTAACATTTTTGTTTTCATGTTTCTGCACTGCTCTCCAGTTAACTGAACCAAAATATTTCATATTGAATGACGAACCCTTTGCTGCAGAGTTGGACAACGCCATCGCTCTAATTGAGTTAGCGACTACTAGCGCTTACGAGCATGCCATGAGGCGGGTAAAAACTACCAGTACACAATCTTGACATCATTGCCACATGAATATATCTAACATCTTTCGATGTGGCCTCTACACTATGAATACGTTGTAGTGGAAGTTAATTTCATAAACCAGGTTATTAACCTTTTTATAAGTTTTCTAATACACTAACGCACTTCTTTGGTCTTCTGCAAATCGTAGAGATTTCACAATTCTGTGGAAACTAATGAAACACGGTTTTCAAATGACAAGAACTTCGATCATAATTTTGTTAGACACGGAATAAAATTTGAAAATGTTTTATAACGGTAGAAATAACCAGTAAATCATGGATACAAGAAATGAAATGGCTGTCTCATGCTTGTTTCTTGTAATTTTCCACTTATAAAACTCGTAATGAAATTTTGTTTTATATTTTTACAGGCAATGGTTTCCATTGCCTCGATGTATTAACTGAATTGGGGAACTGCTGCTTCTCATTCTACAGACCATCAATATTCGAAATAAGGAATATTAAGTTAACTAAATAAAAATCACTTTCTCGAGGTTTTCCTCTTGGCGTGTGAAATACACACCTTTTCACACTTTTTTAGTTCACTTTACAATGAAGGTTTTGGGTTGGCAAAAAACACTCCCTCTTCGCGAGAAATATATGCTAAGTGAATAGCAAGTCACGTAAGCGTGATTATCCATGTCTGCACCGTAGTTGGTGCGACGCTCCTAAAATTATTCAAACTTTTAACTTTGCTACATTTTCAGAACGCTTTCGTCTCTTTCCTACAAAGTATCCTCGAAGCTCCCATTCCTTTGAAACTCTCCCCGACCTGCTGCATTTCGCCGAAATGAAAAAATTCCATTTCCCTCTAAATACAATTACATCCCCAGTATATGTCATCTCCTCGCCACATGCCACTGCATTCGTTAGACCACACTCTAACATAATTCAACTCCTACAAGCTATTTGGTCTGCCCAATCTCCCACTGTCTTCAGAGAATATGGACGCTAGAGGGAGATGGAGATGAACTGGCATGATTGTGCAGTATTTAAATACTTGGATTTGAAAAACTGTATTTTTGAGTTTTTTAGCAAGTATTTTAGAGGTGTATTTTAATACATAAAGCAGGTTTATTTAAAAATACTTAAAATACTTCAAATACAGACGAAGAAGAAGATAGTTTGGAACGAGGATAATTTCTTTTTGATTCCGGTAGTGAATGCACCTGATTGAAAAGCTCCTTCCAGCTATTGAATTTGGATTCTCTTCATTTTTAAATTATAAATCTAGATCATTAAAACTGCTGCACAATTATCCGACAATAAAAAAGGCGTTTATTCGTTATAATACTAGATTATGTTCGTCCACGCCAGTCCAATGAGTTTTCCTTTGCAGGTTTTATACATTCGCCAACTAGGGATTTATTGTCTGATGATTTATGTGAAACATTAGTCGTTTTAAACGAAAATTCTATTTCCTTGTGTTAGACATATTTTTGATATCATTTTATATTTGAAAATGTTTATACATATTGTTACAATCCGTGTTCAGAAATTTGCATGACTGTCAATTATTATATATTTACAGAATTTTGAGTATTTGAAGTATTTTAAATACATGTGTATTTAGCATATCAAGTCCTAATTTATTTTGTGTATGTATTTAAATACTTATTTATAAAATATTTTGACGAAGTAAATTTAAAGTATTTTTCCCAACCCTGTGAACTAGAGATGGTCGCCGATTGCGCTATCAACTCAGGTGACAAGGGGCGTCTACTTATAAGCCTCCCTTCTCCCTCAACAACACCCCCAGACACACACACACACACACACACACACACACACACACACTCTTATCTTCCCACGCCCGTCACTCAACCCACATTTCATTCCTTTGCTCCTTACCTTACCTTCCATTACTCCTCTCAACCAACAGCTCTTCATCTTTGCTTCACAAAATATTGCTTCTTTTAGTACTCTTACCATGTCAAATATCCGTTCATTTGTCAGTGGCTTCACTGACATTAGTTTCCTTTCTGAGTTTTCTTTAACTTTCAAACAAACCGTTTTTTCTTATCACTCCTTACCAATATTTGTCAAAAAGCAAACAACATTTTACCAAATAATGCAATTCTCACGCCCTTCCTGAAAACAAACTTTCTCGCCATTACGCTGTGTTTTTAACTTATTGCTCAGTGTAAGAAAATTCCCTCCACTCTGAGCGCCACTTACGGTAGTCCTGCCTGACAGTACACGCGAGCTCCATTATACTAGTCACTTTCCACATCACATGTCATGACTCGTTGCCCATATTACGCCACCCACATGGCCACATTGCAACAGAGGACACCACGCCCAACCTGGAAGTCTCCGAGCACATGTCACCTACCTCGCTTTCTGCTATCTTCTCTCTCTCTTCCCCCCTCTCTCTCTCTTCTCTCTCTCTTCTCTCAAACGACCCCTACGAGACACTCCTTCCCTGCCGCAAACATCAATCCTATTAAAATGACATTGTAATCAGAACATTCAACAGGTCAGTATTCACTACGCATTCACTACACGTCACAAGGTTTCAGCATTCCTCGCCAAGCTACTATTCGCCCAACAATATAAATTCCTTAATTCAACATCATCTAATCTCCCTCCCATTTCTCCCATCTCAACGACCTTTCACTACTTTTAAACCCAGCCATAACATATAGCCCCTCCTCCCGCCTCAGTGCTCCGTTACAATCGTTACTTTCAAAGTCACGCCACGCCACCTCTGTCATATCCCACCACCTCCCTTCAAATCCAAGTAGATCCCACCACGTCCCCACCAACGACGCCTCCCGCCCCGCCCCCACGTCAAGGCCTCCGGCGCCCCCTCCCCTCGCTCTAAGCCGGCGGTCACAGTGGAACCGATTGTGGCCGAAATTTCGGTTGGCCGTCGTCAGACGTTTGGATCCGATATGCCCGATGCGTTCAAACATGAGCTAGTAAATGGAAATTGGCATATTGAACTCGAATTCCATTTGCCCCATTACTATCACGTAATTGAAAGAATCGGGCATATCGGAGGCAAATGTCCGACGTCGGCGAACCGCAATTTCGACCAAAATCGGTCTCACTGTGACCGCCGCTTAGGCTGAAAAATTAATTACGAAATTACGGGCATAATCGGATGATATCCTGTCTGGAGGAGAATTCTAGCGACCGGCTGCTCTGATCGGTAGTTTTCCGTGGTTTCTCCGATCAAACCAGGCGAATGCCGGACAGTACCCTAACAAACGGGCCACGGACCGTGCACGATCTGTCGTTCTTCCTTGTCCTATCCTCTCCCTACACCACACCACATTACAACAAGACATGCACTACACTACCACATATTCCCGGAGACCGGTCGGGAGCTTAGAGCTTGTGCCGGCTGGGTCGGTGCCCCGCTGGTGGGGGAGTCCTGGTTAGGGGGAAATCCCGCTAGCCGACGATAGGTCGGCGCCGGATCTCGCCATCCAGCGGGGAAAGATAACCTGGGTAAAACACGCACTACACTTACGGGACTAATGACCAACGCACTTAACGCACCCGGAAACACGTAAAAATCAATCAATCGGATAATTTCGGGTGCAACATTCGGGTGATTCTCCGATGAAAAAAGTGGGACGTTTTCCGGTAGCGAGCGACCGATATTTCGGCTGCACTGTGAAGGCGTTGCCGCCTGGCGCCGCAACCCACAGCCCCACTTCGCCTCCAGCGCGGCGGCGGCGGCGCGCGCGCACGTGCGATGAAAGAGGAGATTCCGGCGCTGGCAGCGCGAATCCGCGCGGAAGCGTCTCGCCTGAAAGACGCGAAGGCGAATCCGGAATGCACAATGTGCCGGCGGAGAGGACGAGGCGGAGGCAGCTGTAAACAAGCTGAAAGAAAATTCCATCTCAGCAGCGAAGCTCTTTTTTTTTACCAGCTTCTCTCGACGCGGAGCCGCGGCACGTCTGATGGAAAGGTAACTCGGAATATGGCACGCAATAAAACTGAGTGTTCACGGGTCATTTACGAGTTGAGTAAATGTATGAATTTTCCAAGTCATAGATAGAATTGTACAAGTCTTTGCGATGCTTGTCTTCTCTAGAAGAGAGCAGCTGAATATGAAAGAAAAATAGCATCAGATCGTTGAAGAAACAAGGTCAATCGAACTAAAGTTTTATAACCTATCGCACTGTGTCAAATACAATGCTGATTATTGGAAGAACGCGTGCATAAAACATGTGTTAAGCCAACAAAGGCATGCATCTCGGGTACTCGGGGAACACCAGTGGGGAGGGGATCAACGCCCCCAGACGTCAGGTCAACGACCACAGAATAAATTGTAAAATAATTGAAGAGAAATCTTGAATTTTTAAGAACCAATGCTACATGTACTTATCAACATATTACAATGCAAGTTTGCATTAAAATATTTCCAATTTTTGAAGGTATATAGTTAGTGCAAAGAGTGATCGTATGCCTACACCAGAAGCTAAACGTCTGATTGAACGAAACATTGGAGGTAATAAATGTGCCGAGCGTAAAATATAAATTATTAAACTATTTTCAAAATATATCTAAAGTTGTCAATAGACTTTTCAACCAATAAATGATAGGGTTTGTGTTCATAAAACAGCGATAAATGGTCCCCGAACTAGTAGACCAAAAATGTTCATTGAAGTAGGTAAACAATTTAATATTATTCGAGAACTAAAGAATCCCAAAATTAGTGCGGGAGAGGAAATAAGAAAACGTGAGGTTGAAGTGTTAGTACAGTGCGCAATATTTGTGGAGGGAAGAAGTATCATGCTTTGGAAATGATTTAGACGAGTAAAACAATTTGGAAACAGTTAATAAATTTTGCAAAACAGTATCCATCGAACTTTCTGAATTCAGTCACATTTTCAGAAAAAAGCAAACGAGAAAAAAAAGTTTTTGACTCCGATGGGCGATGCATAGCGTAACCTTAATACAGAACTGAACTCTGAATACATTATGCCTACAAAGAAATAATATGATGATCCCAAGATAGTCTAGGGACGCAAGAATGCGATGAAACACATATTTATTTACATTTGAAAGGTAAAACTCTTCGTTAATGCGTTGGAAATGGAACTCGGAAATAATTTAGCGTTTCAACACGACTGTGGCACTGGGAAAGTTTCAGTTATTGACTGTGGCTGCTCTACATCGCGAAAAAACAAATTCATTTACGTCCTCAATTCCTTGACATGAATCCTAAAGATCATATGTGGTATGTTCTTGGAATACGAAATAGAAAATATATAGGTGAATCTTATAAATAAAATCTTAAACATGCTCTCCTAAAATAATAAAATTCGCTTCAACAAAAGAGTTGAAATCCATGCCACTAAGATTGGAGGTGATAATGAAACCAAATGGGAACCCTTTACATGGTTTTAAATGACTTTTTTTGTTAAAAATAGATGTGTTGATGTTTTACGTTTTCAAAAGCGGAGTATTTTCCTTTCTTTGTTTGTAGGTTTGTAATATTTTGTACTTTATGAAACGAGGAAATCAAAAGTAGGTTTCCTGTAGTCATATTTCTGTTATCTACATAGTTCTCTAACATCTCGTTTATTTTCTAAAGATTTTTTTGCCATGTTTTCTTAGGTGTACGGCCGCTTTCTGTAAATATTTTGAACATTTTCTGTACTGTGATCCTTTCCGCAAGGACACATAACCGTGTCCTTTTTTAAGAACTGGTTCAACATATTCAAAGTTCTTCAAATTGCACAACTGTTATCTAAATCGAGAGATATTACACTAAGATTGCAACATGTCTATGGGAAGACATGGCTGTAAGAGAATGCCGGAATTTTCAAAAAGCGGTTGCGCATGGTATTTTCTAATTATTTTACGTATGACGGTTTCTATTTTTTTCATAAACCTCTCATAAGAGTTGAAAGACGAAACAATCATTTATGGTTAAGAAATTTTCTAATAATACAAGTCCTAATGGATGAAACGGTACCTTTACTTAAACAAAGAAAGAGCAAACAAACTCAGCTGAATCCATAATTCACCCGCAGACACCCACTGGTATGTGACTGTTAATGGTACGTTCCTTTAGTCACCGCTTCTATCAAAACGCAGCATTAGACATTCTCGATCGTCCTCTCAAGAAATATGAAGTCAAAAGACCGGCTGTAATTTCCGAAGTCTTCTTAAATATTATTCTGCATTTAACACTTGAAGTTCACTAAAAATGCATCGGCACGTCGCATGCAGTCCGCAAACTTTAGGTTGTTCACTTCACAGCTGGTTTAGTGGATCGAGGACAGTAGTCTTGCCAATTGCATTCAGGTCAATTGAGCGCTAGACATACATCTGACACCTTCAAATAATAGAATTTAAGTTAAAATAGTGTTAGCATGGTTCACAATGCACAAGCTAATGTTGAAAACTTTCAAAAAATCGAAAGGAGATAAATCGTAATTATTTACCTCTCGGAAATTCGTTGATCAAAATAAGATCCTTGTCTACATTTTCAAGGTTATTATGGAATATAAATGTTCTATTTCCAGTTTCATCATATGGAAGCATTTTTAAATTCACTTTCAATGGGTGCTTCTTATTCTACTTACCTTACAATTTACTTTTTTATGTGGCCTAGATATTTGATACGAATCGTGCTTTAGTTTACCAAGATAATTTGCATTGAAAAACTGTATCATTAATTTTAAATTAATAGCATAATAAATTCTGTTACAATGTCACAGAATGGGCAGTTATTTTTCGGAAGGCAATTTAAATCTACCATTCGTCTCTCTTAATATGGAACCGGTATCAGGTCACGGACGAACGCCTTCTTGACCCTCTCCTTCCACGCAGCAAGGCGTTCAAACGTCGCTACTGGGCACTGGTAAGCGCACCGGTTTGCCTCAGTTGACAATAAGTCGTCTTTATGGTACCTTGAAGTTGTGTAAGTCACACTTAGAATCACTCAAACCACACCTCTGAATTTCTTTCTGCACTAACGCATAAATACCCATTGAGTACTCACGGTGAACCTAAGGGGGTGGGGTGGGGTGATCATTTGGATTTTGCACACTCGAAATCAATTACATTCTATTCACAAAAATAGTTTTACAAATTTCCTTATCTACAGAACATTAGCAAGTTACAATATCTCAATAAGTCACAATATCTCAATTGAATAATTATAAATCATTTAATAAAAATAAAGTTTAAATTAAGTGTTAATTAAAAATTATTTATAGGAAAGCATCAACTCGGCTGGACACTTCACCAGAAGCTCCTCCTCAGAAAAATCCCAATCGCGCCACGGAGCATATCCGTACGCATTCCCGAGGTCCACTCGCATTAGTTCTAATCCATCTACTCAGTGAAAGAGTTTTTTGAGTTAAAATGAGATACTTCCTTTGAATAAAATCAATAAAAATACTCATAAAGAGGTGCAAAATCGTAAAATTAAGCAATTCTCTAAAAGGCAATAGCGTCTTTACTAATGTAAAGTAACATTACTAAAGAACTAGTGTTAAATTATTCATAAATATCCGTACAAACAACTTTGTTCTTAAGTTAACTGTTAGTTGTTTGTTATTCTCATACTTCAAATCTAGTTCACATATTTTCTCTTTTGAATACTAATTTTGACCTCGATAATCCTTTTAGTTAATATCCTTTTACTGCAACCAATCTGGTTTCTTTATTTGGCCTATGATCAGATTACGTACTCCGTTCTACCTTCACAGCACGATCCACAATTACTGGCTGTTGTTATGAACGACTTTCTTCCAAATTCGTATTTCGTTTCACAAGTGATTACACTGGTAACAGTAACATATAAACGGACATTCAACGTTTTAAAAAAACGTACAATTTATAAATAAATAGGAACATCATTTTACATTCCAGGCGGTTTTGATTGAGAAAGCAGATAATCGTGCCTTGACCCTTTCTGCTATAGAAGGTCATTCCACTGGTTCACTTCTCGATTGGAAACCGAGACCCAGACATATCGTGAAGTACAGCAGTCGCTAAAGCGTACCGAATTTGCCAACTCGCTCGAAATTCAGCAGTTACGCAAAATATTTTAACCCGTACCGTTGACCAACTGCGCGATCGACGCTCTCCGCCAGGGTGACGGCAACGGACAGACAGACAAGCGCGCGACCTTCTCAAGGCAAAACTCGCGAGTGCGTCGGCAGAAGGTTGAGCCCGGCGACGGCGGCGGAGGTGGAGGTGGGGGCGGGGGCGGCGGCGGCTGTGGCGCGAGACAGCGATAGGCATCTGGTGGGGTCGGCGGCCGCGCGGCCGATCGGGCGGGCGAGAGAGGGGGCGGCTCGCGGTAGAGGATCGGGAGAGGGGGTAGTCCAGCGGGTGGGTGAGCGGGGGGGGGGTGGGCGGGAGGATGGGCGGGAGGGTTTTCGGAAGGGTCGTCACGCGGGCGGGCGGGCGGGATGGTGGGCAGTCCAGCGGGGGGGAGAGGTGGACGGTTGGGCAACTGAGTGGGACAATGACTGGCGTGGGCGGACGGACTGTTATGGGGGGTAGGTGGAAGGGCGGGCGGGAAGATGGGTGGGTGGGTGGAAGTGGGTTGTTTGGTTAGGCGTGTGGGTCGGCGCATGTGGATAGATGGGGCGGGGCGAGCAGGCGCAGCTGAGAGAAGCGGCGTGCCTGTGCTGGCACTACGCCCACGCGCTCGTCACCGCTGTCCCCACCGCCGCGAGTCACATACCCGCGCACTTACCCATAACCCTGTCCAGACGACCCTCCGGTTGTCATTTTCACAAGTACCCGTTCATTACGTACTTGATTCACCTGCTCATGTACTGCCAGACAAAACACCATTGAAGTAAATAGAAATTTGTGAGAATAAAGAAAAAATAGAACGAGAAAATGTCTCTCATAAAACCTTTTTACTTATGCGGTTTCGCAGCCATCATAATTAGCAGATCTTTGTATAGAAAAAATCTTACGAAACTCTAAATACTTCAAGAAATTAATTATAAATAAAACAATAAAGTCAATAACTCACACTTTATTTTCATGTAAAAAAAACAATTATTAGATTTATACCGTACAGGCAATTCATAGAACCAAAAATAAACTACTGTGTCTCAAAAATATGAATAGCTAAATTGACATTAATCGGGTCAATAATAAAATTTTAAAAAATTATCTCAAAATAAGATAAAAATCAGGAAAAGAGAACATTATGAATGGGAAAAACTGAAGTTATGAACTGAAAAACTGACACAAAATTGCATACAAATGATTTCTTTAAAATACATTAATACAATTTGAGTCATTTTCAAGATTTGTGTTGCAATTACCAATGACAGTTCGGTAACAAAAGGTGACGTCTCATTCCAATCACCAATTTTCTCCGATCTCTCATCTGATTCAAGGATCTGAAAATTTAAAACGGATCTTTTCTTTTTAAGAGGTACGTTAAATAAACCCCCAACAACATTTTCGAAATTTTCTCTAAAAAATATAATTTAAAAAATTACTCGAATAGAGCAAGTGGCATTGAAAATATGGAACAAGTCCGATTATCATTAAAACTTCAAAATTAAAATGTACGAAAAATATTCAAATATCTCAAGCTTTTTGCCGAAGGGATGTTTTTTCAAAGAAACCTGTAGTCAGTAGATACAAGAATCGGTAAATAGAAGTTGCAATGTATGTGCATATTTCTAAAGCGTTGCAAATAATGCGATAAATCACTTGCTGTTGTACCGAAAGTAATTTAAAATGGAAATTGAATATAAAGAAGATGTGTAATGCTCCTTGCGGAAAAAAATAAATAGTAAACTACTACAAAAGGGGTGAAAAAGTTTCAAAGACACTTTTCTTGATACTGTGTCTGTTTTCATTCATCACCATCAACCTTCACTGATTCATTCATATCATCGCCAGTATAAGTATCAGATACTCAGGTCAGAAGACATGCATACAAACACCCAAATTCTATCCAGGCAGATTTTATATCTCTATCTCTGAAACATGAAATACAGTTCAAAGAGCATTCACGACCTATGTAAATTGATTCCCGTTTCTGAACATAATGAAGTATTTCTACAATTGTTTGCTTACTATAAGTAGTAAAAGTCAGAAAGTATCATTCGTCATTTGATTAATTTCATTTTTTCAACGATGCCAAACGAACAAAAGAATCTAAATATATGGCAAGTGTGTGTTAAGTGATAACGATAAAAGGAATAACTTGCCATCCAGATAAAAAGTTTGTGAGGGCTAGAGACACATTTCGACTATTTCGTCTATGTAATAAATTAATTTTGTTGAGATGTTTATTTAGTGCTCGAAGACAAAGTATTTTGCTCTGTATGCATGCTGACCCGTGAACCACATTTATGAACGTTTTTCTAATCGGTCCTATTATACCAGTAACTAAAAAATGGCGATTTTTAACTAGCGCCACTTTTCCTGATCTCTAACAAAATATCATTTCATAATTGTAATATTCATCTTATTTACAGAAGTTGTTTGTTATACAATTCAAATTGGAGAAAGACACAAAAGCAGGTATCATTTTAACGGTGAAATATTATTCTACGAATTTGTAATTAGTATTCCTACGTTTTTTCAGCTTACCATCAAACAACTAGATCGCAATCAACTTCTCATTTCCACTGGGAAAATAATAATATAATAATAATAATAATAATAATAATAATAATAATAATAATAATAGTTACAATCGAAATAAGCACCTCTTCATGGATTTCCAACGCAGGTCCCGTCAAAAAAATTTCGCGTGATTGCTGAATCCAAAAACCGGTTGAGAGCCACGCGAATTAAGAGGTTTATTACAAGATGGAGTCCCGCATGGAAAATCCCCGCCGCGGCCGCCGTGCGGAGCTCCGCGCCGCGTAGGTGGCCTCGCCGCGCGGTTGCGCCATCCTCCAGGGCGTGGCTCAGGGGGCGGGGGAGGGGCAGAGAAACCGCAGCGTGTCACATGGCCGCCGCGCGCGTGTCCCCCAACCGGGTCGGCGGCCGCGAACCCAGCCCCTCCGCGCCGCGCCGCCTGCGGAGAAATGCACTCGCTTCCTTGGCCAGTGGCCCGAGCCGCACGGTGCAAGCGAGCAGGGTCGCAGCGGGTTCCAGAGGGTCGCCGAAGAAACAGTGGGTATTGAGAAGAGAGGTTTAGGGTAAAAACAGGACACGACACGACGCGACGCGGTTGGAATAAAATCGTGTATGGCTATGTAAATCGGCATTAATATTAATATAATCAGGCCCAATTATAACAGATTATATATGAGTAATTACAGAAAAGCAGTAAAACATGAATTACATAAAATACTTGTTACTAAAAAAATCTAAACAGAATAACGTCGTGAATTGTTATGCATCGTATATTGCTATGTATATGTATTGCATCGTGTATGGAATAAAATCTTGTATTGATAAGTAAATTAACATTAATATTAATATAATCAGGCCCAATTATAACAGATACATACATTTTTTAGTTATTACACAAAAATCGTACATCATGAATAGTTATTAAAAAATATATCTAAGCAGTAAAACTTTATTATTCAAGCAGCTGTTTTAGCAAAGGTTTTTGTTCAATATTAATTTGCATTATTCATATGCAATTAATTTGTACGTCTGTCGTAATTGGTCCTAATCTACATATTTAAAAAAATAAGGTATTCTGCCATGGCTTCGTTTAGAGCTTCTACTAAACCGATTGTAGTATTTTTTCCTTTAAATGAAAGAATGTGATCCCTAGATGTGTTATCAGATATTGTTTGTGTTGATTCACCACCATTTACGGTGTAAATTAATTAATTAAATTATTCTTTAATAGTACGCTGATCAGTAGTCAATTGTTTTCTTCCAAAGGGTGACTGTTTCAAAATCGATTATATGAAACCCTAGATGTGAGTCAACGTTGTTTCATGGTGACGCTGCTTGATGTTTTGTTTTGATTTTTGAGATTTGTTCACAATTCGTCACGGTTTTGTTTCAGTGTCATAATTGCATTGTGGCGTTGACAGTTTGCATGTATTTGCTTTTGTGATGTATTTTATAGATAACATTCGGACAGTGGGTTTTTGCTCGGTTGTACTGAAGTAGTGAAGTTGTTTACAGGTTATGTCGAATTCCGAATCGTTGCCCACGCGCCCCAAAAGACGCAAACGTACATTAACTGGACGCAGAGAATGAGAAAGTCAGTGCAGAAAATGTCAGTTTTGTTCTGCTTTGTACTTCCCATGCGAGAGAAATCCTGCAAACGTGTTTACTCTGTGTTGCTTAAATGGGAAAATAAGTTTACCTTCGAGCAATATGCCAGAACTAATCAAATACGTTTATAGATGATGACACATCAAAAAACTTTAGAAATAGTATCCGTCAGTATAATAGTGCTCTTTCTTTTGTGTCATTTCGTGTATTATTGGAATATGTGGGACATTTTGCATTGCCACCTGGTCATGGACCATACGTGTTCAAAATTTTGGGAACTACACATCACAGAATATCTTCGTTATAACCTGAAGATCCAAACAATGCAACATATTGTGAACATTATTCTGGGCACAGTATTTTACATTTATCTCAGATCTCACCGTCAAATTTTGACGGGTTCTCACTAGTTATTATAATCTTGTGTAGCTAAGTATGCGCACTCAGCAAGTAATGCGGAGCGGTGCGGTGAGTATTGCAATGGTCAGGTAGGTTTGTTGGTTATTGTTTTGTTCGTTGTTTGTTTGTTTTTCTCTGTGAATGTAGGCGATTAGCCACATCCACCGACCAAGCACTTAGCCATTGCGATATATATTTATATTTATTTTACGTCGAAAACAGTTAAAAACTGTATGTGACATGCTATGGGGAGAAGTGAATTCTGTGAAGGTTTCAAAATTCTGTGATCCCTACCCTAAGTCATATACTACTTGAATTTTGAAAATGAGCGTTTTTTTGCAAGCATTGTTGACAAAATATTCATTCCGATGAAATGAAATCTATTTGTAAGGGTAAATCAGCAATAAATGTGGGCACTTATCACTCATCATGTCCTTTGTTAAGGAATAATACTTTCTGCCGCGACAACAGGGAAAACGATACTTTTAGTAACTATATTTCCCAATGAATTCTAGAAGACGTGCACAGATAATGAAGTTACATTTATGTCCAAAAGGAAAACAAGGGGCCATCTCAGCATTTGCTCAAAGGATCAGGGAAACTGGACGAGAAACCTGATCGAGGGGGGTTCATTGACCCAGAAGCTGCAGAATAGCTAATAAATTAAGAATTTTCTAGTTCACCGATTTCGCTGTTTACGCACAAACATCTTAACAATGATGGTATGATGAACAGTTTGGGAAGAAATAGCATGGGTAATCGAATCATCTAATACGCAGACATATAATTTACTGTAGTTCATACATAGGTCATTCTCGTGTCTCCCTGAACATGCTTCAACACACTTCCATCGTTTACGTCTTCAAGTTGTGCATGACCCAGTACACATCTCACAAAGAAATAAAACGCGTGGTTTCAACAACGGCATTTTCCCAATAATTCGCGCCGCTGCCTATTAGACCGGGAGCCAGCAAGAACAAACACGTATGATAAACTCAAAGCTAAAACGTTTTTAGAAGATAGTGATATGAATAATAAAGAAACGCAAATATAGCGGTCTGAAGGTGTCGGCGTTACGCGGCACAGTTTATTGATTGCATCGAAAACAACTATGCCCTTGAGAAATTAGTACACAGCTAATTCTTGTTGTATCTTGTTCATTAGATAACCAAAGTGTGAAATAGTTCTACGCCATAACAATGTGGCGTCTTAAACTATCCGCCATATTGAATTCAACGTATAATTTTTGTATACCCTGTTGAATGAGTTCAAAGCCAATTTTTTGTCTAGTTTTAGAAGAACGTGTACGTGGGAAGAATGTGTACGTGGTATATACTAGCTTATCAACATGTACGTGCTTTTTCTTACTGGTTTCCGGCCTCCATTGCCGAATCTGCCGCATCGAAGCGTCTTCGATTATTGTATTTATTTATTTATTTATTTATTTATTTATTTATTTATTTATTTATTTATTTATTTATTTATTTATTTATTTATTTATTTATTTATTTATTTATTTATTTATTTATTTATTTATTTATTTATTTATTTATTTATTTATTTATTTATTTATTTATTTATTTATTTATTTTATTTAGTCAAAAACTGTATGTGACGTTTGGGAGAAAAATCATCTGCGTTTCTTGAGTTTCAGAATACCTTCCCAACAATTTAAGTATTAATAGTTGAAAGATGAAAAAAATAATAGTAATAGTAATAATAATAATAATAATAATAATAATAATAATAATAATAATAATAATAATAATAATAATAATAATAATAATAATAATAATAATAATAATAATAATAAAAATTTAAAAAGCGAGAGATTAAAATTTCAAAAACTAGATATTTTCGTTGCTGAATTATAGAAAACTTATTTGTAACGGTAAACGAACGAATGGATTTAATTTGTATGTATTGTTAACAAAATAGAAACTCACCGTAGGCTCTACTACCACTACAAGCAAAAGAAAGGCTCAACAAAACGTGCGCATAGTGAAGCTACATTTACATCCAGAAGCAAATCCGAGGGGCCATCTCAGCATTTGCTCAATGGATTAGGGAAACTGAACAAAAACACGATCGAGATGGGGGTCATTGACCCGGAAGCTAAAGTACATTACTTGTTACAGGCATATTAGTCTGTTTTAAAAATTATACAATACAAATGTAAACTAATTCATTATACTATATCATTGTTTTAAGTAAGCATTATTTTTCTTTTTGACGATCAGTATAGTCTCTAATTGTATAGAAACAGTTTTGCAGTAGAAAAGATTTTACTTTTAACTTAAATTTGTGTACCAATTTTAATTGTTTAATTTCATCTCTCAATGCGTTGTAAAGTAACGTACATGTATGCGAATTTCTTGTAGTGAGCTGTTGATATTGACACTTGATGAAAATAATTTCTAGGTCAAGTGTTGTAACTGTAAATATCAGTATTACATGAAAACATGTTCCCACCGTTAGGTAAGTCAGTTTTGACAAATACTACTCCAGGAATATTCCGGGAATGATAATAATGCACAAGGAAGTAATATTTATTGAAGGAAACAGCAATAAATATTGTTATTTGTACTGATATCATTACGGATATTTTCAATGAGTAATGAATTCAGGAATGAGGAATTGCTTTCACTGGCAGTTATTTTTCGACTAATGTTTGGACTAATATGTGTATTATTTCGAAACATCTTCAAGGTTTCTTACTTGTATGATAAAACTTTCAAAGGAACTATTCGGGTAATTAGAACCGAAACTGTAAACTATTGTTGTGTTCTTAACTTTTTAGGACACGACGACCTTTATCTTCCCACAAAAAGCAAAGATTTCAATGTTATTCGTACAACCCCAGAAAGAAATCTGCCGCACTAATACAGTGTCGGTCAGGTGTCGGTTATTTTATTTATTTAATTAATTAATTATTTATTTAATTATTTATTTCATCAAAAACAGTCAAAAACTATATGTGACGTGTAGGGGGAGAAAATCATCTGCGCACGCTTTCCTGAGTTTCAGAATCCCTTCCTAACTATTTAACTATTAATAGTTGCAAGATGAAAAAATGGTGGTAGTAGTAGTAGTAGTAGTAGTAGTAGTAGTAGTAGAGTAGTAGTAGTAGTAGTAGTAGTAGTAGTAGTAGTAGTAGTAGTAGTAATAATAATAATAATAATAACAATAATAATAATAATAATAATAATAATAATAATAATAAATTTATAAAAGCGAGTGATTAACATTTCAAAAACTAGATATTTTCGTTGCCGAATTATAGAAAACTTATTTGTAACGGTAAACGAACGGATTTGATTTTTCTCTATTGCTAACAAATAGAAACTCACCCTAACTCTCTAAACTCGCCCTAAGTTTTTCCTTCGTTAACTATTAATTTGTTATTACAAAACCAATTTGAAACTTCTGAAATTGTATTGTTACTTTTTTGCCAAAAACATTCGTGTCATCGGCAAACAGAACAACTGTTCTTCCATTTTTAATAGATGAGGGCATATTGTAATATATTGTAAATCTAGATATTTACCAAAATATTGGTATAAGAAATTGTTATCTTTAAGTCAGGTATGGTACATTCTTTGCGTGACAAACAGTGGCGGCTCCGGAGATAATTTTGAGGAGGGGAGCACAAAATTCATTAATGGATATATGCAAACCAGATGCAAGCAAACAGTGAATATAGTGTAGGTCATGGTGGACGAAACATTCTTCCAAAACGGAATAGGTTTTGTACACTACTGCACTCTGAAGGCAAATCGAAGGAAACGTATTTGGAGTCGAAGTTCAAAAACTCGTCAATAGGTAGCTCTAGACATTCTGCAAGAAAACCTTTCCCAGTACTCAAGTCGCCGCTTCCGGGCTGTGCCCTCAGACCAGCACCCTCTCACCCTCGAGAGGGTGCTGCTCAGACAGACGCCATTTGCAAGTCTCATGTTGCGATTTTCACAACTCCAAAGCATTGAGCTTCCAACAGCATCAAATTTGGCTACACTGTAATAGGACACAGTTCTCGAATATCCCTAACCAATGAAGGAAAACCGGGACATAAAATGTCGGTCTTTTTGAATTCTGAAATCGGAGAATAACGTGGTGAACAATTACATTAACATCAAATACTATACAAAAGTAGAGGAAAGATGGATGTGTATTATTTGAGATGGCAGTGTTCCTTGAACCTCCTAGCCACAGCCACCACTAGTTATGAGTATGGATGATATGTTATGGAGAAAGACGTTGGGGGTCGATGGAGCCAACAATTCTTTTAAAGGGGATGAATGAATGAAAAAAGATAGGAATCACTGCTCGAAAGTAATAGCGGAAAACGCTGTTCCATCACAATTAACGAGTGAAATCATGTGAATTTGTGTCGCACACTTAAGAAGTCATGCGGTCATGCTACATAGAACGTCTTCCCTACGGTGGCAAAGTTTGCTGCTATCTCGATATTCCCATTATGCAACATCATGTTGTCGGCATTAATCGGTAAACATAATTATCTGTATACAGCATGTGCGGATTTACCGGCACCAAATTCAAATCACGAGTAACGATGACCACAAACGACGCCGTCACTAATGTTTTAAAATTCGACACCCTAGATCAGGTAATACCAATGCTTGCAATTAATTCCTCATAAGGCATTCACGCAAACTCGCATACATACATTTTACAAGTCGGATTTTCCCCGCGCACTATGCTATATAGCGCTTGAAAACTTTAAAGCGTTCGGAAATTATAGATATATTAAATACGCTTCATTGTCCAAGATTATCCTTTTAATTACGAAAGTTTACACTTATTTGGGACAATCAGGATTGAAATACATGAAGAAAAACTATTACACTTATAATATGTCTGTTTATTACATATCACAACGTTTTGAAGACTCTTTTGTCTCCATCATTAGGCATTTTTTTAAAAACATTCCTGTCGAATATTCAGCGTGCAACCATGGAGCGAATATGTATTGTAGAAACCAATCCGGGTTTTTATTACACATTGTTCGAAGTCCCGCAAAAGGTTTTTACAAAAGATATTACCAAAGAGGAAAAATATCAATTTTACGTTTTTACAATTATACAAGCCACGGTGTTTAAATTTATTATTTTTAATATAATTGGTTCAAATTTTAATAAAATACTACAGTTTTCTTTCATTATATTTTACAGTACATTTCTATCAGATTAAAAAAGTTTTATCTTACTGCTACAGGCCCCTAGCAAGGCACTGCTATAGCAATGCTATGAAGAACTGGTGTTTTGCCGCACCGCTCCTTGCCTCTAGCGATGTATAAGAAACGAATCTGCTCCTAGTGACAGGCGGAAAATAATGTTCGTGGTGCATCTACCAACATTATTTAAATCTTTTATTTTCCGCATTTGTGTTGCATCAATCTATTCTAAACTTTGCGAGGACACTGCGACAATCCTGAAGAAGAGCCTGAAAGGTTTCATATCTATCCACACACCACTTTTTGTGGTATCGATGTCGATTCATGTCGTTTAATTCACCTTTTTAGATATAAGAAAATAAATAAATAAATTCGTACTTCTGTAATTAGAAAGTTAATATATTTTTGGCTTGAATAATACAAAATGATAGAGCTGAACTACTGTTATCATTAGTTATTATCATTACAAGCATTTATTCTATTAATTTTATGA
Source organism: Teleogryllus oceanicus (assembly GCA_964035755.1). Taxonomy (NCBI): domain Eukaryota; kingdom Metazoa; phylum Arthropoda; class Insecta; order Orthoptera; family Gryllidae; genus Teleogryllus; species Teleogryllus oceanicus. Next base: position 94,894,667 of record CAXIVR010000002.1, on the reverse strand, counting down.
TTTTATAAACATCTTATCAAAACCGGTGAGATCAGGCATGTTATTATCCAACCACGTCTATCTGTATCTTAAAATCCCAGGGCAGTTTCATGTTGCTGTTTCGACCATCTTGTTCGGGTTGTAATTCTGCCATTGATCAGTTGTCTGAAAACTAGTAGAATGGTGAGATAAGACTGTGTCTTAGTCTTTCTGCAGGCCCTAATTAGGTAATCGAGCGTTTCGTCTTGTTGCTCACAAAGTCTATGCTTACCGTCAAATGCAGTCTTATTTCCTTTGCTTCAATCGTTTAGTCTCCATGGCTTGAAGAGCTTTCGTCATGAAGACCTGTTTCTAGGTTGCTAGGATCAGAGCGTTGAGCTCTTTTTCAAGAGACATTCCGCAGCCAGCCTCAGGCGAGGTTACCGTCTACATTCCCTTTGATGTCCCGGAAATATTGTGCGTGGACTGACTTGCTATGGGCTACTGCGCGGCGTTCCTGTGTTTTCCTTTCTCTCGCCACCAGGCGATTTCCGGCTTCAGGGTACCCTCTTCGTCAAGCCGCATCACATACATACTCACGTGTCTATGAATTAATGGCAGCAATTATCTTACACCTTGCTTGTGTATTTTTCCAATACATTGGTAGTGTCTCTTTGCATTCCATCAGTATTGTTCCATAAGTTTTAATCAAAGGAATGTCCTCTCTCTACATCAAGATCAGCAAGCGGACCCCTTCAGGCCCTACCTGCAATGTTACTTCATACGAAATATTTGCCATACTTCATACGAAATAGGTTATGAAATCCATCTATTCAGAAAAGATGTTTACAATTAATGTTAATCCAACATTTGACCGGGAGCGGTAGCTCAGTGCATCAACTGATGTCACTGCAGCGCCTCTGACCGGGAGGTCCTAGGTTCGACTCCTGACGGCGGCAGGATTTTCGACTCTAGCTTTTCAGCTAGGTCGAATTCAGTCGCTGTCTGGAGGAGAATTCTAGCGGCCCACTGTTTTGATCTGTATTTTTCCGTGGTTTCTCCGATCAACACCAGGCGAATGCGGGAGCAGTACTCTACCAAACGGGCCACAGACCGCGCGCGATCTGTCCTTCCTCTTCCTTGTCCTATCCTCTCCCCTTACCCACACACACTTACACTAATTGCACTATACTACCACATATTCCGGGAGACCGGTCGGAAGCTTAGAGCTTGCCCTAGGGCGGTGCCCCGCTGGTGGGAGAGTCCTGGTTAGGGTGAAACCCCACTAGCCGACGGTAGGTCGGCGCCGGATCTAGCCATCCAGCGGGGGAAGATCACCTCCATCTCCCGAGAAAAACATGCACTACACTAACGGGAATAATGACCGAAGCAGTTGACGCGCACGGAAACTCGAAAAAATCAATCAATCAATCAATCCAAACTTTGCGTTTAAGATACGAGGTATGTTAATAAAATTATTATTATTTATTATCATCATTAAATGTTGTTTTAAATTCTTCAAAGAAAAGAAATTGTTCTAGCTAAGAACAGCGACAAGGAGGGGAAACATGTTATCAATGTAATTAACAGTAATCATAAGTCCGGTCAGACGAAAATTACAATAATTGCATTCCTCCTTGACATAAGAACAAGCTCATTATACATTGATAATACGTCAGATTAAAGGGATAAATCCTTGATTGAATGTATCTGGTGCTTGGTGCCCGCGGCCTAATCTCCTAATTATTATATTCTTCCCATTACAGCGCAAACGACGGCCATTCAAACGCTTCAAAACCTGTTATCATTTCGGGCGCCCAGGGATTTTCTTCCAGAAACCTGAAGTAAGTAGCTATTGTCGAAGGACCTTCATTCAAACGGATCCCCTGTTTAAATTTCAACGAGTCCCATAATTCATGAAGTTTGTTAATAATTGTGTGGAAACAAACCAACACACGAAGTGATAATAACAACTACATATTTAAATGTAGAATTAGAATAACATATGATAGCCATGGAAAAATTGTGATCAAATTATTTTACTGTCAATTCAGATAGAGGAGAGAGAAAGAGAGAGAGAGAGAGAGAGAGAGAGAGAGAGAGAGAGAAAAGAGTGCTGTAATATTAGAGCAAACTATATTACAGCATAAATATTACAGCACTAAAATCGTACCTATTGTTATAATAATTATTATAACAATAGGTACGATTTTAGTTTCTCCAGAATCTGAAATTAGTGTGATTTTTAATATAATATAATTTTCACATTAGGTCACGAAAATGTTAATAAAAATTAGTTCTTTCGTCAGATATTTTATTCACATAATTTTGTACCAGAAAAACGTGTTGACATTCAAAAAAGAAATATATTCCTCCTGTGTTCAAAGAAAGGTTTTTATGCAGAAATACGCCTTAAAACTTCAAGAAAGCATAAAAATCCTGAAAAATGTTATTAAAAGTTTGAAAGTTTCCTGAAAATTTGCACAAAAGTTGAAAAAAAACAATTTGATCAATAAACATGCAAGTCATGAGCGCTTTAAATATTTATCACCTTACTCTGACTTACTTTAAAGGTCAGCAAGTGGCAAGTTCTGAGCAATGGATTCTACACTCCAGTTAAACCTGAATGAACGATGATTGGCATCCGCGTAAGAAGCTCACCTTCAATTTGTCATATTCGGAAACAAAACCATTTTCTGCACAAAATAACTAAATAATTTAATGAACGTACTGTCTTAAATAAGAAATGGTCGAAACGCAGACAAAAAATTAACGAAATTCACAAGAATTTAAATCATGAATTACGAGAGGAACGTACATTATAGGCAGACAAAGCCAATTGAATTGATCAGGGCCAAATGATAATCCATTCTTTACACATGTAAAATAAAAATATTCAAATTTGCCTAAAAAACATGATCGAAAGACGATGTTACAAAAACTAAAATATATCTTCAAAGGAGCTATATTGTAGCTATATTACAACGGCTAAAAAACGTGACATATTCATTCCGACATCCTACCGCTAATGATTGGAGTGCTATGTTCAATCACGCCTTAACCAGACGGTGTGGATAAAGATGTATGATTGACGATGAACGGAGAATTTTGGACTTCAGCCGGCATTGTTGCAATATGGCGCTGGCTTACTTCAGAATAGTGTTTGAATGTGCGGTGTTTGTGTGTTTGCAAGAAGTATTTTGGCAGAAAAATGCGATAAACCAACCAACGCAATTTATTCAATCGATATAGTGAACCAAAAATGTTAGTCCCCAGAAGTTCACTATATCCGAAGTCAACTGCATATTCCTCGCAACACGGATAAAAAATATGGATTATCAAATATGTTTTAAATAATTTCTAAAAGATTAATTGGTAAACGTACAACAAACGCTCGATTGTAAGAAACGAACAAAGAAATATGAAATGATAGTCTTCACAAATTCTAACTTACGTAGTACCCAACTGCCTGGAATCACGTGTTCTCGAAGCGCAGGAAACTCGGAGCGGGCGACTATGATAGACACCAAATTACACAAAAAATACTCATATTTTAAAAACTTCAACATGCCTTAATTTTTTTGGTAACCTTAACAAAAAAACTGTATCTTTACAATTGTAGTTGTAGGAAGACGCTGAACTTTTTTTAATTTTTGTAATTTTCAGAAAATCAGGTATTTCAACAAACATGAGACGAGAACCTGTAATTATCATTATCTTCAACGTTTTTTATGCTACCTAGGTCCATTTTAATCAAACTTTTGTGTCGTTTTTAAGAAAAAAAAATTTTAAGAAAATTAAAATTGCCTGTTTGACACAAAATTTCGTCAAAATTACTAATATTTTTAAAAAATTGAATATGACATTATTTGAAGTTCTGATTGTAATGAACATATTTCATTAAGAAAATATGTTTATTTTCTTCATTGTAGTTGAAAGAAGACTCCGAAAAATTTTCAATACTTGCAATTTTCAAAAATCAGGCATTTAAACGAGCATCAGACCTGCACTATTCTCTGAAGCGTTCCATACGTTACCTGAGGTCAAAATTTAATCAAAATGCCTGGTGCTGTTTTTGAGATTTTTTAATTTAAAGAGCAATTTTAAATTAAAAATGCAAATATTTCACGCAAAAATACCCGAAAAATACTCAAATTTTCGAAAAATTGTACAAGGTCTTATTTCAAAATTATCGTTAAGTAACAGATTTCATTAAGGGAAAAAGTCTCTTTATTCATAATTGTAGTTGTAGAAAGACGTGGAAAAAAAATTGACCTTTTGCAATTTTCGAAAAATTAGGGTTTTTACTTTACAACCAACACGAGACCTGCACCATTCTCTTCAACGTCCTTCACACTATCCAATAATAAACTTAAATCAAAAATGTTGGAGCTATTTTCTAAAAATTTTGAAAATATCCCAGGGGCTTCAAGTAAAGTACCCCCAAAATTAAAATTTCGGTTTCAAATTCAAGAGGTTGTGACATCAGCCAGATCAAATGGTGAATATCCATTCTGAAGGAAATTGGCAGAACGGTTTAGCCGCTAGACAGACGACGGATAGGCGGGCTGACATACTGCCGACTACACTGTTAAAATTTAAGCCGAAATGCACTGTTTAAGATAACATAAAAGCCATTTTGCTGTATTTTTTGTTTATAAAAAATATTGGGCAATGTAATTTATTAAATTATCTTACGTCGTTAAAATGCAAGTTTCCAGCAATTTGTTTACATTATTGCATTTGTGAGTGGAAGTGCTTCAAATGATTTCCAATGAAGTGTTTTCGTAAAGGCAAAAGTTTTGTGTGAAGAAGAGCTTCAAAATTTGCATTTACACTAACGCTTAAACACCGGTTCCAAATTATTCAACGAAAATTTCCATATAGAGGTTTTACTCTTCTTTATTATTCTTAAAATAATACTTCGATGATCCCAGTAGGAAACTGAAAAAAAGAGAAAATTTCAACAAAAAGAAGAAAAGAAAAAAATGGTAGTTTGAGCGGCGATAGATGGCAGTTGGGAAGGGGATCGAGCAACACCCTAAAAGCTAAAGCTACCCGAAACCAAAGGAATGAGAAAACTATGTTGATTTTTCACATGTTTTTACGTGTATTCAAATATGTTGTATTTTATTGCGAAAGTGCTGAGTTTTTCTTGAAACCGTATTATAGTTGAAAACTCATTAACATGTGCTCCCACTAAGAACATCATAATTTCGAAACTAATGCTATAATTATAATTCAACAATTTTCTTACAAACAGATGAGAACATCGTTTGCAGTAGTGAATGAGATACGTGTGGCAGGAAATGGTGGTGAAAATATTTATTTTGGTACAGAAAAACTCGGTTTAGTTCGCTGCATACACGCCAGCAGCGAATAGACTTCAAATTGCAACATTAGGTATGTACATTTTTATGATTAATTTTTCACATGTATTTTTGTGTGTTATTGTTTTGTTTATGAATAACATACCAAATAAAGTAAAACTATCCAATCTCAAAAGAAGATACAACAGATTTATAAATACAAAATACAAATACACAAAGCAAAATACATTATGTAGCAGTTATTATGTAATACTAAGCAGACTAGTCTTACCAATTTATCTTTTAATCCGTAACGTTATCACTTCTCTAAGCTTACGGGCAGGCAAGGGCACTCACTACACGGTGCATCGGTTGTCCCGGGTGCAGCGCAAGTTTTCGCCTCCCTGAGAAAGCAGTTTTGTATGTAAACGCGGGGGCATCAAAAAGCGGGGATACCAGCTCGTCTTGACGGCCGTTGAACTCGCAAACACTGTCGGTCTCGGGATCACCCCAGATACATTTGGGTGGGTGGCAACCTCGCTATCACGTGATCGCCCATTGCTACTCACTCTCCCCTCCGGTGGCTATCTTTAGCGGCTGCTTCGGGAGCCCTTTTGTGTCACTCATTTCGAAGTGCCTGCTGTCATACCTTCCGAAGCATTGTCAACATATCGACGTTAAAGTTTCATACTTCCGGCAAGCATTCAGTAACAGTTTTGACATACAATTACTCAACGTCTAATTTCACTATTGGAATGAATAAAAAAAATGCATTTCAAAGTAAATTTTATAGGCTTTTAGTAACGTCTAATTCTGTGTATTTACTTACAGATTTTAAGATATTTGCGAAAAACTGATAGAATGCACATTTAAATTTTGTTTTAGGATAGGAAAGGAAGATGGGGTAGTTTTACAACACGTGTAAACAGAAACTTTTCGCATTTTTGAAGGTCATATGCACAATGTTTCATTAAGATTAGAATAAAACTATAGATTTAGAAAACTAGATATTGTTATTTATATAAAAAAATAATTATCTGACAAATTAGCCAAAATTATGTCCAACAAAATGCTCTACCGCGTCGAAATCGATTCATCTGTTTCCTCGATTTGCACGGACAATCAGATCGACAATCAGACATGCCGACAAACGGTCCGTCAGATAGACAGACATTCCAACAAACGGACAAACTGACAAACGGACATACCGACAAACAAAAAATGACGATTTTTTGACAGAAAATTCTTTCTTGTGTGTACCTGATAACGGAAAAGTGGATAAATCTTGCTCCTATGCGTAACAATTTTTTCTCTAATACCCTGGGCAGTCAGAATCCTCATTTTGTGAGATCTTGATATCAGGAAAATTGGTTCATGGCCAAACGTCTGTCTGTCCGTCCGTCTAGTCCTATAAGCTCCGGTGAAATCACACAGATATCTGTCAATGACCCGTGCGGGAGCAGTGTATTTTATTATAGTGCATTACTCAATTAAACAAATGTAATAACTGAGAGTAAATTTTCTGGAATATTTATTGTATATATTGTGGTTACTCCAGAAAGAGCTCCTGCTATTTACCTCTCTTCTTTGAGTCATATCATATGGTTATTTGGTTCAGATACTTTTACCCTGGCGGCGGAACTGACCTTAAGGATGGATCCGGGGGGGGGACAAAGACCCAAAACCCCATCATCCTCAACAGAATAATAAATAATGTGCTCTTTGCATTAATAAACTAAAAAAAGTTTTTAATTCATTACACAATTTTATGATAGTTGAATACTTGTTATAAGAGATCATTTTCAAAAGTGCAAATGATGTAGTTTCACAAAGAAAGTACTTGTCCTCCCGTTTCCGGCCCCGCGCTTGATACACTGTTCAATCAGAGGCGGATCCAGCCAATCATTTGGGGCTGGGAAGATCATAAATTTTTGTGAAATATAAAAAACATATTTGTAACAATATTGTATATTATTTTGTGTATATATATATATATATATATATATATATATATATATATATATATATAATGGGATACTACACAATATTCTGTCTTCAACAATTATATAATTAACTTGTAATAAATAACACCAGGCCCCTTGGGGAGGGGGGCTCGCCTCTCCTGGAGCTGCCACTGTGTTCAATACTCTTACAATGAGAGGTGGCTCAGGGCATCAACCTGATGTCCCTGCAATGTCTCTGATCGGGAGGTCCTGGGGTTCGACTCCCGACGGTGACAGGATTTTCGACACTGGCCAGAGAGCTAGGTCGATCTGTCGCTGTCTGGAGAATTCTAGCCACCGGCTGTTCAGGTCGGTAGTTTTTCGTGGATTTTCCGGTTAATGCCAGACGAATGCCGGAGCAGTACTCTACCACATGTGCTACGAACCCCGCGCGATCTTTCCTTCCCATTCCTTGTCCTATTCTACTCCTTACACACACAACTGAGACGGTGTCCCGCTGGTGGGAGACACCTGGTTGGGGAAAACCTCGCTAGCCTCGCTAGTAGGTCGGCGCCGGATCTCGCAATCCAGCGAAGAAAAATCACCGCCACCTCCCAAGCAAGAACGTGCACTATACTTTCGGGACTAATGACCTTTTTCATTGACGCGCTCGGAATCACGAGTAATCAATCATTTGAGACTGTACAACGCCGCCAAGAGCCCCCGAGCTCCATGTTAAAGGTGCTTTCTTCAAAGCCTTCGCACATGCGTGCCTCCACTGCTCGTTTTTCGCCAACGCGACCGCAGCGGGGCCGCGCGCTGGCAACTTCGCTTTTGTTCAAGGTTGTAGGTGTCGCCCGGCCAGCTAGCAAGGCCACTTTCCCCGTTGTACCGGAATGCTGCAGCCCCGGTCACAGTGAGGCAATATGAAAGTTGAACGCCGCTCTATAGGTCACTTGTGACATGTGCAGCCGCGCGGGCGCGCAAGGCGGGGCAGTGCAAAGCGGAGCAGGGCGGGGTCAGGCGAGTAGGGGAGGGGACGTGCAAGGCGGTTGGGGGCGTGGAGGAGGGGGTTTCGGATGGGGGGCAAGCGAGTGCAGACCGCGGAGGAAGGGGCCTCTGGAAAATTCCGTCATGCAAATTTCATACGCGCAGTGAGGATATCCGAAAGCATTGGTGAGGTTAGAGGGCACTTACATGTGCTACTTCAGCGAGCAGAGCGACAATACGATTAGAAAGCGACGTCGAACGGGAGGGCACTCAGTTGAAGAGTCACTTGTTGTATGGCGAGAGAACGACACGTCTGACCCGATTAAAAGAAGAACTTGATACTATAATAAATATGTACGTACAGCTACAAAACAATAGCCCATTTGAAGTATCAAGATTAAATTCACTCCATATTACTGTTAGGATGATTTGTATTTAACTATCCATGATCTTTTCTCCCAAGAGCTCTAATTAATATTAAGAAATTCGTTCAAATCGTCAATACCTACATATTGACGTGATTAGGGCGATAAACAACAAATAACAGACGCGGTTGAAATTCATATATAGAGGCGATAATTGAGGATTATAACCGTGTCGTTATTTGTTATCGGGTGTATGCCATTCAATACTTTGCGTAACAATACCATCATTTTATAATAAAAAAATAATATAAACAAAATATACGATTTCTTGAAATATGTGCGCTCGCAAGCCATCATTAGCTACAACTTATTTGTTTTAATTGTTCTTAACGGATGGCAGTCTGTTAAATTCTTGACGTATGCAGACCTGTTTCGTTGCGTTAAGTCGATTTAGCAATTCAGAATTTAGAAAGGGAATGAATAGTTCGCGTAACTTTGCATTCACGTTTAACGAGAGAACGTAATATGTGATATCTATATCATTCAGCGACGAGTCATTCAATTCAAACTTTTAATGTTGAACGTTTGGCCAATACCGTGCATTCTAGCGGATAAGTACGGAACAATCTGAAGCTGCTAAATAATGTGGTGTGCGTTATCACATTCTAACGTGCAAGTAATGAATGATTACGACAGTAGAACAATACAGACAGTAGCCTACTCTTCAGTTAGAAGGCAAAGCGCTGTTATGCCTACAATACCGTGCATTCTAGCGGATAAGTACGGAACAATCTGAAGCTGTATATATATATATATATATATATATATATATTATAGCGATATATACATGGCGAGATCAAAATATTAAAAAACATGAAACACACCAACGAAGGGCTCGCGGCACAACGGTTGGGAACCTCTGGACTAGGTGACTCGTCAGCGTGGTTGCGTGTGGCGGCATCACTCCTTATAAAATATTTGAGAAAGGCCTCATTCATAATGTAAACTTAAACGTAAACGTAACGTAGCCGCAAAACTGACAAATGAGTTACTAAGCCAACCATTGACAATGTTCACGTAACCGTTACCATTGACAATGCTCTGACGTAACCGTAGACGTCCGTAAACTTTGTTCACAAGCTCCAAGCTTTTACGTTACGTTTACGTCAGAATTCTACCGAAAACCAATCAGAGAGCAGCGTGGAAGGTCGATTTCAGATTGGTTCACGTAGTTTTTGGTTATGTCATTTTGTTATTGTAATGTAGAAAACTATTTCGAACGGTTTTTGTGTGGGAATTCAAAGTAAAATTGGGCAATTTTTATTGTACCTTAATTGACATGGCAAATAAACTAATTATGCTCGATGAATTACTTGTGAATTTGGTACAAAAGAATCCTTGTTTATAAGACGAAGGAAATGAGAGCTCTACAACTACAGCTAATCGCATAAACATGATAGGAATGTTGAAGAAAAAGTTAGAAACTATGGTGGAAAGATCTTATATTTTTCTTATATTTTCTAGCAGAAACGAATCGATCAAGTTTCAGTACGTTGAATTCTGATTGATTGAGGCGAAACTTACGTTCCAGATTAGTTCGTCATTGTGAATCCTTGTTTTTACGTGTAAATTTTACGACTACGTTTACAGCATACGTTTAATTTTGCATTGTGAATGAGGCCTAACTGCGAGTGTGCGTATGTGCGTGTATGCGGTTCCGTCATTCATGGTTAGACCTCTTGCCGTCCATCAATGGGAGACATATGATGTGTCATTCGACGTGTCTAGGTCTCCTGGTGGGGGACCTGATAATTTGTTTTCGAATCCGAACAGAAAATTCTAAGAAATTTCCAAAAACCTGTTTTTGCGTGTTTTAGCACTGCGGTCTTTATGGGTAGACGGAGAATTAAACCAATGCCACCCTAAAAAGTTTTTTCTATGTGACGTTGATTAATCCCCTTACCCCGTGATTATTTTCAGTTCACGACACCATAATTTTCATCCATGAGAATTTCGACACTGATTTTTGACCAACGAGCAATAATTAAATGAATATCGCCGTCATAATTTATTAACCTTATTCACATAAACATACAAAAGTGTACCCTTTAAATACTTACATATGTATGTATATTTGCCTTCAGAACTCAAATGCGACTGCGTTTGTGGAGTTTTAAAATCTTAAAAAAAGTGGCCAAAATATGGAAGTGTTTAGAAACTCAGGGGAATGTTGGAGGTTTTTGCGACAGAATGTTCCGAACTAATCGAGAATGATCTTATATTAGCATTAGAGAATAACGCAGAAGAAAAGCTTGAAGGTGATCATTTATGTCCACATTAGAAAACAAAAGGTAAAAAATGTAGTTGCACTAAATTGTTGCTATTCGCATCGTTCATACTAGCAAGTATAATTTACGACGATTATAATTTTGATATTGCAATGTTATCACTTCTAATCCCGTATGGAGGTAATATACAAGGCCATTGAGTTTGGGGAATTTGTAAACGAGAGTAAAACATTAATAGCTACTATGATTCATTGGTAAGTCCGATGCCAGATACTGCAAGAACATATTTGAACAACGTATGAATAAAATTTTCAACACTTGAAAATACGTTTAAAACATTTTACAGCGTCGGCAACGCCACACTGAATTTTCTCATCAGGTCGCGTTATGATCTTACGAAATTTCTACCATTAATTTCATCCTCGAATTTCATTTACTCCCAGTGGAGAAGGTATTGCTCATTGCAATGTGTTTGTTTCTGTAATTTTGTTTACGAGCGTTGTTTGGTGGTGTACATTGTTATCAAGTGTCGCAGATCACGATGACGAAACTTCAGGATGCGCCATCGCAGTTGCACAGTGTAAAGAAAAAAGTTTCATGAGATTTTCCGTGGAGCCGGGACGATGAGTGAAATATTTTAAGTTATGATAAAGCATTACTCTAGTTGAAGCCTGCACAACGCCTGCTCCCTCGGGCATTCTGCACTTACGAGCCGACCATCTGCCCGCGAGAGCGCCGAAAATGCAAGTGTGTGTGGGGGGGGAGGAAGATTTTGCGGGGAGGGAAAAAGCCTGACGTTGCACGACGCGGCGCGTAGATTGAATGCCGGGGTGTCTAATGCAATGATCCATTGCTGAGAAATAATTTTCTCACTTATTTAAATGGGCGATGTCCCGTATTTCAAGCTACAAGGACACTACTTTGGTCATCACTGTATGTATTTTCCTTTTTTATTTTTTTAGTTGATGGTCATTGTGACTCTTAAGCAATATTTTAAAGCAGTGGCCTTTTTTTAAACTTTATTTTTTAATTCTAACAAAAATTTACATTTTAATAATTGAATGTTCACTAAGAAAGACTTAATCTCCAAATGATAGCAAAATGAAGAAAATTATGAGAGCAATCTCTCACATCAAATGTGTATAATTCGGTGTAGTTTCATATTTCACACTGTCTACATCGACAACAAACATTTCCAATAGAATACAATAGGCAATGTTGAATTGTATGTGCTAGTCATGTTCCGGCTGTCTGCTCTTTCAATTTACACGCTATGGTTGAATGATTGATTGTTAATGATTCCGGGCGCGTCAACTACTGAGGTCACTAGTCCCGCAATAGTAGTGCGTGTTTCTATCTGTAGGTGGCGGTGATCTCCCGCTGGATGGCAAGATCCTGTGCCGACCTACCGTCGACTAGTAGGCTTTCCCCAACCAGGTATCTCCTACCAGCGGGACATCGCCCCAGCCTGGACAAGTTCTAAGTCTCCGACCGGTCCCCCGGCATGTGTGGTAGTGTAGTGCATGTTAGTTTAAGTGTGTATGTGTGTGTAAGGGGTGAGGATAGGACAAGGAAGAGGAAGGAAAGATCACGCGCAGTCCGTGGCCTGTTTGTTAGGATACTGCTCCGGCATTCGCCTGGTGTTGATCGGAGAAACCACGGAAAACTACCGATGAGAGCAGCCGGCCGCTAGAATCCCCCTCCAGACAAAGGCTGAATTCGACCTAGCTGAAAAGCTAGTCGAAAATCCTGCCGGCGTCGAACCTAGGACCTCCCGGTCAGAGGCGCTGCAGTGACATCAGCTGATGCACTGAGCCTCCTCTCCCGGACACGCAATGGTTCGAATTGCGCATTCTACCTGGTGGTCCCCTCTCCTTGAATGAGTCTCATCCCCATCCTTCAACGATTTTCGTACTTGCACACGGGTTGCTCGCGCGCGGCTCCTGAGGTCAGAGAAAGATCAAAATGCTGTGCAGGCTTGCTGTAGTTGATTAGAAATTAATTTATTGCCTGTTCCATTTGACTGTTGTATTGAATTTATAAAATAATTGCATTTGTCAACCATAAGACCAATTGAAAACACTAATTAGTTTGTTGTTATTACGTATGTTGGGTTTAGTCTTAACCTGATTCATTTCCAGCTAGTATTGTAGCATTTCATGTATCGTTCGGTACCTGTCAGACAACTTAAGAGCATTGTAAGTTATTGTAAAAAGTAATGCGCAATAGTGTAGTTCAAAGTCTAAGGAGGCCTAATCTGTAATATATAATGCTTAAAAAATCTGGGTATGTTGTTTCTGGAGAAAATTTTTCAAATATATGTTTTCATTACAGGAGCCAAAGTGGTTCCGATTCTGCGACCTGAAGTACCGTGTAAAATTTGGTCAACTGGAGAAGTCAGTGAACAAGATACCTCTTGTTCTGAAATGCATGAAAATATCCTTGAAGAGTCAGTTTTGAGAAATACCACTCATTTATAAATAAACAGGAAAAGCAATGGAATAAGCTCAATAAACAGGTTTGTTCTTTTATAAAAAGGTTGCCACTAACTTTCTACAATTGTGAACTCCTATGCAGTCCTTCGTTGCTGAATTTAAGCTTTCAAATATTGGTTGTTAATTATCCTCCAACTGAATGGTTTGAACGAAAATGTGATGAGATACAAGAAAGAACGTGTTTGAAACTAGCAAATAATATTAGTTTTGGAGTTATTTTTCCAAACTAAACTGTAGATCTGGAAGAGGATAAAGGACCACGAGTACCGAATGGCATGATGCGTATTTTTATTATATTACATAATATATTATATAATAATATACTATATTATAGTAGCGGAACCTGGCAAAGTTTGTCCTGCTCTCTCTTTCTTTCTTTCCTTCTTCCTCTTCGTCTCTCTGTCTCCATAGACTAAAGAGGTAATATCATAGACTAAAGAGGTGGTAATATCATAGAGTAAAGATGTACCTCTTTAGTCTATGGTAATATTCTTTACTCTATGCTGTCTCTATTACTCTCTCCCTGTTTCTATTTTTCCCTCTGCTCTCTGACACCATCTCTCTCGCTGTCTCCCCTTTTTGTCTCTCTCCGCTTCTCTCCCCTTTCCTTTCTTTCCCTGTCTGTCTCCCCGTCTCCCTCGCGCACGCCGCCCGCCCAGTCCTCGCCATGCGTCACACGGCAACGCCCAGCAACAATGAACCCCAGGTGGAGCTGTTGGGATGGAAATTGAATTAAAATGAAGCGCATCTTATGCTGCAGCGCCATCAACTGGAGATACAAAAAAATGAACAGAATAAAAACCTTCTCCATGAAAAAACACGATGTACCAACTTTCATGGAGATCGGTCACACGGTGGAGTTCATCAATAGGGTACATATTAACAAAACGTTTATATATATTGTGACATGGGACTAGACAACCCCATAACGCCACCATCAGCAATGAAAAGAAGCCCACGAACAGAGGAGTAGGGTACGCGGCGAAGCGATGGCTTGCAAACGCGCCATCTACCAACAGCTTTTCGAACTCTGACGCCCGAACTTGCGAATAATGTTTTTCCGGGAGGTCACGAAAAGAGGAGAATATTCACCCCTCCAAAAATTTCCCCAGGCGCGAGTACCATAAGTATCGCGGCGCGCCTCGGAGAAGCTCTCTATAATTACAGCAGCGACGGCGACTAGACCGAGCTCTCTATGATTGCAGCAGCGACGGCGACTAGACTGAGCTCTCTATGACTGCAGCAGCGACGGCGACTAGACTGAGCTCTCTATGATTGCAGTAGCGACGGTGACTAGACTGAGTTCTGAAGGCAATCGTAACTTGATAGCATAGGAGTTGATTTTAACTTGGTAGTTAAAAGTTAACTCGAGAAGCGCATTAACGAAAGTAATGTAATCGAGAAGTGGAGTGCACGAACATTCTTCGCATTAACATTCACAATATCTAAGAGAGCAAGTGAAGTGACTGTTTGACTTCGAAGTAATTTCAAATTTGAAAAATTCGCGCAGAAGGACATTAACTAAATCCAGCATCTCATATTGCACTCTGAGACCACACACGCACAAAGTGTGGTAGGTAGGCCGAGCATTTAGAGCATAACTTCAGCAACATTAATTATTCGAGGCTGGAAGCGCGAACAAACTTGTACGAGGCGCAGAAGAAGAAGAAGAAGAAGGACGACCCCAGGAAGTGCGAGGCGTAGGTGAGAAAGATTTGGACTGGAACGAGAATCGCACGAGTCCGGAGAACGGGAGAAGGGTGTGGAAATTGGAGGCTTGGCGGAGTCCAGAATTCGAGGGAAGGAAACTGGTAACGTCGTGGGACAGCAAGTGGAGACGGGTGGAACGCGAGGCTGCGAGCGGCAGAAAATCCCCAAGGTTACCTACAGGCGAGCGATGCGGAGCTGTTGAGGTAAAAGAACAGGTAACTTTTATGCGGCGATCAGTTGGAGAAAGAATAGCCGTAAAATACACGACAATTCGTGCTAAAAGTGGGTGAAAAGTCCAGAATAGGTGAGAGAAGTATCCCGAACGATGTGAGTGGCAGTTTCAAGTTCTTTTTCTGCGCGTGTTATTGAATTCCTTCAGAGGCCATACCTTGTACAATTTTACTTTAATAATTCATGATTTTCACATCTTGTACAGTTGATGTTATCTGGAAAAGTCATAGTTTATTGTATTGTGTTAAAAGTAATTGCTTTCTGTGATATGTAAAGGAGTCAGATTTAAGTAACGTATATATTATGGTTTTTTGTTTTTTCTCTTTAAAGTTCAGTGTTATAGTGAGTGCGAAGCCCAAGGCTAGCACCCGTGAACGGAATTCCTTAAAACAAAAGTAAAATTCATTTTAAAAGCCGTGCACGAAAGAACTAGAGAGTAAAAAGAGTAAAATAATTTGGTAGATGAAAATTCAGAAAGAGTAATGAGCAAATTGTAAATTGTAATTGGTGAAAGTGTGTTCAGGCATTCGAGGTGACGCCAATTTTTTCTTGCCTTGTTTTGTTTTTTCAGTGACCAACTACTTAAAGTGTTTTATTCTGTTATATAATTGTGTCACTACTTTTTCATTGAATATATGCTCATTTTTATTCGTATTTTATCTGATTCATTGTGTCAAGGTATATATATATATATATATATATATATATATATATATATATATATATATATATATATATATAAGATGTGACGAAATATATAAAACTGTGTAATACTATGTATTTACTTGAAAATCCGTTCCCTTAGTGATAAATGCCTCCGATTACTTCCGCTAGTTTATGAAAATGGTAAGACGGTCACATGGTACATACCGCGCCCAGGCCTGTTCGCAAGTAGACCTTGATCCATTCAGACATGGTATAAACTACTTTTTCCAGCGACCCTCGAAACGTATTTTAACACCTTCCCAGCCTTTAAGCTTTGTACCGAACCAACATTTTCCCCTGTACTAGGTACAGCCGACGAAATTTAAAGACTCATCATAAAAATAAATATAATGAACTCCTACATCCTATCTGTTGTTATCGAAATTGCCCTCGTTAACGGATATTGGTCTAATTTTGTTATACCGAGTCATCTAACCTTGACCCGTTCCCCCCAAACTGAATACGAACTCGATTCGTCCCTATGCCTCCTCGACATGCAAGAATATTTTTTATAAAAATATCCCACTTAGTAACTGCGTCGGTCCGGGTGACCTTTTAATAACATCCAAAGAAGGAATGGAGAGTAAGGCAGCGGCTGCCACTAGAGACCGAGCAAAGGAGCTTCGGGCGAAAGGTTTATAGCAGCAGGTGTTGGACGCGCCGCTCTCCTTGAAGCGACCACCGCCTGAATACGCCTGCACCCATACCGCTTCCCTTTGAATGATATGTACTCGGAACAACGCCGAATGAACTAAGTACATTATTCACATTGCTTAAGGGCAATGATTGATTTATTGTTTCCGAGCATGTCAACTGCAAATGTCACTAATCCCGTTAGTGCAGTGAATGTTTTATCCCGGAAGGTGGTGCTGTTCCTCCCCAATACGCGGTGATCTTCGGCGCCGACCTACACGTAGGCTGGCGGGGGATTTTCCTCTCCATATATCTTCAAAATCTCGATGTGTGTCAAATCTACTCACAGTTCAATTTATTTTCAATATTAAATCACTGTAATAATTAATTTTCTGAAAGATTTATTGTATTTCTGTGACAAGTGACGATTCCGTTGTTTTGAAGGTAACGAGGACGGTGTATCAAGTTTGAATTTGTTTCAAATCTTATTCTATATATTGAAGACAAACTTTCAGATATTATCTTTTATCTAATTACGGTAAAGTATAATCTACTGATTCTATAAAACAGTTGCAGCTTAAGTGGACGAAATTCTACGTAGCCACATTGCCAAATTTCGTAAGTACTAGCTTCAATCGATTTTGTGTAGTATACCTTCTAGTTTTTATATTGAATCTGGATTTTTAATTTACTTAAATCACAACAATTTAGCACTTTTAAAATATAAAGCTAGGTTTTTGTTGCTCTTATCTGGATTTTCTTGTATATATTCCAATTTTTATCACTTACATTAAAACGAATTCGTGACATGGCTACTGCTCGTTCTACACTTTTTACTCTCTACACTGTCACAGCCGACCTTCTAAAAGCCAATAGTCTCTTTAGCCAATACTCTTCGAGAATTGCTCCCGATCTCACTAAGGGTCTTCAGCCACAAATTTCAAAAACAGACAGTTCACCCAAAATTTTAGACACGATGTTCGTTTCCGAAACTTCTTCCTATGAAATTCTCAAAATAATCGGTAAACTAAAAAGTAAATATTCGTCCGGTTTAGATGAATTCCCGGATTCTTTGTTAAAGACCTGTGCGTATGCCATTATACACCCGTTAACTCACATATCTAATTCATCCTTATGCACCGGAACGTTTCCAGATGTTTTCAAAACAGCTAAAATTACGCCACTCTTCAAAAAAGGCAACAAAAATGAAATTCAAAATTATCGGCCCATTTCTCTACTATCAGTTTTTTCAAAAATATTAGAGAGACTTTTTTTACGTGCGAATGAAAACCTTTCTCACTAAACACGACGCGCTTTCAGATTGCCAACATGGATTTAGAAAATTAAAATCAACGGAAACAGCTATATTTTCTTTTCTTAAAGATGCTGCTTCATCATTGGATCAAAACGAGGCACCTATTGGATTATTTTTAGATCCCTCAAAAACTTTTCAAGCCATTGATCATGACATGTTTCTTTCAAAATTACCTTTTATTTATTTATTTATTTTACGTCAAAAAAAACAGTTAAAAACTGCGTATGACGTGCTATGGGGAAAAGTGAATTGTGTGCACATTTTCAAAATTCTGTGATCCCTACACTTAGTCATATACTACTTAAATTTTGAATTTTGAAAGGGAGAAAAAAACAAAACTCCCATGCAATAAAATATATTTTCAAGGATAAACAAGCAATAAATTTTGAATATTGAAAGGAGAAAAACCCCATGTTAAAAATTATTTTAAGGATAAAAAGCAATAAATTTTGAATTTTGAAAGGGAGAAAAAACAAAAAACTCCCATGTAATAAAATCTATTTTCAAAGATAAATAAGCAATAAATTTTGGCTCTTATTACTTCCTGCCGCGACAACATGGAAACGATAATATGAATAATTGTATTTCCCACTGAATTCTAGAAGACGTGCACAGAAAATGAAGTTACATTTATGTCCAGAAGCAAAACAAGGGCCATCTCAGCATTTGCTCAATGGATCAGGGAAACTGGACGAAAAACCTGATCGAGATGGGGGTCATTGACCCGGAAGCTGTAGTACAGTAGTTGTTACAGGTTGTTTATACTCATTTATGCAGTCCAAATGGTAAATAATGCATTATGTATTAATGTTACTTTTCTTGTTATGCTCAGTATAGTCTCTAATTGTATAGAAACAGTTATGCAGCAGAAACGATTTCACTTGGGATTTAAACTTTTCTATTGAATTTAATCGTTTAGTGTCATCTGGCAAAGTGTTGTAAAATAATGTACATGTATTGTATGTGAATTTTTTGTAATGAGCTGTTGATACTGTCCCCTGATGAATATGATTTCTACGTCGAGTGTTATAGTAATAGACTTCTGCATTTTCTGAAAATATATTCCCGCCCTTGAGCAAGTCATTTTTTACAAAAACCACTGATTCGTAAATAAAAAGACACGGTAATGGTAGAATTCCTAGATTAATGAAGAGAGGTTTACATGAATCACGTGGGTGGGATTTGGTTATTATTTGTACAATTCGTTTTTGTAATCTAAAAGTCTGGGAGCTATAAGATGTATTTCCCCAGAATAATATGCCATATCTCAGGCGGGAATGAACATTCGCGAAGTATACACAACGAGCAGTATGAAGGCTGACTGAATTTGCAAGAATTCTGAACGCGTAGCATAAAGAACTTAATTGTGTGTTCAATTCATTTAAATGGACGTTCCATTTAAGGTTTGACTGAATTGAGAGACCTAAAAATTTTGTTGTCAGTCAATGGTACACTGTTCATTTTACGTTGCAAAGGATGTTCGTATCATCTGCAAAGAGAACCGTTCTTCCGTTTCGAATCGTCGAGGGCATATCGTTTACGTAAAGTAGGAACAGAATAGGGCCTAAAATCGATCCTTGAGGAACTCCACATGCAACGGGCAAAGAGTCGGAAAGGTGCGTACGTAATGTTCCATCATTCCAGTAAGGTATTTCAACTCTCTGAGATCGTTGTTTAAGGTACGAACATAACCAATCTAGAGCAATACCACGAATTCCATATGAAGGTAATTTGGAAAGTAAAATGTCATGATCAATGACGTCAAAAGCTTTTGAAAGATCTAAAAATAATCCAATAGGTGCCTCGTTTTGATCTAATGATGAGGCGACATCTTTAAGAAAAGAAAATATAGCTGTTTCCGTTGATTTTGATTTTCTAAATCCATGTTGGCAATCTGAAAGCGCGTCGTGTTTAGTGAGAAAGGTTTCCATTCGTACGTAAAAAAGTCTCTCTAATATTTTTGAAAAAACTGATAGAAGAGAAATGGGCCGATAATTTTGAATTTCATTTTTGTTGCCTTCATATGGAATCCGTGGTATTGCTCTAAATTGGCTATGTCCGTACCTTAAACAACGATCTCAGAGAGTGAAAATACCTCACTGGAATGATGGAACATTACGTACGCACCTTTCCGACTCTTTGCCCATTGCACGTGGAGTTCCTCAAGGATCGATTTTAGGCCCTATTCTGTTCCTACTTTACGTAAACGATATGCCCTCGACGATTCGAAACGAAAGAACGGTTCTCTTTGCAGATGCTACGAACATCCTTTGCAATAAAGAAACAGTAAGTAGTACAATATCAGATGATTCAAATTGGTTCCCAAATAACAAATTAATAGTAAACGTAAAGAAAACTGTTTTAATGCAGTTTACCATTTCAAATAAACAATTCTGTGCTCCATTGAAAATGAACAGTGTACCATTGACTGATGTTAAGGCAACAAAATTTTTTCGGTCTCTCAATTCAGTCAAACCTTAAATGGAACGTCCATTTAAATGAATTGAACATAAAAATAAGTTCATTATGCTACGCGTTCAGAATTCTTGCAAATTAAGTTAGCCTTCATACTGCTCGTTGTGTATATTTCGCGAATGTTCTTCCAAAATTTGAAAACATCTTATAGCTCCCAGACTTTTAGATTACAAAAACGAATTGTACAAATAATAACCAAATCCCACCCACGTGATTCATGTAAGCCTCTCTTCATTAATCTAGGAATTTTACCATTACCGTGTCTTTTTATTTACGAATCACTGGTTTTTGTCAAAAATGACTTGCTTAAGTGCGGGAATATATTTTCAGAAAATGCCGAAGTCTATTACTATAACACTCGACGTAGAAATCATATTTATCAGGTGACAGTATCAACAGCTCATTACAAAAAATTCACATACAATACATGTACATTATTTTACAACACTTTGCCAGATGACATTAAACGATTAAATTCGATAGAAAAGTTTAAATCCCAAGTGAAATCGTTTTCAAGTTCAATTTCTTCCGGGAATTTTTTAATTTCTTCTCAGAACTATGAGAAAAAGTTTTCAAACATTTTTTGTAAATCTCTTTTGAACAAACGGCTTCGTAGCGTAAATTCTATTTTAAAAAGGAGTCCACTGCCGTTTACAGATCGAAAATCGGAAAATTTGTTCAGACGCTATCCATCTAGTAAATTTTGCTTATTTTGGTGCTGCCATGTGGTGGCGACAAATTGAACTAGTGTCGGTACATTTAGCCTTAACAGCACTAGGAAGAATATTACTCCCGCACTTATATGCACGTCTTGGAATTCAACAGGACCATTTCACCCAATCAAAAAATAGCTCATAATTTGCCGCTTTTTTTGCCGATTTTAAGATGTAAAAACAAAAAATTAGCCGCGGGTCTTTTTCTCAAAGAAACTGGTGTTCATGCTAACTTCCATTAGACATTAGCAGGATAACACATCTAAATACGCTAATAAACCAAGTATACCCACCAAACAGTACTCCAAATTTGCCGCTTTTTATCTACAAACGATTACAGAAGAAATTATATAGATATCTCCATTCTTTCAAAAAATATTTACAAAAAACAAAAATTACGCTTACGATCCTCCTGCGAGCGTCGTCAGAGAAGAAACGAAAAGTTCTCTGTAGGCTATCAGACGTAACAATTCTTACACTACGCCAAAATTTGCCCTAAGCCAGTGATAAAGGTAATCAGTAATACAAAAATTTGCCGCGGACCAGTTAGTTTGAATAACATGGGTTCCAATCCAAAAATTGTCCCTCGATCGAACGCTGTGCGCCAAGCAAAGAAACATTCTTTCCAACCATCGAATGTAACAATTCATGCTCTACGCCAAAATGTGCCCTAAAAGAATTCTAAAAGTAATCTATAATTAAAAAATTTACCGCTCACAGGTTAGAGTGAATAACATGGGTTCGTTTCCCAAAAATGACCCTCGGCCGAACGCTGTGCGCAAGGAAGAGAGACGCTCCTTCCAAATGAGGCTCCACATTATATATTTAAATATATAATGTGATATAATAATTATATATATAATAGGGTAGGTGGGGTGTTATATATATATATATATATATATATATATATATATATATATATATATGTAACACGCCCACCTACTACCTTCAGCCGTGGCGATAAAGCGTGAAACAATAAATGCTCGTGAAGCGAGCTTTGAATTCTCAGGAAGCAGGATCTTTCGGGTATGAGAAAGGTCTGAACCCTTGACACAATGAATTAGGTAAAATTCTGGTAAAAATGAGCATATATTCAGTAAAAAAAACAAATTACACAGTGGCACAAATATACAATAAAGTATGCACTTTGCGTAGATGGTCACTGCAAAGAAACATAAAACAAAAAAAAAAAAAAAAAAAGAAAGAACACAACCACAAAAATGTATAGGCGTCACCTCGACTGCCTGGATACTTCAATAAGTACTATTCACAATTCTTTTGCTTCTACCTCTTTCTGAATTATTTCGTGTACCTCACTTAACTTTTGTTATTCTTAAGTTTTCTCCGTGCACGGCCCTTTAAATGATTCTCTACAATTATTCTATCATAGACTGTTCACAGGCGTCAGCCTTCAGATGCACATTTATTACAATGCTGTGAACTCAAACACAAGAACAAACGTGACACACGTTACTTAAATCGTACCCTTTACAAATTATAGCAACTAATTATCCCTGACATAATACAATGAAAGCGTGACTTTCAAACAAGATCACTTTTACACTACATGAAATATCATATTCACTCTAGAAAAGTTGTACAAGGTATGGCAATCAAACGAATTTACTAGTGCGTACAGCGAATGAAATCTAAACTGCCGCTCATACGTTCGGAATATTTCTCCCAGTAATTATTTGGAACTTTCACCTATTTTAGGACGCTTCGCCTGGTATTTAAAGCTACACGATTTCCCAACAGATTGCCGCATAGAAGTTGCCAGTTCTTTACCTCAACATCTTCTTCCCGCTCGCCATCAGTTAACCTTGGGGTTTTCGGTCGCTTGCCGTCCTCGCCGCATCGCTTGACTGGTTCGATGTTCCACGGTTACACCACTTCTTTCTCTCGATCTCAGGATTCCGCCACTCGTCCAAATTCCAGACCTTTCTCTCGATCTCTGGCTCGTACCATCCACGTATTTGGTCCAAGACCTTCTCGCCTACGCTTGGGTCTTCACTGGAGTCGTCCTGCCGCGTGCCGCGTACCCGTTGTTCGCGCTTCCAGCTTTAAATAACTAACGTACTTGAATTGAATACTTCTAGCACTCGGCCGACATACCACACTTTGAGCGTGCATGGTCGTGGTGTACAAAATTAAATGCTGGATTTCGTTTAGAGTCCTTCTGCGCGAATTTATTTCAATTATGAAACTATTTCAGATTTAAGCAATCACATCGCTTGCTTTCTCGTGTAATGCTAGTGCTAACACTGTACATGCACTTCACTTCTGAATTCTATCACTCTTATTACCGCGTTTCTCAAATCAGCTTTAACTAAGCCAGTGAAAATATACTCCTGCACTAACCAATGACTATCGCCGAAGAATTAGGTTGAGTCGTCGTCGCTGTCGAAGTTGTAAGAGAGCTCTCCCGAAGCGCGTCGCGGTATTTATGTGACTCCGCCTGGGGAAAATTCTGGAGGGGTGAATTTTCTCCTCCTTCGCGCCCTCTCAAGAAAAATATTATCCGTAGCTTCGGACATCGGAGTGCGAAAACCTGCGGGTAGATGTCGCTTTCTCGGACCATCGCTCTGCCGCGTACCCTATTTTTCTGTGTTCTGGGCTTTTCTCGTGGCTTATGGTGGCGTTACGGGTTTGTATAATCCCGTGACGTCACAATGTGTGTGTATATACATATATATATATATATATATATATATATATATATATATATATATATATATATATATATATATATATATATATATATATATATATATATGTATATATACATATATACATATATATATATACATATATATACATATATATATACATATATATATATACATATATATACATATATATATACATATACATATATATATATATTGTGACATACCGATATGTCACGTTAAAATAAACTAACATTTATTTGTAGACAATATGGTGGAACATGCATTACGAAATATCACGAGAGCTAGAGCTTAGCAACGACCGTGAATAAACAATGTAGTTTTTGTTTTTCTAAATGCATTAAGAGTTTTCTGGATGCCGAAAGTAGAAAATTTGGGATTGGGCGAAGAAGTTCAAAAGACGATCAAAAAAATATAACGAACGTATGGATTGGCTGGGTGAGAGAAGGACGGTCAAATGTTATGAAAAAAATGAAGGTAGTTTTAATACGAAGTCTTCGAGGGATGAATCAGGCAGAAAGATTTCATTCTGCTCTGAAACGCGCTTCTTAACTGATCGTATGTTCGTGAGAGGGAACGAGTACAATCGAGATAGAATTGGGTTATCAGTGAAATTTTAAGGACAGTGAATGATATTGCAGATATTTTGATGTGGAAGCAATATTGGTGTATAAATTGGAACTTTGTCGGGAGTGGTAATCGAGTTCGGGACTATGTCATAGGACGTAATCGGGACTGATAATTTTGATAGTTGGAGACCAGCTTGGATAGGGGCAGGAGAGGATTTCTTGGAACTTTGGACTACGGCAAGATCGCAAGATATTTCGACTGAGAAGTCTACGAGGGACATCAACGAAGAATAGATAAGTTAACCGCGGTGTAAAATTGTAAATTGAAAGAGATCTTGATCAAAGGCCTAACTTAAATTCATTAAATTGTTTGATAAAAAGGTAAAAATAAACTTAGTTGAATTTTGTTCTTTAGAAAAGAAAGTGATTTTTCATTTAGTCAATCCAAACAGGAATGAACTAGGAATAGAAACATTCTATTTCAGATTCCCAGCTGCGCTGTATAGTCGGCGGATCCTATAATCCATTATAGAGGTAATAAGGATTATAATATATCGTGACCCATTGACCCAGCAAGCCGGACGCTAAGATCTTTAGCAGATATAAATGTAGAGAGAGAAAATTTTGTAGTATATCTCAATATATATATATATATATATATATATATATATATATATATATATATATATATATATATATATTAATGCACACGTGCTTCTCCACTTACAATTTGGAAAAAACATACACCATTCTCTAAGGTTATTTAATTTTGATGTTTATTCGGCCAAAAGAACGTATGTTAATTGTTTTTCTTTGTACAGCCCTGAATTTTTGAATATAAATGCAAGTGTAATTTTTTTCCCCTAGAGTCGTTAATTCATGTTAATGTTTGGGGGTTCAATTTTTCTGGTTTTTTATTTTGTTTTTCACCGTAAGAACCAATGTTAACTGTTTCACTTTTAGAGCCCTGACTTTTGGAATATAAATGCGGGAGAATATTTTTCCTAGAGCCGTTAATTCATGTTAATTTGGGTAGGGTTTTAATTTTTTAAAATGTTTTTTCGCCCATATGGACCTATGTTGTTTTTCTTGCGCCCACGATTTTGGGAAATTTATAGGAGCGGAAAATTCGGGAATAGAGCACTTAATTAGCCCTTAATTTTGGATATAATTTGGAAGAGATTCGTTTCTGGGCACTGCTAACTTTAGTCTAAAGCTAGCAGCGACCACGATTTTAGGAATACTATAGGAGCGGAAAATTCGGGAATACAGCACTTAATTAGCCGTTAATTTTGGATACAGTTTGGTAGAGTTTCTTTTCTGGGCGCTGCTAACTTTAGATGGCTCAAACTGCATCCGCACGAGCACTTGCCCGCGTGAGAACCTCGCGACAACTGCCCCTCTTCTTTCGCCACCAAACCCGCAAGCGCTGTCGCTCTTTTAGTATTGACGGTGACACGATGGCAAGGGTTTAACATTTTCTTCAGGTCACAAACAAATACATTTCTACACACGCATTTAAATGTCCTGATTTGCCTGTTTGGACAGAACTTTAAATCCAGTGGGAAAGGCAACTGTAGCAGCAACACTGTTGACATTTAAATTTGATTTTACAGCTGCAGATTGACTACTGTTGCTGGAAAATAAATTACTGGTGATTTATGTAAAGATGCTTAAAAATTTAATATTGTCTTCTGATTACGGTAGCTGTCTACCTGTGAATTGATGAAAAACCGTGAAATTTTGTGTTTTTCCATTTTTATTGGTCATATGCTCTGTTTAATTCTCTTTTAACTACTTCAAACCGTTTCTAGCTACGTTTTTAAGAATTTTTTTTCGAAGCGAGTATCAGCTGTCAGTGAACTTCTGATGCATTGAGTGAGTGAACTTCAGATGCATTTTCCCAAATTGTGAATTTTCAGCACATTCATGCATGACAAACATCATAAATCATAAACTATTAAAGATAATAATATAATTATTTTTTCAGCATGTAACCCATGATATCTAGTGAATGAACTAGAATAGTGAATGTCACAAAGTTTCAGTTTAATGAACTGAAATTCCAGAATAAATTTATAAACAATTACTTTTTCCTCAAATAATTAAATCCTGACTGAGTTTTCACAGTAATATTATATCTGCATTCCAGAAAATATTTTATAATATTATTTATAAACAAATAGAAGAATTTTTTAAAATTATTTGATCTCTAAAAGCTGAAAGAAATCAAATGTACAAGGGAAAACAAAATGGACCCTAAATTCTAGATTTTGTTTCTCAGGTAGACAGCTACCTTAAATGAGATTTCAAAAACCTATTCTGAAAGAAAGAAAAAATAATTTTTTTTACCCAATTGTTTAAAAACACAGAAAAGAGTAGAGAAAAAGGTGCTGAAGCATCATAAAAAGGGAAGGGAAAGGTGGCAAAACACAGTAATCTCATGCAAAGGTGCAGCAAATTGTGTTTATTTCTCATTATTTCATTTCCCCCAACTACATATATTAAACTACCTGTATGAAAACAGCTATAGTTTTAAAAAGATGCTGCACATTAAGATCCTTTCCTCAATAATGACAAGTGGTGGATCTTTACCAAATACTGAGATGATCTCTATAGTAGATACTATCTCTATAGTATTTGTATTTACTCTCACCCTATTATTTGTGTACATCAAACACACCATACACGAAGTAAGAGGGAATTGGGAGAAGCAGAACAATGAATATAAAGAGAACTGGAGGAACTACACTTCACAGTTGTTGTAGCAGTCTTGGCTAAAAGCTTAAGGTAGTT
The DNA here is from genome assembly GCA_964035755.1 of Teleogryllus oceanicus. Classification (NCBI taxonomy): domain Eukaryota; kingdom Metazoa; phylum Arthropoda; class Insecta; order Orthoptera; family Gryllidae; genus Teleogryllus; species Teleogryllus oceanicus. Next base: position 94,867,482 of record CAXIVR010000002.1, on the reverse strand, counting down.
AAAAAGTATGATATCTGGCCCAGAGACCACTCTAAAAAAAAAAAAGAAAATCTACCCACAAAATGGGTAGAGTGAACCTAAGTGGATAAACTAATGTATTAAAGAATATATTGAAGGATTCACGTACATAGAAAGCAAATTGCATCCAAAAGCCAAAGTATTGTAAGTGAATACAGTGAGCAGAATTAACAAGGCCACATTGGCATTTAACAAAAAGAAAATATGGTGCTATTCTAGGATGATGATCTTATGGGTAACCAGGACACAAAATTTTGTGGAGATTTGGCACTGGTCTTGTCTAATCCCAATCATTCAAAAGGGAGGTACGGTAGGCTTGAGAAACACATGGAACTTCCGCACACCATATACAAAAGTGCTGCTGGCCAAGGGCCAGACCAAGGAGAGCATACATAGGAGGACCTGGGCAACATTTCAGGAACCGAAGAGGCTCACGCAAATAAGAGGAACAGAAAAGGAGAACTGCTGCAAAACAAACGAAAGATTAAATTCTACAAAGAATTAAATCTAACATGAATTATCCGAAGCCAAGCTCCCATGTATTGATGTGATTCGAGATTAGTTCTAGAATTCAAATCTATACAAATTTTAATATTATATTAATTTATGTTAATCATAATAATAATAATAAATGAAAAATCAAAAGTACACCTTGTTTTCCATCTTCATGAATATAATAGAGTAATAAGTATTTGAAAACCATTCTTTCCTTTACAAGGAAACATCATCAGAATTTTCTAAATTCATTATCTTATTTCTCTGATTCAAGTAAAGCTTTCATGAACACAAATTGTAAAACATTACTATCTCAACTAAGAATAACATCCAATCGTAGTCTTAAGTTTGAGATGTAACTAACTTTTAAAAAATTTTTTAATCTGTACCTTCTTCTGTATATGATTTATAAATGAAGCCAGAAGTGCGTTGGCTTACAGCATGATAATCTCTGAATCTACTGAACCAATACTGATGAAACTTCTGTGCTGGCTTCCTTTAAAGGTCTGGAGTACTATAGATTATGATTTACAACCATAAACCTTAACATATTTACAAAAAAGTTACATTTCTGGACATTTTCACCAAGCATTGCATCACAGATTCAAGAACTGATCAATGTTCAAGAGTTAAGCTGGGTGCCACTGGACAACAGAGGTCTATTACTGATTTCAACAATGCCCAGAATTATTACGAAACTAATTGAGCTTTGAATACGGCAATGAATATGTCTGTTTGTGAACATTGGTGGAATGTTTGTAAGTAAGCTGTAATCAAAGTAGTAAAGAAAGTAATTGTGTATGCATTTTCATTAGTTTATATTATATACCAACACTGACATGAAAATACAGTACAACCCTGCTCTAATGTTCCCGCAGTTTACACCCATTTTACCAGTCCCTTTAATTTTCGTATATTCAACATGTTAAATTATCCCTGCTTTTACACTTTCAAAATTAAATTTTTCATGCCGTTTACACTTGATACCATTACGCATCTGTAAACGCCATTTTTCTCATGATATTTTTGCTTTCTCTCGCAATGTTCTCTCTCGTTAGCTACGAATTCCAGTCTTGCTTCGAGTTCATTTCCGGTGTTCATGGTGAAAAAAGCTTTTCACATGTTCAATCACTCAATCCATTGTAAGTGGGGCACAATTTAATAAATTGGTCGCTCGACCATCTAAAAAGCATTGGATTCAGTATACTCTGGCCAACAAATCAAAATATTATTTACCTACCTATTTATTAGAGAAATATTTGCAACCAAATCTATGGAACGCAAATGAACCAAGTTCGATTTTCAGAGAGTAATTTCTCACAGAAGGAATAGAATCTCAGCCTTAATTTTTTCTGTACTTCTACACAGAACGATATAGTTACTTTTTGTAAAATATCATTGGTAAGTAAAGTACCCCTTGAAAATTACACCCTCTTAAAAATTGGAATTTTAGATTTTTTCCGAATTTTCAACCAATACCTCTGTTGGGGAACCAGATAAAAATCTGAAGATTGCACACATACTAGATCGCTCTGATACCAAACTTCAGTAAAAATTTCAACTTTTAGATTTAACGCAAAGAACTTTTTTAAAAACTGTAAACTTCCGCAAAAAAAAAAAAAAAGACTTCATTTTCACATTGATAATACGTTGTATATGTGTTAACCGGATAATATAAAAATAGTTTATAAATGATAACAAATAAATAAATTCAGTGTTTTGTCTCTTTTTTCGTGTTTAAATTTGCCACTCTCATAATATAATATTTAAATAAATCATTAAAATTATAAAATTTGAACTATAAAATTTTATAATTGATGTCACCCCTGAACATAATGGATAAACTTTCCATTGCAAATTTCTCTGCGTCTAATGGCTGGCTTGATCGATTTAAAAGCATTACAATATTGTTTGTAAGGTTGTGTGTGGAACAGGAAACGCTGTGCCAGAATAAGGTATCCCGGAATGGCAAGAAGGGAAACTGAAGGACCTTGTGAAGGAGTATTCACCCAAGGACCATTTGAACATATATGAAACCGGATTTGTAAGTGTGTGTTCTTCTGAACACAACTTTCACATTTAAAGACGAGAACTGGCATGGAGACAAAAACAGTAAACTTAGGCTTTCTGTAATATTGGGAGCAAATGCTGATGGGTCTGGAAAGCTTTGCCCATTTGTTATAGGAAAGTCCAAGAAACCTCAATGCTTCAAGAATGTGAAAACATTGCCCACAAAATATGAAAAATATAAAAATGCAATAAAATAGTTTGAATTACTTCCAACCTTTTTGAGATGCATGAAGATGAGAGCACAAAACAGAATTCTTTTATTTGTTGATCAGTGCTCTGCAAATTAACTTGAGCTATTAGAATTGAATTCTTGCCAGCAACCTGCACAAGCATGTTACAGCCAATGGATTTAGGAATAATCCATGCTCTCAAGACTTTCTGCAGAAAAAAATGCTGTGCAGAGATTATTAGGTTTGATGGACTCAGGGACAGACACAATGAAATTCAAAACATCTATCCTGAATGCAAAGGCATGGAAGGATGTGGGTCAATCCACCATAAGGAACAGCTTCAGAAAAGCTGGCTTCTTTCAAACCCATGAGGAAAAAGTGAAGATGATGGTGATCTTATTTCTGCATGGGAGAAGTTGAAAAGATTATGAAGTTAAAAGACTTTCTTGACAATGAACCTGCAACTACACAAACAGTGTCAGTAAAAAGTTTGATCAATTCAGTTCAGAAAGTCAGTGAGTGATTTTAATGATGACAATGATGGTGATAGTAGTGTGGGTACTTGTGCAGAAGTAATTTCTGCAATAAACACTATAAAAAAAATATTTCTGCATCAGATAGTGATGTTAATAGTTTTGACCATGTGTATGAACTTGACAAGCAAGTTGAAAGAATTCACTAAAAGAAGGCAAAACATCACCTGTATTAGATTGTTTTTCATTACTCAAATTTTTGTACTTGTGATTTACACCATTTTTTTTGTGGTCCCTTATAAAGCGTAAAAGAGTATTTACAATGTACAGCATAGTACATAGGGGAAATCTATAAAAATTCAGATTCGGTTACCCAGAAAAAAAAGGGACTTGCTGAAGAATATTCACACCATTGAAAATTATACTGCAGGGAGGGAAGCAAATTTGAATAATTCTAGGTAGAAGGACAGATTTTCATTATGACTCTCAGTTTGATTATTTACATAACTCTCATGTTCAAATTGGTAAAATGGAAAATGTACGCCTTGTGGGGGCAAAAACATGAGCATGCAAACATAAATAGTGTGTGTTGGTTGAATAAAAAAGTAAAGTTACGACCCTTAGCGGAACTTGAAATTTTGAAAAGCTTGCTACTTGGAGAACATCCTTTATCAAAACAATTCAAGCACTGCTTGAGACAATACAGCTGTCTTTTCAGATGACATCTTTTAGGAGTACAGAACATAAGGAAGGATGTTACATGCCCACATTAAAAATTCAGGGGCAAATTAGTAATCATTGTATTGGTAGTTTATTTCCAACAATGAACACTGGCTTTCTGCAAATGTATTTTCTTTCTGAAGCAGACAAAATATCTTTGCACCAAAACATTGTGCCAAATTTAAATACAAAAATTATACAAATGATGCAGATTATGTATGCAATAGACATAAGTAGGTCCTACCACAGGGTAAGAATACATGGAATTCCTCTTCCTGCATAATAATTTACTGTAATAAATATCTGGGCACCGCTGGGTCAGCTGGTAATAATTTGATATTTTCTTTACACAAAGATGATATCTATTTCATAATGGATGACACATCGAACCTTCATATTTACACAATAAACCAAAATAAAAGTTTAGTTTTCTTAGTCGTTCTTGACAGAGAAGACAAAAGGAAAAAGTTTTTCATGTACTTCCTATGCAAAGCAATCGGTAAAAATGATCCGGTGTCTCAAGAAAAGAATTTTCCCCAAAAATTATATTTACATTTAATTATATTTATTAAGAGTATCAACATTAAAAGAACTATTCAATTGTAAAAAATAATGTTTACACAACTTCTTTAGACAAGTTATTTTCACCAACTATACAGTTGAAAATAACACTATACAGGTAATTGTAGACGAGTCATTACTGCATAACTGTATTCTTCCATTCCTCTTCCTGAAGAGGTGCCCCAAATTGTCTCAAGAAATTATGTATAGATCATGAACAATTTTTTAATTTTTAAAATTTAATTTTAAAGGCAAATTCCTGAGAGTGGAGATATCATTAAAATGGTAAATGAGAAATATCCTTAAAACAAAAAACAATGAAGGAGTGTGTTACCATACGAGATACAAGTAGTTCTGTAATCACAGAAAGGCCTTCTTTAATTAATCTTTTTTTAACAAATTGAATCAATTCAAATAAAGACAACTTAGCACCCCTAAATAATTGTATCACTGCACAAAACTTCTAAAGTCCATCCATATATATCAAATATTAGACAACATTTTTTCAGTTTTCACTGCTAGTATCCATAGCAGGATTTTCTTGGGACTTCAAAAATTCGTTGTACTGTTCTGGAATTTTCTTAAAAGTATTTATTTTTGCTCTTATTTGTTTCCATGTTTCAGCATAATGATTCTTTGGATCACGAGACATGGCCTGAAAGAATAAAATACAACAATAATATGTGATCACTAATGAATCAGTCTGTAACCTCACAATCTTGAATACAAACCTTGTAATCTTCACCATACTTTGTAATTAAATATGATAACCATCTCACTTGCCCGTCGGGGAGTCGAAATTTACTAACTCGAGGGGCATTTGCATTCTCTTCCAATTTCTGAACAACATGCGCTTTTTTAGGAAGTACCTTCTTTTTCTTCTTTTTTCTGCCAGATGTTGTAGGTTCCAGTGCTGCTTGTATATTGGAAGGTATTCCAAGAGCTTTGTTTACATCATACACAAGACCCATTTCTTCCATGTTTTTAATTACAGATTTATTTGATTCCCAATCGCTCTTCATTTCCTTACTAAAAAAAAATTCAATAAAAGTCATGTATGTAGACAAACACTGTTACAATATATCTGTTTGTTTCATATTTCATGAAGGGTTGACTATACTTTCAAAGACACATGTGTTAAGTTTCGAGTACCCAAACTCACACCTTCCTAAGGTGGAAAGTGAATTTTGAACCCCAAAATTCTTACTTTCCTGTGACGGCAAGCGAATTTTTCAATTTCACAATTGAAACAATTAAGAAAGCAGAAATTTCTTCCTTGCCACTGTTTCAATTCTATCAATTCACTCTACTGCCACTCCTACCTCAATATATCTCAACTTATGGGGGTCTTCTATCCAAACTTCTAATTCCACAATTTCAAAATGTACACATTTCAATATTGAGCAATCTTCCCGCAAGTTTAACATGATAATAATGGTGATAATAATAATGTTAATGATCGTAACTAGTGAAGAGTGAATTTTAACACTTTCTCATATTCGTAATAAAAAAATTAATACATACATTTTTACAAAGGTCTTCTGGGGGAGGTATTGAACATCCTAATTTTCAAGCAACTAAGATGCAAGTAACATGTTCATTACTTGTTCAATGTCATAATTAACATCATGCTGCATCACTGATACTCACCATGGAAAGAATTTGGTATGCTTGTTTGCATCTTTCATAACCTTCTTCCGCTTAAGATTTTTAGAGGACGGGTAACGAAACCTCTTCTTGCGTTTCTGCTTCCTAACCTTAGTCATTCTTCACAATAACCTTCTGAATCCAAAATACAGAAAGAAAAAACTTGTTTGTTAATAACAACAAAACACAACTTCACTTATAAACATAACACACGTGGTCTCGCGCTCACAATAGAGATGATAGAGATCAGAGAGTATCGTAAGTCGAGATCGAGAGAGATGCGCACGGTGAATCACGAGCCACGATTCGTAACTCACGAACCACTCAAAAGAGTCGAGTCATCACAAAGAATAGTTCATGAACTTCTTTCAAAATCACGGTGTGAGAAATACAAATATATATTAAGCCCAGTACACATGGTACAGTTTTCGTGCAGATTCTCATACAGTTTCTATACAGAAACTTCAAGATCCCAAACTAGAAGTACAAAAGCCAAAAGCCGCGCATACACGGTCCGTACATTTTCTGCACGGATCGACACAGGCTGCCGCTAGGAGTGGAAGGGGGGGTGTTCAAAGAGGAACAACTGAATTGCGCCGTCCGAGAACTGTCAGTGGTGGTATTTCTGTGAGTGCGTTCTAGTTGTGATCTTTATTTGGGATTAATTGATCATGAAGAGCATAGAGAATACAAATAGTAAGTCAATAATTGGGAAAAAGGAAGTTTATCACAATATATCACTTCACACAATCGCATTTCGACACACCTAACCACAAAATCGCAATGGCAGATCACCGTTAGTGTATGATTCTGCCGCTACAAGCGCTTGAGTCAAACTAGGCTTTCTGTATTAAAAATTAAGATTATGTTCATATACAAAAACTGCAGCCTGGACTGCTGGACCGCACGTTTTCTGTACGTCCAATCTGCACCGTGTATACCGTAGTTTACACCGTGTTAAAACCGCGGCTCTTTCACTGAACTAACTATACAAGTTCTCTGCCACTGATGCGGTAAAATGTCATCGTAAAAACATCAAACACTGCTCTTTTGCCGGCGCCACGCTGTAAGAAATTGTCTGGCACCATGGTATGATAACGACCCAAAATCCTTATTTAAATAAATTAAATTAATATTACACCCTATTTAAATAAATTATAATATATTTTATATAAATATACATAACAAAATTTATTTATCCACTTTTGTTTGAGAGATAGTTGGGCTTTATGACAGGCAGAAATATTGAGTTGAATCTTCTATACCATTCTACTTACATTTTTGAAGGGATGGAACATAATTGTCAGACTGTACTTATGCTGATTTGAATGAGGCTTTTGATTCCGTTTAACACACGTCATTTTGTTGCACAAACTTGAACGCCTGGGGATACGTGGACCACTGTTAAGTTAATTCTGCAATTATTTAACCGATTGCATACAGTTGGCATCAAATGACGATGTTATCTCTCGCCCTTTTGCTGCTTCATCAGCTGATCCATAAGGCTCTCATTTGGGCCCCCTATTGTTTACTATTTTTATTAGTGACATTTGAGAGGTGATCAACGAAGTTGAATACCTGCTCTTCGCAGACGATCTTAGTATTTTCTTGCGAATTCAGTCAATCGAAGACTGGGTTCTCTTGCAACGAGCTTTGAATGCTCTACCTGATTGGTGCGTTATAAATGACCTTCTCGATGCCAAGAAATGTAAGTCGGGCCAATAACTTTTACCAGAGCTAGATCGTCAGAGGCTTTTATTACAAACTTAACTCCATTCGTAAGTACTAGCTCCATTAGATTTTGTGTGTAGCATGCCTTCTAGTTTTTGTATTGAATCTTGCCTTTTAATTTATTTAATACACATCAATTTAACACTTTTAAAATACAAAGCTAGGTTTTTGTTGCTCTTATCTGGGTTTTCTTGTATTTATTTCAATTTTTATCACGTACATTAAAACGCATTCGTGACATGGCTACTGTTCGTTCTACTCTTTTTACTCTCTACACTCTCAAAGCCGACCTTCTGAAAGCCTTCACACACGTAAACAATAATTTAGATCAACATATCCGAAGGTTGGAAAAGGTCGTTCTCTACACAGACGGTTGGGTGCAAGTCGGCAACACTGCGAATAATACCAACCGTACACCCGTGACTGCACAAAAGACACAGACGCCGCATCCAGTCACAACTCAAAACAAATTTAGTGTTTTAGATTATAAAACAGATTTTCCTCGCCTTCCTGATCCTCACCACCCTTCTCTACCATCGACAAAAACATGCACAAACCAACGCAAACGGGCTAGGAAGCGCGTCAAAACCAAAACACGTAAAGCTACGCATCCTAGCTCACTTGAAAACAAAGACATTCCTACTGAGCCTAAAAAACAGGTACTTATTTTAGCTGACAGTCATGGCCGCCATCTTTCCTCCATTCTCAGTAGGAAGTTACCCTCCAATTCCTCAGTCTCGTCTATTTTTAAACTTAACGGGAGGTTTGCAGATGTGACTGCAGAATTGGACACCCACACGAAAACACTGACCAATCAGGACACAGTCATTATCATAGGAGGGCAGAATGACATTAACTTGGGCGGTAACTTTACACCTCAACAACATGTTAACAAATTACAAAGTGCCGCCCAAAATACTAACATTGTAGTCTCCACTCTACCCTTCTGGTACAACAGACCAACGCTATGCAGCGAGATGAAGCCCGCAAACCAACAATTGAAACTGCAGGTGAGAGAAACAAATGTCACACATTTTGAAATTAATTTCCTCTCAGCAAAACACTTCACCCGGCATGGTTTTCACATGAACCTTGCTGGAAACCATGCAGTCGGTAACAAGCTTGCACAATACATCATCAACTCCAGTCCTACGCAGTCTCCTGCCAAAAATCCATCCCTTTCACCTTCCTTACGTTCTCCACCCCCACCCTTATTTCGAACCCTGTTACCTCTTCCTCTGAACCTATTCTCGTTTCTCCCATTCCCACTACCAATTCGTCTACATCTGATGCCCCATCTTCCTCACAACCTGTCACTGCCGGGACACACTACAACCGTCGACCACGCACTCTAGGTGAAAATGGAGTAAATATATAGCAACTACAGTCAGATGCAGCAGAAAAACATTCGTGTAGGTACTTGCAAAAAATAAAAATTCTTCACCATAAATGTTCAATCCCTTTCAAATAAAACTGAGTTTATCGAGGCAGCTCTACAGAGCGATCTAAATCAAACGGACGTTCTTTGCTTTACAGAACATTGGTTATCTCCTAATGAACTTAGCATTTTCCAAATTCCAAACTTTTACCTCGCAGGCTTTTATTGCAGAAAGAGAGAATCCCATAAAGGTCCTACGTATGGGGGTTCCTGTATTTACGTTAGAAATAATATTGATTCTATCCCCTTGGCGGAATTAAATGTGTATTCCATTGAAAATATTTTCGAAATTTCTGTTGTACATCTTACTTCACTAAAAGTGATAATACTTTGCATTTACAGACCTCTAACAAAGAGAACTGCAGATTATATTTTGTTCTTAAAAAATCTGGAGATAACACTTAACGAAGTCAGCAATCGCTCTTTTGACTCCATTGTTGTATGCAGAGATTTTAACATTGATTTTCTGGTCGAATTTTGCGAGAAAGAAAAGTTTCTCAATTTAATTAATTCCTTCAATTTAGACATTACAATTAATGTACCTACACGGATCACACAACATTCGATGAAGGCAATTGATCAAATTATAATTAACAAAACTACTACTCGATATGAAGTTGAAACAAAAGATTTAGGATACAGTGACCACGATGCACAAATTCTTACCATTATAAGAAATGCGATCACTGACAATAAATAATTCACGTATGACTAGATTGTTTACTAAAAGTAAAAAAAATTATTCATTGATTACTTGATGCAGGAGTCATGGGAAGCGGTTTATAATACTGTTGATACAAACGACAAATATAATTATTTTTTTTCAACTCTTTCATTTCATTTTAACACTTCCTTTCCTCTTCAAAAACGAAAATTAAATATTTCACGGAAAAGCAATTCTTGGATAACACAAGGGATTAGGACATCTTGTAAAAACAAGCGAATTCTTTCTTTCTTTAAAAAATACAAAACATTGTTACGAAAAGTCATAAGGCAGGCTAAAATCATGAAAAACGATCAGGATATTTTGAACTCAAATAATAAAACAAAAGCAATGTGGAATATAATAACAAATACTACCAAATCAATTAAACAACCCGTAGAGAATGTTGTTTTAAAATATAACGATATAAATGTGAACGATCCCGCAACAGTGGCTAGTCTCTTTAACCAATACTTTTCGAGAATTGCTGCCGATCTCACTAAGGGTCTTCAGCCACAAAATTCAAAAACAGACAGTTCACCCAAAATTTTAGACACAATGATCGTTTCCGAAACTTCTTCCTATGAAATTCTCAAAATAATCGGTAAACTAAAAAGTAAATATTCGTCCGGTTTAGATGAATTCCCGGATTCTTTGTTAAAGACTTGTGCGTATGCCATTATACACCCGTTAACTCACATATTTAATGCATCTTTATGCACTGGAACGTTTCCAGATATTTTCAAAACAGCTCTAATTAAGCCGCTCTTCAAAAAAGGCAACAAAAATGAAATTCAGAATTATCGGCCCATTTCTCTTCTATCAGTCTTTTAAAAAATATTAGAGAGACTTTTTTACGTACGAATGGAAACCTTTCTCACTAAACACGACGCGCTTTCAGATTGCCAACATGAATTTAGAAAATCAAAATCAACGGAAACAGCTATATTTTCTTTTCTTAAAGATGTCGCCTCATCATTGGATCAAAACGAGGCACCTATTGGATTATTTTTAGATCTCTCAAAAGCTTTTGGCGTCATTGATCATGACATTTTACTTTCAAAATTACCTTCATATGGAATCCGTGGTATTGCTCTAGATTGGTTATGTTCGTACCTTAAACAACGATCTCAGAGAGTTGAAATACCTTACTGGAATGATGGAACATTACGTACGCACCGTTCCGACTCTTTGCCTATTGCACGTGGAGTTCCTCAAGGATCGATTTTAGGCCCTATTCTGTTCCTACTTTACGTAAACGATATGCCCTCGACGATTCGAAACGGAAGAACGGTTCTCTTTGCGGATGATACGAACATCCTTTGCAATAAAGAAACCATAAATAGTACAATATCAGATGTTTCAAATTGGTTCCGAAATAACAAATTAATAGTAAACGAAAAGAAAACGGTTTTAATCCAGTTTTCCATTTCAAATAAACAATTCTGTGCTCCATTGAAAATGAACAGTGTACCATTGACTGATGTTAAGGCAACAAAATTTTTAGGTCTCTCAATTCAGTCAAACCTTAAATGGAACGTCCATTTAAATGAATTGAACACAAAATTAAGTTCATTATGCTACGCGTTCAGAAGTCTTGCAAATTCAGTCAGCCTTCATACTGTTCGTTGTGTATACTTCGCGAATGTTCATTCCCGCCTGAGATATGGCATAATATTCTGGGGAAATACATCTTATAGCTCCTAGACTTTTAGATTACAAAAACGAATTGTACGAATAACCAAATCTCACCCACGTGATTCATGTAAGCCTCTCTTCATTAATCTAGGAATTTTACCATTACCGTGTCTTTTTATTTACGAATCAGTGGTTTTTGTCAAAAATGACTTGCTTAAGGGCGGGAATATATTTTCAGAAAATGCCGAAGTCTATTATTATAACACTCGACGTAGAAATCATATTCATCAGGTGACAGTATCAACAGCTCATTACAAAAAATTCACATACAATACATGTAAATTATTTTACAACACTTTGCCAGATGACATTAAACGATTAAATTCAATAGAAAAGTTTAAATCCCAAGTGAAATCGTTTCTGCTGCATAACTGTTTCTATACAATTAGAGACTATTCTGAGCATAACAAGAAAAGTAACATTAATACATAATGCATTATTTACCATTTGGACTGTATAAATGAGTATAAACAACCTGTAACAACTCTTGTACTATAGCTTCCGGGTCAATGACCCCCATCTCGATCAGGTTTTTCGTCGTTTCCCTGATCCATTGAGAAAATGCTGAGATGGCCCCTTGTTTTGCTTCTGGACATAAATGTAACTTCATTTTCTGTGCACGTCTTCCAGAATTCAGTGGGAAATACAATTATTTAAATTTTCGTTTCCATGTTGTCGCGGCAGGAAGTAATAAGACCAAACTTTATTGCTTTTTATCTTTGAAAATAGATTTTACTACACGGGAGTTTTTTTCCCCTTTCAAAATTCAAAATTTATTGCTTATTTATCCTTGAAAATAGATTTTATTGCTTGGGAGTTTTTTGTTTTTTTTCTCCCTTTCAAAATTCAATTTTATAGTTGTGGGAAGATAGTGATAAATAATCAACTTTACACAATATTTGTTTACACTTTTCAAGGATAAAATAAAATAATTTGATCCTTTGGTTAGAGTATTTTACTTTTTCGTATACGTACGTACACTGGTTGTCCCATCAATTATGGGCCACCCCCATAACCAGAGGGATTTCGGATCTTTTATTGGGAGGGGGCAAATTTGGGGGTTATTATAAACATGAAAATATTCGTATATATTATTGCTTTAATTGTGATACAATTATATACATTGTTTTCAATTATCTTAATTATTATTGAGTATTATTAATTAGATTGGTTGAACACAGGCGTGACGATCCTTAATATTATTAGAACTGTCCGAACTATTAATTCAATACATTTTCTCAGCGAATAATATATCGAAAGTGTTTATTATATGTTATGATCACAAACGTTTATACATGACTGTAGAATACGTATTTTAAAATTACATTAATAAATTCTTTTAATTACAGTAAAATCTGTTTTTGGAATTAAAGTTTTTTAGTTTTATTTACTAGTTATAATGAATAATAATAGACTATAAATAAATGAATTCTCAAAAATAAAGTGAATGTTATGACTAGTGGCGGATTTTGATGACCTAAAACATCGCCAAAAATCTATACTAATAAAAGTGAATTCATCGACATCGATTCCACAAAACTGAGTGTATGAATAGATACGAAATAGTTACTGACGCAGTGTCCTTGCAAAGTTTGGTAAAGATTAATACAACACAAATGCGGAAAATAAATAATTTAAATAATATGCTGGTAGGTGCACCACGGTCTTTATATTTCGCCTGTTGCTAAGAGACGGTTTCCTGATATATTCCGCCAGACGCCAGCAGCGGTGCGGTAGAATCACATAGTAAGCATAGGAGTATGGCCATGTACCGATCTCCATGAAAGTCGGCACATCTTGTGTGTTTTCAGGGAGGTTTTTATGCTGTTCATTTTTTTGTAACTCCACTAGAAGGCGCTGAAGCACAAGATGGCGCTTCGGTTAAATGCAATTCCCAATCATGGGAACCCAGCTTTATTATTGCTGGGCGATGCCGTGTGACGCGGGGCGAGGTCGAGGAGGCCAGGAAGAACCAGCAATGCAAGATGGAGAGAGAAGGGAAGGAAAGAGAGGGGAAGGGAGAAGAGGGGGTAAAAGATACATGTAAAAAGTGGAAAAATAGGAAAAAGGAGGGGAAGAAAGAAGGAAAAAGGAAGAGAGGATAATGTAGATAGAGAAGAAAGAGGAAAACGAAAGTTAAAAAGATAAAATGAAAAAAGGCGAAAAGAGAGAACGGGGAAAGAGGGAGTAGGGTAAAAGGAGAGTGAGATAGGTCATAATCATGCGAAATCTTGCGGCATGACCGAGAAAGGCGCAAAAAGTCGTGCCATATTCAATCTTGGAGATACTACCCTCAGATGCCACATTAAAGAAACCAAGTATTGTCTTTTTAGCATTGACATGTTTTTCTGAGAGACGAGGAGCTGACCCGACGTTCAACCTCCGTCCTGAATGATCGGATTTGTAAAAATGAAAAATATGCTTTTTTAATACATGGAGAAGCTACAAAATTTACGGGAAAAAGATAACTTTCCTGTGCCAATTGGCCTTCCTGAGGTGCAGAGGAAGATGTACTTCCGGGTTCCGTCACTATAAAGCACCATACACAGTCGCTGGCTGCCTCTGGCATCCTGCTGAGGGTAATTTCGGCCTTAGTATGAGAATGAATTCATCAAAACAGAACTGACTTAGGAAACACGGAGCGCACACTATACCATCTGCGTCTCGCCTACTTACTCAAATGCGATGACTGGAACACACTGGACTACGTGCCCTCAAAACGAGCTGCTCGGCGGCAGGAAAACACAAAGGCAAGACCAACAAGGAAATTCGTTAGTTTGGCTACTAAATAACGTACCGACACCTTGTCGAAAGCCACTGTCAACCTAAGGGGAGAATCATTAGACGACGCCATAGTTGCTGTCATCTCCGAAGGATTCAACTTTGCAACAGCTCCTAAGAAGATGCCCATCGCTGATATCGTGGCTAGTGTAGAATTTGCGCTTGTGGAAACACCGGAAGAAAAAGCCGAGGAAATCTGGAGAAACACCGCCAGGCAAGTCAAACACACACGGGACCCTTGCAGCAACTTTGCAGCCTTGCAACTTGCAGCAACAAAGCAAGCCTTGCCCTTTAAGACATTGCGAGATACTGTTATTGTGCCAGCGGAAAAAAAAGGAATATCATGGTCATCATGAAAGCCTCAGATTACCACGACAAGGTGGCTTCTATTCTTTCCGACGATTCTACGTATTACTCGTTCATTATACGTTTGCAGACGGCAGAATTAGGAACTATGTTGTTTTGAAAGTGAGGGCCCAAATACATCTCCGATAATGCACGAACAGTGTCGATGTCTGACGGCATCTAACCAATTCTGACGCCAGCCGAGACCGTCCGGGAAAATGTGCTTGTTTTGTTGTTGTTTCTGCGAGGTCTGCGAAAAACTCAAATGTACTTCGGTATGCGAGAGTGCGTTTTGGCAGTAAATTAATTCTAAATACTGTAGTAAACTATTGTCGCGAGGAAAAGAAAAAAAGTGGTTATTAACACCATTAGAAATACATATGGAGAGCACTGCTTATTACAGTACAACACACTTTGTCATCGACAATACACTCTGTTCACAAACGGCACAGAAAATATTTTTATTTCTCCTCTGCACCTATCTATTGCACAATAGTTATGTTCTTGCACGCTTCTACTCTACCATTCCCTGCAATGAGCAGGCCTATATCCCACACACCGCCCTCTATATCATATCCGATCAGTATTTACTGTAGACGTGCGATTCTCATTCAGTCGGCGGTGACCTCACGTAAAGAGGTCGCAGCGCTCCGTCTTCAAATGTCAAGTGAACGTGTAATATACACTGCTGAAGCACAACCATGTGGGAAAGGTGAGACCGCTTCCCGTAACCCCAACTCACAATACAAAAAGGCTGCGAGGAAGTTGGTGTTGGGTCTGAACAATTCGTCGACGCCCAGGTTTTACGGCCTACCGTAAGAGCACAATGCCGACGTGCCGTTACGCCCCATCGCCAGCGCAGTCAATTCTCCAACTCACTCTCTGTCGAGACGTGTCGCTGATCAACTTGCGTCGCTCTGCGAAAACATTCGTCACTCTGTCAGGAACTCCTCGCACTTCGTAGACATTATTCAACAACAAAGACTCAACCGCGGTGACTTACTGGTCAGTTTTGACCTAACATCTCTGTTCACCAAAGGTCGGGAGAACGTCGTAAAGTGATGCATCAGGAACTACAGGAATGGAGCCAGCGGATAGAACGGACGGAACTAGATGTCTTCTGCCTAAATTCCACTTTCTATGCGTACCAAGACCGGTTCTACACCCAACTGGAAGGAGCGACCGTGGGATCGCCGTTGTCACCCACCGCTGCCAATTTATTCACGGAAGCGTTTGAGACCGAGGCTCTATGGAACACCCAACACAATTTGGATTCGTTATGTGGGCGACACGTTTGCAATCTGGTCATACGGAATTATTAGAAGAGTTTCTACTTTTCCTGAACAACACCCACAACAGTATTTAGTTTACTATGGAGATCGAAGTAAACGCATGTCTGCCTTGTCTGGACGTCCTCGTTAGTGAACGGGAAGATGGCATCTTGGAACACCCTGTCTTCTGGAAACCGACCCATGCAGATAAAGATACCCCCAAGCGGATTCGCATCACCATCCTTCCACAAAACTATGGGTGTTGAAGACTGACCACGAGAGCTGTGAAGGTGTACCGCGAGCTCTCTTTTTCCATCGAACTCAAGGAGCTCAAACACACGTTCAGGGCTAACGGGTATTCCCGGATTGCGGTTAAATGAGCGCTTACCTGTGCTATGGGAAACTCCGAAGGTCGCGGAAACGCCGAGGATTGCCATGCCACTTCGGAAACTGAGAAGAGCGATGGGACTAGATTATCTGTGTTTCCTTGCGACCGCAGTGTTACCGATCGCTTGGGAAAACACTCCAGAAGAACAACTCTTACTTCTCAACATTACGAACTAGGTTTAAATTAGAATTCTTCTCGCACTAAATCATGTTTTCCGAAAGATATTTTCTACCCCCCTTAAATTCAAACAGTAACACACACATTCATGTTCCAAATCTTTTCAAGTACATATAACTATTTTTCAACATATTATTTTATATAAAATATGTTTTATCTTTATTAGTTATTCAATTATAGGTAAAATGTTATACCTAGTATGTAAATCTTTCCAAAAAAGTTATGTAATATATCTTCCTTTCAAAACCCTGAAAAATTGAACAGGTAGAAATAAAATTTAAAAAAAAGAACATCCGGACGGCATTTACAGCACCCGACAAACTGCACAACACTCCCGTACGATAGACTAACGTTCGCTTGGAATGTCAGCCAGTCAGCACGCCGAACACACCATTGAGGGGGGGCGCGCCAACCCACGAGCAAGTCCATCAATGTGGACGATAACGGGGTAATGGTCGCTTCCGCAGATCGTCTAGGATGGACCATTGCAGGACGGTTGCAAGAGAAGGGCTGCAGAGTACTAGATCGATACATGTGCTCGAATTTGTGGTGACGGCAAAATGAGTTGGCTCACCGGAATTCAGAATAACCAAGTTCGCCGTGTCTATTACTGATTATAATACACTGCCTCTCGGACAGGTGCGGGAAGAGCCCCAGAGGGGACTATGGGCATTTACATCCCCGACAACCACGAACGGAGAGGGCAGTTGGTTTATCAAGTCCAGACGTTCATGTGCAGATACAGTCAGTCCTGGAGGGATGCAAATATTGCACACAGTGAGTGTGAGGGATGAGAGGTGCACCTGCACACACGCTGCTTGAAAGTCAGTCTGAACAGGCCCCTCTGTACACAGCAACGAATCCTGTACTAGTGAAGCAACTCCGCCATGAGCACGGGAGACCATCATCCACAATAAACTTGTAAGGGAAGAAACCACGAAGAGACAAGGGTCGAGGTGGGATGAGGCGAGTCTCTTGGAGGCAGATTATTGAAGAGTTGTGACGGGATAACGGAAGTTTAAGATAGTCCCGTCGCGAGGAGAAACCATTCATGTTCCATATGAGAGCCATAGTGTATTCACCTTTCTTTTTTCCTCCGACGTCGGGATGCGGATGCGAGAGACTCCTCCCCAACGGCAGCCTCCTCCGAAGCCGAGACCTCCCGGGCACTGCCGGGGCTGGATGCTCGCTCAGTGCGAGTTTCGGAAGGAGTAACACGTGGCTTTGATTAACCTTTCGTGGCCGTGTCTGAGGCAGATTTGCGTCTCAACATCACTTTCTGTTGAAGGAGGGTTGGATATGTGTTTAGTCGACTGCGCCGGTTGAGTTTTTCTTATATTTCGTCGGGATGATCCCTCTCCCACCTTGGAGGGAGACACTGGAGACACCTGACTTGCGAAACTCACCACTTTGGGAGTAGCTCGTTCCGTTTGGCAGCCCGCTGCCACTCTCGGTGTCTTTACTTTCACGGCATCGGAGAAGGAGCGAGAGATATCAACAGTTCCTCGCCTGGTACCAACGGTTTGGCCTCAGGAAAGGACACTTTTTCAACTGCTCGAATCTTCTGTATGGCGCGTAGGGCATTGCTTGTAATTGGCCGGGTGGTCACCTTCGTAATTAACACAATGCGGTATAGTTGCACAGAGTTCAGGTTCGTGCATCTTTCTCCCGCACTTACCGCACACTGGGTTATCTGCCATGCACCGCTACCTCTGGCACTTAAAACACCGCAAAGGGTTGGAGACATATTGCCGTACGTGAAAATTATAGAACCCGCACGAGATTTTTTGAGGGAGAGTTGGAAGATTAAACGTAAGAATAAGGGTGGAAGTGGGGATTTCTCGTACATGCTCCCTCCTCTTGATCCTATACACTTCCGTCACTCCCTGGCTCTTAAAAAAGGCGATTAAATCTTCGTCACTCTCCGCAGAGAAGTCTTCATGGTTGACCACTCCGTTACACAGGTTAAATGCTGGGTGAGTGGTCACTTTCACTTGGAGGGCAGCAATCTGCTTGGTTTTCATAATCTTGTCTATTTGGTCGTTCAAAGAGAATGGTACCACTTTGTCGCACCACAGCTTGTAGCTTTCCATAAATTTTCTCAATTGCGCACGCTAAACGGACAGCACTTACCGTTTTAAAAGATTTTCCTTCCTCAGCGCATTTCATGAGGAATCTAGGTTTCTTTGGTCTATCTTCTTCTTCCGAAAAGAAACTATTCAGATCAATAGTTCGTTCCGGACATCTCTTCCTTGCGGAAGAGGGCGGGGGGAAGGTTTAGTATCTATGAGATGGATATCAGATTCATCCCCGTGGTCCCCACTCTCCCACGGAGCCCAACAAGGGGACACTCAATTCTGCAGAAGCCTTTCGGTTCAAAACCTAGTGTACTATATCGATCACTGGTAAAACACGAAAAATGAAATTTCGACACATTGGCATTTGAAGTTTTCGTAGTTTTTAGATACAAAAATCACACGTTAATAATTTATGAATTAAAGAGTAAGAATTACCAAAAGTCTTCATAAAAGTTATAACAATGATCAGAATTCAAAATTATTATTTTTCGAGTTCCATCAGTATGACAGACCAAGAACAATCTCACTGCGTACCGCACACGCACTGACTCAGTTCCGGAATCCGTTTCATTCGTAGCTGCCCTTCACGAATGTGGAGCAGCACTGTTGCGGAGCGATGACGCGTTTGCCCTGCACTAGGGTGGGTTTCAGCGCACCGAATGGAAAACGCTATTAATCTCCGTGTATGTAAGGCTATAAGCAAATATAGCTTTGACTGCGCTCTTCTAGAAAATAAGTTCAAATTTCCCTTTGAATATCATAGACGTGATAACATGGCGGTTTCGATCGGAAGAATAGCAATGTGGTACCGCCTATGTCATAAAAAAGGCGCGACACTAATCGAAACTCAGCGATTGAGTTCCCAGTGAGACGTTTGTTCCGCAAATATCCCGTCCATGCACATGAAACCCACAGGCAACCATATAGGTGCTCTGAGGTGCTAGGTACTCCGCCAATGTTGCACCTATACAAGGGGCAGTGTTATGCGTGAGTCAAGAGCTTCGCGATCCTCAAGCAAATATGCGATACTTGTCATATACACTTTGATTTAATCACTCGCCATTATCATGTACAGAGTTGAATTCTGCACTTTACTGAACACGATATCGCATGTGAATTTGTGCTAAATGTTGGAAAAAATCTTAATATAACGAAAATTCCCGGTTTTCAAATCAAATTCCCGTTTTTTTTCGGTTCGTCCAGGCTGTTTCAAATTCCCGGTTTTCAAGGATTCCAGGTTCGCTGGCCACCCTGTAATAATAATAGTAATATGCTAACAATAATAGCATTAACTACATTTTAAGGCTGACCTGCACAGATATTCTAAACTATTAAATACAAGACTACACGACTTTTAATTACACTTCACTTCACAACATTTGCAATTCACTTCTCTTTCCACTTGTATACTGCACTACACGTCACCACACTTCAATACAATACTACTTTGAATATAATTATATATTTAATAAAGCAACGCATTTAATAGTAATTAGCACAATAATAATAAAAATATCAATAATCAAATAACAACTGTTATAAGCCTAACTTACTAAATTAATGAAGTTTACAAATATCATTAGTTAATTTATTTTTAAATCTTTGAACGCCAAGAGAAGAGGGTTTCAAGACTGTCGCAGGTAACTTATTCCAGTTCGTTATTGTTCTATTTGTACAGGAAATTTTTCCAACATCTGTTCTCTGTAGCCTAAACTGAATTTTGTGCTTGTGACCCCCCCCCCCACTAAAGTACGAAGGTCAACCCAGCCGGATATAGATATCTTTCCAAGCTTTCCGGCATACGCTTTGTACAGGGCACAGAGTCTTGCCTTAACTCTAATTTCCAGACGCACATTCTACTTTCTTCCTATTGCTTCGGAAAGTGAATAGAGTACAGAGAAGAGCGTATAAATTTAAATATTCCTTTTGAGAATTTCTGTAAGGGTCCCAACAGCCTCGTATTCCATTAATGGACGAACTAAAGATAAATAAGCTAATTCTCTCGCTTTCGCAGTACTCCTCTTTAGTATTAGCATATTAAAATGCAAGGATCTCCAGGCTTTCCCTACGACAGTTTACCTGATTTTCCCAACTCAATTTACTATAAACAATAATTCCCAGATACTTACAAAACAAGACTCTTGGAATATTTTCGTTGCCTAAACTGTATCGAGTTTCATTATATTTGAGGCCCCTACCAAACGATGGTTTTGCTTTCCCAACTATTTATTGCCATGCCATTTTTTCTGCCCATAAATGTAAATTATATAGATCACCCTGAAAAATATCGTCTTCTTTTGATTGAATAACTTGATATATATTATATCATCTGCAAATAGCGGTACCTTTGAATATAAATTATCTGGCAGGTCATTCACAAACGCGAGAAACAGGAGAGGTCCAACAACGCTTCCTTGAGGGATCCCTGAAGTTACCTTTGCTTGAGTCGAAAATTGCTGTCAAACTTGGACATTTTGCTTCCAATCTCGAAGCTCATCAATCCATGCCACAACCCTGGTGTCAATACTCGATTGCATTAATTTATGAACCAGTTTATCGTGTGGAACATCAAATGCCTTCGCAAAATGTATTATTACGGCGTCCACCCTCCCACTATCAACTTCATCTGCTATATCCTGAAACAATGATACTATCCGACTCTCAAGAGAAACCATTCCTGAAACCATGCTGTCCCTGAAATACCCGTTCTTTTCTTTCCCATTCTTGTCTAATATAGATAGTTATCAAGTGTTCCATTAGCTTACATACAACTGACGTGAGACTTACTGATCTATAACTGGCTAATACTATCACTACTCTTGAAAATCGGAACAACGGTAGCTAGCTTCCAATCATCGAGCATGCTTGAATTGTTGTTCGAAACCTGAAATAATCTTGTTAGATACAGTAATATTGCCTCTCCACCGAGTTTAATTATGTCGGTTGACACAGTAACAGGTCTTTGGGATGTTTTCCTCAGCTGCTGGCGATGCTGCACGTCTTTTTGCTTAAATCCGCCTCTGCTCCTATGGATGAAAATACAGTTCCGGCAGTATCAAGTCGCAATAAAATACATTTTCAACAAGGCACATTATGGTTATTTCTAAATATGCTATTCACTTTATAACACTCCTAAGGAAGAGGTAAAACTGACATTTGATTTGACAACCGGATATCTTATCTAGTGATATAAATTGTATAATGATGTATTTTTTTTGGTAAGCCATTCAGGTGTTTCTTAAAAGATGTTAATGAGGAGCAGTTTTTAATGTTGGAAGCCAATTTATTTCACTCTCGGGCTACAGTAATTGCGAATGATTTATAGTAGTAGTTCGTTTTATTTTTTAGAATACAGAGTAACAGATTTCTGAACTCTAGAGGATTTAAGATGTACGAAATAATTTATTAAATACGACGGGGAATCGATTTTTAGCATCTTAAATAAAAGACAAAGGCTGTGATACAAACGCCTATCCTTAGTGTTAATATGTTGTTCTCTTCATAAATTCCGGAGATATGATCGTATTCTCTTGAATTATAAATGAAACGAATACATGCATTTTGAGCTCTTTGCAGAGTTCGAGCGAGTAAATCTTTCAAATTGTTATACACAATGTCACCGTAGTCGAAATGAGGACATAACATGGTTGTTACTAACATTTCCTTCGTGTTTGTAGGGAGACATTTATTGATACATCTTAAAGATTGTAAATATGCATAAACCTTGCAACGGACATTTCGGATCTGATAGTCCCAGCTTAGATGATCATAAAAAATTAAGCCCTAGTTATCACGTGTTAATGACGAGGCGCTACAACGCCTATAAGAACATCAGGAACATATAAACATCCAAGTCTCTTACGCATTTGTGAAGAGCCAATTATGGTGTGATTTTGTAAGTTCAAGTTTAGTATGTTATTAGCTTTGTAGTATCCCGATGTGTGATCATACTTTCTGCTATTATATTGAAACCTAACACACGCATTTTGAACTCTTTGGAGAGCGTCAGCAGTTGATTTCTTTACGTTACCGTACACAATGTCACCGTAATCAAGCAGAGGGAGTAAGAGGGATTTTACTAGTAGTTCTTTGGTTTTGGGTGGAAGGCATTTGTAAGCACATTTGAGTGAGTACATTGAAGCATACACTTTGCGGCAAGTTTCCCGAACATGAGGTTCCCAATTTAGGAATTTGTCGATGGTCAGACCGAGATTTTTAACTTGTGAGCATAGGGGAACAGTAGTGTTATCCAGTACTATACGAGGAATATTTAGATTTTTAAGTGCTTTATGGGACCAACAAGAGCCAATTATAATTGATTGAGATTTTAATGGATTTAGCTTAAGGCCGTTTCTCAGCCTTCTGACCATAAAAGGCTAAATCCTGATTTGTTTTACTAATTAACTGAGCCGCTTCAGGTTTCCCACTGACGTAGATATGTAGGTCATCTGCGTACATATGATGATTGCATCTTGATAGCACTGACGGTATATCATTTAGATAGATAAGGAAGAAAAGTGGACCAAGTACGGAGCCCTGTGGCACTCCACGTGAAACTGATTTAGGTGAAGAGAAAGTGTTTTCTACAACTACGACCTGTTGTCTATTACTAAAATAACTTGAAATCCACGATAAGGTAGAATCAGAAAAACCGAGACATTTACATTTTGCCAGAAGCACGTCATGGTCTACTGAATCGAAGGCCTTGCTAAAATCTAAAAGCGTTAGCGTTGTTATATTGCCTTCATCCAGAGATTGACGAATGTCTTCGAAGCCGTTTGCGTACTTCTACCCTCCCTAAAACCAGATTGAAAATTATTGAGAGCATCATTTATGGTGAGTATTTAAAATTCAAGTGGTATACGTCTTATGGTAGAGATCACAGAATTAACTTCTTCCCCACAGAACATCACATACAGTTTTTAACTGTTTTTGACATAAAATAATACATGAAACATTTAATTACTCTTTTATTGAAAGCTCAATAGAATACATTTGAAATTCAAAGAAATGAATATACAATATATATCTATATATAATCTCAACTTCTTAAAAAAAAGTCATAACAAAAGCATAGGTTTGAAACATTGCCATAAACTAAAACAAAGCACATGTTTTTTGCAGCATATTTCTGTGAACTACCTTCCAACTATTGGTTAAATGAGTAAGAGCAACTTATCCCCTCTCCTTTTTCTTCCCCATAGTAATTAACTTCATATTTTGAAGCCACTGATTAGTGAAGCCAGTGCCAGCATTGAGATTTTGAAAATATTTGGCAGTGATGTAATATTCTTTACAAAATCACTTGCAATCTCCCTCACCCTCAAAGAAAAGGCTCTGCCTTCTATAGTAGTTTGAGTACACATAACAGTACATCGCATTTAAAAATAAATTTTATACAGTTTGGTCACTTTTTCAGGAATTTGTACAGCATTTCACATTACGACATGGAATCTGTTACTGAAAGGAAGAATGATTTTACCACTCCTACATTCACTTATTCACTCTTACTGTGCCAGCTATGAAACATTCAGTTACCATATGTAGGTTGACTATCATTCCTAACTAAAACATCCAGGCACTCAGGCGACCTGAAATTTGCAGATCATTGAATTCCAAGCATTATGTCAAGCACTGAAGAAAGCCTTGTCAGCCAAGGTCTTCAATTTCCGAGAGCTGTGAAAAAATAGGGCAATTGATAGTCAACCTTCCTTTATAAACCACACTTTTTTATCTTCCCAGTTGTAATACAACACTGCCAATATTACATTGATTGTGCCTTTCTCTCATAATCCCACATTTTCTTGCACAACACATGGTGAGAGGCACTACCATTCAAAATACTTATCTTGCCCGCTCTTCAGCCTTATCTTGCCCCCAAGAATACCAAATTTAACAATATTTGCTTTACAAATGAAAATTGTTGAAGAACTCATTTCCCTTTATTATTCCAAATTTAACAAAATTCCCTTGAATATCTCAGTTTTACAGAAAGTACCCAGAATGATATACATTAATTCATGTAACTGAACATTGCAACTCTCATGGAAATAAATGGGGATGGCCAAATATCAATCCTGTAGAGAAGCAATGCTACTTTTCAAGGAATTATTTGTAAAACATTAAGACACTTCACAGACACGCTGCAAAAAGAAAAACACATTTCTCCTTGGTATTATTCAATATCATATTTGTATGTTACTGCCCTCGCACAAGATACATATAGGCAATATTTCCCTATTCTAAGATAGTAAGTACAAAAATGTCAAAATTATTACAACTATTTTACATCAAGCAAAACAATGGTATGGATGAAGCTTCTCTTTCTTGGAGTTCAAACAAATGTTTTTAAATATCACAAAATTTTTAACAACTTTTAAACAAAACCATGAATACCACAGGGAAGGGAAAGAGAAACATTTGCAATTTTTTAAAATCAAATTACCATCTTCTACTAATGGAGTGACAGCTGAAAGATACAAAAGTTTGGGTATAAATAAAATCCTTCTATGTTCAAAGATCGATTTTTTAAATTTTCAGAACTTTTATGCACTGACCCTTAAAGAGTGACAGGTTATGCAGGTAACCCTTAAATATGCTCATCTAGACACACAGGTGGCAGGACCATACCTCCCATAGAAAGGAATACAGTTGCCTGTTAAGAGTAGAAAAAATAGAAGTAAGCAAAGTAGTGTAGAGGGAACTTATGATTTTAACTTCCTTGGTCACCTGTATATATAACCAAGAAATAATTACTTTTATAAATCTAAAATTAATACATACGTATATGTAATCTTTTTAGAATGCTCAGTCTAAGAAAAGCTGATGCATGGACTCGACACATACTGATTTTGTAGGAACGTGCTACACGATTTCATAACTGAAGATCAGTTTGCAGTGTAAATACGTCTTTTTTTGTTGCTAGCAATTCCTGAGTAACATTCTATGATGAATATAAATCTAGACAGCAATTAGCATAGGTTTTATTTTGCATGAAAGAGTTTGGAGATTATTGCATTAAATTGCACATTCTACCTGCACAAAAATTAAGAACCTTTTCTTCAGGAATCTTTTTCCCAAAACGACTATATTCATTTCAGTTTTTAGTTGCTTGCATGCATACATGCGTGCATGGTTGAAAAGTTTCTGAGAATATCAATGCCTCTACCCACTATTAACAGAATGCAGAGATCTTTTGACTATTGTGCCTTTTAAGATTGGCACAACAAATTGCTTCAGCCCATTAATTATAAATATTTCAAGTCTCTTGGCGAGAAATACACAGAGTTTCTGCTGAAATTAGCTTTTCAACATTAACAATTTCGAAAAAAGTAAAAATTTTCAATTTTATTTTTATTAGGCAGGTATCCGGCCCTTAGGGCAAGATGATAACTATCAAAACAGTTTTGTTAATAACAGTAATTTTGAACTAACCTATTGTACAACATCACAGTTCTGATGACAAATCGAACACATCATAGTTCTGATGACATGCCTAAACCCTAACACCCTTTGAACTGAGAAGTGCTTGGAATAGCAAGATAATTTAATCCCACAAACAAAAGGCTGGATTTAGGATTCATGCATCTGACGTTAAAAGTAAAAAATGACAAGAACTGAAAAATGAAAAGAACTGATTGTCTCAGCTGGGAATCTAACCATCTCCAGGTATTTGTTCCAACAACTTGAGTTACCACAACTCAACTGTTTGAACAATCTTTAGGGGGTTAACCCTTGTAATTGTTACACTTGTTTCAATAACATTGTCAATAAAAAAAGGAGAGAGAGAGAGAGATTGGTGTGCATCTGATGGAGTCACATGATCCAAGTCTTCAGATCTCTCATTTTGCAGAGACTGGAATTTGGAATTAGCAATGATGTGTCAATACACGTGTTACAATGTAAACACCACCTTAACTCAAAACAAGTAATGCAACATTAAAAGACTTTAGTTTTGATGCTTGGATCGAGATTTAAGAGCACATAAACAGTTATGATCATTGACTCCCACTTTGATTTTACAATTGTGTAATGTTGTGCCCTAAGGAAACTTCTTTAAGAAATTTTTTAAATGAATCAATAAATGGAATGAATTTTCCTTGGATTGATGCTTGTGTGTCAACATTTTTTCCCATCAATTTGCCTTGTCGTTACCATATTGATCTAAAATGTAAGGACTCTGGCATACCTTTAATCCTTTATAAAGCACTGGTAAAATATTTTACCATCATGAGTTTGATGTAGGCACGCAATGGTGTAACATTGCACCATCACGTTAATGTAGTTCAAATTGATGTAAATAAGAGTGCTATAGTACTGCTCTCTACAGTGAGTGTTTCCCCAATATAACTGATATCGCGGTAAATTATTATACCACTGCCCATTGAGAAATTACATTTCGATGCGATTTTAGTACTCTGATACTTTTTGTCCATTTCTTTGTTCATTAGACGTTTCATAAGGTATGTTTCTGTTTTAATTATTTTACAACTTTATTGCACGATTTTATGATTTGTTGGATTTGGTATCAGAAAATATTTATTTTTATTAGAGAGTGCAACATTGTCATACAGGTTACAATTTTTTCTAACAAAATGATAAGTCTAAATATTGACTTACAAATTACAAGTTCAAATCAAATAAATATATAAATACTGTGGATTTCTAATAAGTGATTTTAGGACTGTTTCAATTACCTTCAGCAAAGATAATATTTGTAATTTTCTGTTCAGTTTTCCTGTGATTGTCCTTAGTAATTCAAATGCATTATAATTCATTAGACATTCAACAGAAATGAATGGGGAGATTTTACAAGCTCTGTATGCCGTGAAAGATTAACAGGCTGAACCTTCTGATGCAGGGAACAATTTTCTTCTGCATCAACAAAACACAAATGTTCCAGACACCCAGTATGGAAGTTGCAAGTGAAGAAGATCGTGAAGAAGATTCAGACATCTGGTGAAGAAAATGATTTTAGTTTGGACGATTCCATTCCTGATCCTGATTTTCACACCTGAGACTTTTCAGAGATAATCAAGTTCCTGTGAATTCGCAGCCTTCTGATAGTAATGACAGGGATGTATTGGAAGAGTCTGGCAACAATAATGTATCTCACTTAACTGGACCAATATGGGAAACTTGCCTCAACAATTTGCATAATCTACTTTCATAAGATTTATCAATGCCTCAAATGACTGTCAATCTAAGCAGTCCATGGAGCATTGTCCAATTATTTCTTACAGGTTTTCTTTTAGACCAGGCCAACTTATACACTTCACAAATGGGTTGTGATAACTTATGTTTGACAGTAGAAGAACTGAAAGCATTTTTAAAGCATGCTGATTATTATGGGTTTTCACAAGTTACCTGGACTAAGAATGAATTGTTTGATGGATGAGAATTTTCATGTCAGCAGAATATCATGTAAAATGCCTCAAAAGTGATTTCTGAAAAATCTTACGGTTTTTGCATCTCAATGACAATTCAGAAATACCATCAAGAGATTCTCCCAATTTTGACAGGCTGTACAAAATAAGGCCTCTTACATGTTCCACATTTCATAAGTCACTTGTTCCTATCTCACAAAATATTTCAATAGATGAGACCATGATACTTTCATGGGACGAAGTTGCATGAAGCAGTACATAGCCCAAAAACCAATCAAGAGGGGGCTTCAAAGTATGGGTTTTGTCATGCTTAGTAATGGGGTACACATGGAACTTCAATATAAACACCATAAAATCAAAAAGTGGCACTACAACATATAAATTGGGAGAAAAAATAGTTTTTCAGCTGATAGAACTCCTCAAAGGTTATTGTGCCTTTTTGGACAACTTTTTCTGTTCAATTTTCCTTGCGCTGACTCTTTTGAATATGAACACTTTTGTCTGTGGAACACACTGCATGAATCGAAAATTTTATCCAAAAGAGCAATAAAAAAAAAACTAGCATAAAGCAAGGTGATATTGACTGTGTGCAAATTGAAGACATCTTTGCGAGTCGTTGGTAGGACAGGCAATAAACCTGTATGCATCGCCAGTACTATGCATGATATTTCTCCACAAACACCATGCTAAGAATAAACAACTTACAAAGTAATTGCAAATCTGTTGAATGTCCCGTTGCAGTGGCAGACTACAATTGATTCATGGGAGAAGTTGACCTCCTAAACCAAATAATATCTACAAACGCCACCGGTTAGAAATCTCGTTAATGGTGGTTACGCCAATTTTATTATTTACTGGACTACATGATAGTAAATAGTTATGTAATATTCTCCAGTGAGATGAAATGCCAGAAAATAAATCCCAGAACTCATTTAGAGTTCAGATCTACACTGGCCCAAGAAACGATTGGCACAACACTAAATATAGCTAGTAGTCGTCAGCTGGCAAACGTTGGTGACCACATGCCTGTGTCGGTATGGCTCTTTTGTTGGAACGTACAGATGTGCATACTGCAGCACAAAAGAAAAACTGGAGCGCAGTAGCTTAATTTGTGTTGCGTGCAACAAAGTACCGAACAAAACATATTTTGAAGCTTTCCACAAGCTGAAACCCTAGAGGGGCAATGGTATAATAGTTGACCACCCCCAAAAAACTATTAAAAATAGAAATATTTGTAATTTGATATTTCTTATGTTCATATAATCAGTAATAAACATTATTGATACAAAATTGACATTTTTCTTTCTCGAAATGTTGCCCTATAAAGAGTTAACAGTTTTTCTCATTCCAGCAGGAGACTAAGAAAACTGCTTCAGAGAAGGGCACTTCACTACAGAAAATCCAGCAAGTTGTCTCCTCATAAAAGAAGGAAAACTTACTATGCCAAATGGAAAAGAAATTAGCACATACATTCATGAAATCAAGATCGATCACATACATATTTATTCAAAATACACGTTGGAGTAGAAAGGATGCTCCTTAGAAAACTTCAATATTTTACTTTAAGAAAAGAAATTGATGTTTTTGATGAATTTTGGGATATGAAAAACTTAAGACTGACAAAATTGTAATCAATGCATGTTAAAAACACGAATGAAATAAAGAGAGAAGAAAACCGTAAGAAAGCTATTGAAGTGTATGTTTTCTAATACTTAAGATTTAGAACACATGGAACTTATAAGCTTCTCTTTTAAGCTGAAGACATATCTTATATCTTATAAGCTGAAGACAGCACAGAAATCTGTAGAAAGCATTCCAAAGCTTACAAATATCCCTATTCAAAACAAGGACAAAAAACCGGAAAATATCATGATTGTGAACAGTTCATCAAAGCTAAGAACTCACCAAGAATCATAATATGTAACTTCTAGTGAATCTAATAGAAAAGGCAGAATGAATCTGCCAAACATTTAAAACTGTTAGAAAATTAGACAACATTCTTTGCAAGTGAACACCAATTTCTACCTGATAGGACATCAAGTCTTACAAGAAGAAATTTTAAAAGAATCCCTTTAAACGTGCCCTCTCTCCGTAACCTAGACAACTCCCTATATCAAGTTGTCTATGCTCAGATCAAGTACAAAATCCTAAAGATAACTCAATGTTAAATTGATAATTTATTATTAGATATGAGAAAAACCTTGCATTACAAATATCCTTCTATTCCTTGTATCAGAATACAATGCTCCTCACACTGGAAAATAGAATAACTCGCTATCACTATTAGCCATCCAGAACTTCATTATTTGATTTAATCCAAAGATCTAAGAACATTTGCAAGAAAACTATGAAGATTCACAAAGAAACAAGAATAATACGATTATGAATTTGTGAGGAAACACTAAAATAAAAACATTAAGAAATAAACATGATCCTTCCTATTACTTCTGTTGTACTAGAAAGTTATAGAAACAAGAGTAATCCATGAGAACATGTTCTAGGAACAAGAGAGAGATGCATGTCACTCTGTTCATCTCAAAATATTTTCAGTCAGCATAATTTCCAAGAACAAGAAGACTAACTTGTGCAAAAGTCATTGCAAATTTGCAATCATTATTTGATACAATTGTTTCAAAGTCAGATATGGTATGTTGAGAGAAACAACAGCTAGTACTGATAGTAATGGTGTAGTAATAATTGTAATAGTAATTATTAGTGAAGTAATTGAAATGGTAATTATTGTAGAAGCTGTAATTACTGTAGTAAATATAGCACTGATGATTTTGGTACGCGGGACAATTGAAATTCAGAAGTTGGATAAGTTTACTTCATGACATTTTACTTTTTCTTTTCTGCCCTGGGAGAGGCAGCATTGCAGAGATCCCTTACAGCACCCCTTTCCCCAATCATATTGGTAGCGAAAAAAGGAGTAGTTTATATCAGAAAAACATGCCATTCCATGCTGTGAGGACATCAGAGATGGCATCACCACTGGTGGCAATAAGATCATTACCAGTGGAATATGTCTTTTCAATTATAAGGAAAAAGGCACTGGATTCCATATGGATTGCAAGTTGTATTTTTTCAGTTTTCAGATAAATTAGTTTACATGGATGTCACAATTTTTGAACTTGACAGCCTTATATCAATCACACAGAAGATTATGTCCCCAGTGAAGACGTGTACACTGGACATTTGAAAAATGATTTAACACTATCTATTGGTCTAATCTAGGGCTCACTGATGAAACTTAATAAATTAATAATTATGACTTTAAATTCACTGTAATAATAATTGAAATCTATGACTTCTGTCATTTTTCCTATTCCCAGCATCCTAGCATGTTTTTGACGAAATGAAGTGGTCCTGTATCTTTAAGATTATAATTATGAGCAGTTCATGAACACATTTTTATTTCACTTTTTTTTAAAATTTCCCTTTGTTTATATTATGTATTTTTCCTAAATAAGGATGATCTTTGTAACCTCTTCAGTAGCTGTAGGATAGTTAAAAATCTTCTAGTTAACGACTGTCCAGTTGGATGATCCCTGATAATGTGATACCCAACATTTAGCATATAATCTTAAAAAGTAACCAAGTGGTCTCTTTCCGAGGCCATTTACAAATAAGAAAAAGTCCAAGTAAAGTAAGAGATAGAATTGATTGATTGATTGAGTTTAAGAGCACTTCAACAGCTAAGGTCATTAGCGCCTGCGTCAAATTATTTTAAGAACAGTACACAATATTGCAGTTCAAGCTAAAAAAGGAAAATTAAAATTTTTAAATGGAAAGCAAAGTAAAACTGAAAAAGAGCGTATCCTAATAAAACGTTTGGCAGAAAAATGTCAGATAGTCACTTTAAAATCTCAGGCTAAAAGCCAATAATTGGCATTATCATCTTCTCTAAGAGATAGAAAATATACAATGTGAAGTGCCGAACGAAATTCAGAAAACACTAATGCAATAAAAATTGCACTAGAAATTGTGTGCAATTTTGTGCAAATAACTATCAGTAGAATATATTGTATAATTGGATTACATCCTGTGGATTTCTTGCATTATTTCAGATTTATCTGAAGTTTCAGGCCCGACAAGTTATTTCTATTTCATATCAAGCTCTAACAATTTTCAAAATTATGTTCTGTCCTCTGACCAATAGAATGGACAATGCTAATCCACACTTCAAATTAATTCAGTATTTGTTTATTTTTTCATTCCCTTCCCTTCTGCCAATATAAAAATAAATGCCAATAAGGAGTAGTCCATAAATTACACAATGCTAAAGAGGGGCGAGGGGGGTTTGAGGTTGCATTACACTGTGTTACATTAGGGATATTTGTTATTTAACTTTGATATTTACTTTACATTTTTCAACATACCCTGCAATAATCAATTTTTTAAAGACTTATACCATAATATAGAAACACAAGAAAGTAATTTGTTTTAAAATCATAAAAACTTGGTATCTTTGATACACACTGTGCAGATAATGCGACTTCTCCATTTACTTTTGATAAGATCGATTCGGATGTACTCATCAACTGTAGGGGTCACTGTTTTGCAAATGCTACTTCCAGAATAGAGACTGTACAACACAAGTATTTTGAAGTTACAGTCTATCATGGGAATTGAAGACCTGTTCATAACTCATGAATATAGTGAGATCTCTACGCCAGAATTTGCTATCATTAAGATCTTGCAGAAATTATGTCAATGTCTAAAATCTGCGAAAATTATTGAGGAGTAATCTTGATTGCTCACTATTGCTGAATATGATCAATTTTAGGATCCCTGCTGTACAAATTAGGAATCCACAAAGAAAATTTTTTGTCAAGAGTATATAAACATACCTATACAGCAAATTACTATCAGTAGAATATATTGTATATTCACGAATTTGAAAATGATCTCTTCATTGAGAATGATGTGATCTTTGAGAAGGAATTGCATAACAAAATACTAAAATTTGGATGATTAGTATTTCACTTGTGAACTAGATATTCTTTCTAGTTTTAAAACTGTATAGCTTGTTAGAGTAAAAACTATTTAATTTTTAATTTGTGTATGATGCACTGAATGAATTTAATGTGTATATAATTGGACAAATTGTCTGTTAATAAATAAATAATAATAATCGTTAAGTTGTGCTTAATTCCTGTATTATTTCATGCATGGCCATAAAATATCATGTATAAAAAACACCTGACTGGTTGAGTACCACCCTTGGGCCGTCTTTCCTGCACGCCACCGATGTCAAACCCAAAATTATATTTAAATAGACCACGGAAATTACAACTGAATTTGTCTTCCTCATATTTTCAAGCAAATGCTTGGAAGCTTCTGATGCCAAGTTGTATAAGAAACATTGACTAAAGGGGCCCCTTATAGAGCTGTCACTTGAGCAGGGTCCCCTGGCATTTGAGTGACTACAAGGTTTCTAGATGCAATTTATTTGCCCATACTTCAGGCGTGGCCAAAAGAGGGTTCTGGTGGAGGATACTTGTAAAGAGTAAGTTAATCCATTAGTGCCCGGTAGCAACTTAAGTTTCCACGTCGGATAATTTGTTCTAGATTCGCAGAATTGGCTCAAAAGTGGTTTCCGATTGTTGTATACTGCAATTCAATATTTCTTCTTCGTATCTTCCGGAGAACGATATCTCTTTCTCTTTAGATTAGGGTCTGTTGTATTTCATTTCTCGACGTGCGTGCATGCTGAAAAATGTTGCTGCATAGTGGTGTCTAGAATGTAAGTTTTCTCTTGCATATAGTTACTTTTTTTGTGTTCATGGAATATTTATCAATGGTAATACATTCGGGAACATATTTAGATAAATATTTGTGCACAAATATTGTATTCATTTTCGTTAGAGTAATCTAAATGTGTTTGGCAACTTAAGTTGTCACTAGGCTCATTCAATATCGTATTTTGAAAAATTATATCTGCGTGTAATCTCACTTGCCAAGATTTGAAACTTTGAGTGTGACATTTGTGTAATGGACACTAAATTCTAATGATGAATTATTTTGGGTAGTTTTACTTATATTTTGGCAGGTTTCCTCGAGGCAAAAATGGTCATTGTTTGCTAGAACTTTTAGAAAATGAGAGCTTGTGCCCAGACACTATCGCTATTTGTCCGCCTGATGAACATTCTAATGCTGATATGGACAAGGATTCTGACAACTCTGATGAGGAAATAGCTTGTGAATCTGATCATCTTCCTGCCCGGATTTTGCGCTCCAAAACAATTTTGCAAGTTTCAAGAAATGAAGAGAGACATCTTATTGGAGACAACGTGGAAGATGACGTAAGAGTAAGTGAAGAAACCGCTTCAGGGAGCTCTAACTCTGACACTGTAGTACATCGTGGTAAAAAATCCAAAAGAACATCCTCTATCAAGTGGCATAAAAGCAACGTCCTGTCACATAGTATTCCTGAAATGCATCCAAATGCAGAAGATTTTTTGAAGAATACAGTTAGTTGGCCTGCCAATGCTTTTCAGGCTTATTTTAGCAGTAATCCAAATGCTATACGTCGAAATCGTTTTGATCAAGTCATGAGTGTACTACATATTTTGGACAATTCTTCCAACGATGGGGGTGATCGGTTATACAAAGTGCGCCCTCTCTTTGATATTATGAATTCCAGTTTCAAGCAGATGAATCCAGGTCTGACTGTGAGCATTGACGAATGCATTATACCTTACTATGGCAGACATGGGGCCGAACAATTTATTAGAGGGAAGCCGATCAGATTCGGCTTCAAAGTCTGGGTAGCAATTGATCCATCGGGTTACGTTCATCACGCCAAACCCTACAGTGGCACTTCTACTTGCTTACCTACTACAGGCTTAGGCCAAGGAGCTGGCGTGGTTTTAGGTCTTGTTGAGCATTTAGATCTAAAAAAAGGTGTTAGACTTTACTTTGACAATTTGTTCACACCTGTAGCACTTCTACAAGAACTTGCATCATGTGGATTAGGGAGTACAGGAACTCTACGAGAGAATCATTGTCAAAGTAACATGAAGTTGCCTGATAAGAAACATTGGAAAGAGCAATCAAGAGGAAGTATGGCAGCATCCTCCAATGGGAATTTGCTTGTGGTGTGCTGGAACAACAATAATGTTGTCGCGGTTCTCACAAACTGTGATGGAGTTCATCCCATGATTACTGCCAGCCGGTACTCACGTGCAGAAAAGAAAAAAAATATCTGTAAAAATGCCAGGACTAATAGACAAATACAACAAAAATATGGGTAGGGTAGATTTATGTGATCAGTTCGCGTCAACCTACAGATGCGGCATAAGGTCAAAGAAATGGTGGTGGCCATTTCTCGCTTGGGGCATTGATATGTGTTGTGTGCAAGGATGGCTTCTCTACCGATGCTGTGGAAATAACATTCCTCTACTAGAATTCAAGCATCAATGTGCCACCAAGTTTCTTGTATCTTTTGGCACAGCAGCGATATTGCCCAGCGTACGAAGGACCTTTCCAAATGCAATTCATGAAATACGTGTGGATCGCAAAGATCATGTTGTAGAGAAAGGTGAATGTAAGTATTATCGATGCAAAGTCTGCGGAAACCTCACTACATTCATTTGTAAAAAATGAAATGTATCACTTCATCCAGCAAATTGTTTCAAAACATTCCATAGTGCCTAGAAGATAAGATTTTCCTGATTAGAGCCATCAAAGTTATGTAAAATGATTCTTATGTTTTACGTTCAATTCACAGAACAAAATATATATTCCGATATTCTTCATGATATTATTTTATCATTTATTGATACCGCTTTATCCCAGTGGCAACTTAAGTTGCCAGATAATTTTCCTATGTTGGCAATCTTGTTTGACTTCGTACTCTAAATATGTTGTAATAAGAGTTCAGAAGTATTCGTATTTCAAATTTCATTAAAAAATATTCATCAGAGAATTACAGGCATTAATAGGTTAAACATTTGCAATGTTGGATTAAGTTGGCAGTTATTTGCTGTTCAAGAGAGTATCAGAAGTTGAACATGGTATCACATAAAAAAGTGGAAAGTTACTAAGGAGCATTGCTCCTTTTAGAAGAAGTGAGTAACTTATTTTGCTTGCAAAAATGATAAATCTCTCATTTAAGCTATTCAATAATTCACACCAAAAAGTTTAAAAAGAGAAAACTCAAGGTGCATTTGTTATACAAGTCCTCTTTGATTCTGGC
This sequence comes from Teleogryllus oceanicus, assembly GCA_964035755.1. Classification (NCBI taxonomy): domain Eukaryota; kingdom Metazoa; phylum Arthropoda; class Insecta; order Orthoptera; family Gryllidae; genus Teleogryllus; species Teleogryllus oceanicus. Next base: position 94,831,132 of record CAXIVR010000002.1, on the reverse strand, counting down.
CAAGTCAGAAATTATACATTCACAAGATGTTTAGTTAATGTTGGCACTCAGCTTTCGCAAGGTTGTGCGCAACTGATAAAGACCATAGAAGGTAACTAGCTGTCCTCCTGTTTAGACTATCACATCAATTAACTCCTAGTTCATCTCGACACATACACAAATAATAAAATAAAAATATAATATATTATCATAAAAATAATAATATAATAATAAAAAAAACACACACAGCATATTTATTATTTGATTTTTGACGTATTTTTGACTACGTACTACTAACGTATATTTATTCAAATAAACATGTAACTGAGAAAGAAAACTTGCCTATATTTAATTTGTTACCATTATTAACAGAGTCAAAAGTTTCAAAGGCTTAAGTTGCATTTTTCAACAAACAAATTAAAACACCCAGTTACATTACATCTCCTCTTACATGAAAATTTTATGTCATTAACTGGATTTGTCGATATTAAAGACAAACATGTACTCCCTCACTGGTGAAATCATTAAGGTTTGGCGCTACCACTTCCCTTCAAACCCCAATTTTTCAAAATTACATTTCACAACAAATAATTTAAAACTTTTGAACTAATGCATTCATTTTTTTTAAATGTAGGAAATGATTTACAAGCCAATTTCTACCAGCAGATATAATGGTTTCTTATTAATATTACTTTTATTACTGAAAAACAACAAAAACAAACTTGTGACATTGAATAAATTATGTAGGAAAAAAGTTTAGTACTGATTTAGTAGAGTTCAGTTTGTACCTAAAACATTGCTCGGTAGTTCCTGATTAACTGATAAAAGCCTAGCATATGATTTATTACAAGCTTTGCTGTGCATAGTTTGCAACACTACAATCTAAATTGATCTTATATTTAGTCGTTTAGAGCTACATATGTGTTAGTTGTGGTTTCTAGGCTAGAAGAAATCAATATTGATAAATATTCAGAAGTTTATTCCGCCTTAGAAAAGAATGTCGAAGTTAAAATTGTTCTTTCTCCTCCAAATGAAGATAATGATAGTGATTGCGACAATGCACCAAGTGATAATGATACAGCTTGTCCTCGTAAACTAACAGACATTTGGTAGAGGCGTACTTGCTCAAGAGTGTGAAGCCCAGAGTAATGAGAAAAATCCCTGATAATGGTCTTAAAGAGTATGTGGAAGTTAACTTTGCAAGAATACACCCTATTTGTGAATATTTCAAGTGAAAATCAACTTCCTTATCAGCTAATGGACATTCCATGCATCCAAGTCTCAGCAAGAAAGTAAAAAGTTCTCATTGTTCAGAATGGGTAAAGAAAACAATTGAAAAACATACTTCTGTAATGCCTAATAAATTTTCAAATACCGAATCTTCAATTGTCTAGTGTACTGAGGTTACAAATTCATCTCCCATAGAAATTATTCAAAAATTTTTGATGAAGTAATGTAATTCATTTGTGAGGAGGGCATAAAGTACACTGTATCCAAAGGATGCATTAATTTTCAGTTGTCGGTACAAATACCTTCATTTTGCCACATTGTTGCTTTCAGGTTATGTTCGTGTACTTTATAGAAAGAAATACTAGTCTCCAGAGCATGATTCACACAATTTTCTAGTCAGCAATGCAACAAAAAATCTATTTGTCAGATTCATAGATTTCTTCACTTCAAAGATAATTTAACAATTAATAAATCAAATAGAGAATACAAAATTAGACCATTGATTACAGATTTGAACAAAAAATTTATTGAACAAATTGAACCACTTGCATCTACATTTTCAATAGCGAAACCATGGAGTATGGATATGGAGTAACGGATTATGACTTATTTAATGTAACAATTTATAAGAGGAAAACCAGTATGGTTTTGTTTCAAGTTCTGGTGCTTGGCAAACATTGAAGGTTATCTTATAAAATTTTCGCTCTAAACCGGTAAAGGTGATATGACAGAAGGAATGAATCTAGGTTCATCAGTTGTGTGTTGGCTTTGTTCCAATAGGAAGTACCGAATTTGTGAACAATTTTCTCTCCTCACTGAGATGCTGCAATCAATGATTGATAAAAATATAAATATTGAGGGCACTATCAGACAAACACACAGGAAGATCCCCTCTCAAAAGAAAATAAAAAGCAAGAGGAAGCACTGCTGTATTGCAAAGTATTGACAAAAGAAAAACTGATTAGATGGAGAGATAACAGTTGAGTAACAAATTTACATGATGACAACCTTGTCTTTCGTAAGGACACCGCACACACATCAAAAAAGCACTATAAAACCAACAAGTACAAACGTACTGTTCATAGAGAACACAAAACAGTGTTTTGCAATGAATTACTACAGCACCATAGTTTGTTAAAAATGTATCAATAAGTTACAGAGAATTAAGGACAGTCATCAACTTGACCGAATCAAAAACTCGATTGAATATGACTTGAGTAGGAGAACTTGAAAAATAAATTCAAAACTTCATCGATTCCTGAAGGGGAGATTATGGTGGACATCTACATAAGAGCAGAGTTGGGTGGGTGCAATGCATCCCATTGGAATGCAAAAGAAATATAACTACAGTAACAAAACTGTAGTTTTCTCACATTATTTATTAGGAGGCTCAGACTGCCTGCTTTGATTTCTTGAGCATAAAGATTTGGATCATTACAACAATTTAATGGATAAGTGGAAGAACCTGTGATTCTGATTAGTTTGATTCAATATAGCAAATTCAAGTAGGCCAATTAACGGCCCAGTAGGTAGTTGAATTTGGATGTAACTGCAAAATTACACAAGAAATTTGACATTGCTGAGAATAATGAAGGTACATTAGAACCATATCATCCGCATTTAATGATCATTCTTAACAAAGATGATTCAGATAGGCATCTATATTTCACAGATGTGTGGTAAGAAAATTCAGATTTCAACATATTTAAAACATAACATTTTGGGAAGTGTTAATAGACTTAATTGTATGTAGTGGGAAGAAAATGTACTTAATGCCATATCAGAGTGAAGAGTGCTTGAGCCAAGCATTCGTGCAACCCCAGATTGATCACCATGAGTCTCAGGTGTGGCCAGATCAGTCTCATAATTTGAAACTTTCAAAGAAAGTCTTCAAACTGAGACTGCATATCAACACAGAATTCACAATGTGGCCAAACTTCAGGCAGCTGTCACCCATTTTCCAGGAAATCAGTGCAGCTCTATTAATCTGCTTCTGACAACCTTGCTCTTTGACTCCAAGCCTCCATAGATTTGGATTGAGAACTGGTAAGTACCTCGCTGAGATCAGATTGAAAGCTTCAAGTTCGAGATTGAGGCATTTGTGTTCATGATGGTAATAAAATTGGTAGTTTTTTTATGTAGTCTGTAAAGTTTTATATACATAATTGAGATTGAGATTAATCCAAAAACATAAGCACAGTGAATTATGAATGAACCTCTTCAGATGCACAACACATACAAAGGTAGTATGCCGATTCTTCACACAAAACATACCTGTTCACAATTGCTCTACCTCTGAGAAATAATGCTTTGTGCAATTTCAATCTAAATTCCTCGACAAGGACACATCACACTGCAAATAATTTTAACTTCAAAAATATAATTTACATTTACTGTTATGATGTTTACTGTCGTAGCAAGGTTAGTGTAAAGATTAATGAAATATAAACCGGAATTTTAATTTTAAGCGCTGAGAGACAATAGTTAAAGGACTAGCTTTCTGAGGAGTTTCCTAAATTGGGATTCCTAGAACTCTAGCACTAACCAGGTTGACAATAAAATTGCATCAGTCACAATCACGAAATCAATGCAAGAGGTACCCATCATCCATTTCACAATGGATTAAAAATTAAACTTCTAACGGGGGACCAATCTGATATTTTAAGACTCCTAATGGCACAGTTCAGAGACGAGACCACGAGAAAAACACAAGTGTATGCATGGTACAAAGAATTGCTAAAAGGATGAGAAACAATTGGCAATGCAGCTCACCAACAATGCCAAGTAGTTTACACTACTACTAGAGACTTCTACAGAAGAGAATGTCCTCCTCGTTTACGGTTTTCCCAAAGACTACAGCTGGAGAACTGTTGCTGAAATTGCTTCTGAACTCAGTGGAGCTCAACGAGTTCAGAAGCTATTTACTAATAATAACAATAATTATTATTATTATTGTTACTAATAATATTAATAGTAATAATATGTAATAATACAGAGACACCTGTTCAAGACTGTGTACCTTGTATTTAAATGCACCACAATACAATGTCTACAAAATTGCTTTATTGCTTTTAATACAATTTAATGATGATACATAAATGCATCACAATACAATGCTTTACCCTACGTTATTGTTTTCACTTTCAGAGCCTGTCCATCTCAAGTAGTTTCTGTGGGGCTGAATGTCACTTGACTCTTCGGAACCTGTGGTATGGAAGTGCTTATTTCATTATTACAGAAACTTTGGGGGTTTTGAAAAGTGCCCACAAAGTGGGTGTTCCAACTTCCCTCTTCTGATCAGAAGATGCATCAACTTGAGGTGTACAAATAGCTCCTGACATGGTATCAGGCTAAGGAAAAGATTTTTGAAGCAAATTTTTTGCTATAAAACACGAGTGCACTGTTACACTCCAAAATCTAAACAATTGAACGTGGAGCGGCACAAGAAGAATGAATCTGCACCTTGAAAGCCAAAATTCTACTCGCGAGTCATGCCCTTGCGACAGTCTTTTTTTGTTTCAAAAGGGGTTGTTCACATTGATTTTGGATAAAATGATTGAATGATCAAGTATTCTCTGAATGTCTTACTGTGAACACTATCAACTTCTGGACAAAGCAGAATGTGAGTATCATTAAAAAAGATGTGGATTTCCAATCCACAATGCTCGGCCACATACTGCAGAAACAACTCTACAAAAACTTGCCCCTTGTCCTGGTCTACACAAGAACATACACACTACAGCCCAGACTTGGCATCCTGCAACTTCATTTGTTCGGACCTCTGAAAGAAGCACTTTGAGGTCAGCGATTTGATGTCGCTGTGGAAGCGTTTGTGCACAATTGGCTGGTGTCACAACAATCTTCATTTTATGAGAGTGGAGGAAAAAAACAAAGAAAAAACTACTGGGGAAAATGTGTTTCTACGTCAGGGGACTATGTAGAAAAAATGAACATATTCATTTTTATGTTTTTGAAGGATCGTTTAAATTAAAACATTGTAGTTTATAATTTGTTTCATCCTCGTGTGTATTGAAGAAAGAAACCAATGCATTATCACTAGTTTCTATTCATATGTATATAGAATATCTGATTACAAGCGTCAACCCTATTCTTATTTTAATCCGACAACAATTTCAAGTTGTGATTAGATTAGGGTGTGTGGTCATGCACTTCCACCACCCTTACACTGACCTCCTTAAAATATAAATTTGAGAGTCCTAAGCCACAACTTGTTTTAGTTCAAGTAAATTATCGATGATGTCAGTGACCACTTTGAACACTATACTTTAATAAATTAATTGAAGGGGATATGAACACTACACCCTACTTTATTTATGACAGCAATCTAAACCGTCAAGAATTAAAATCCACTAACACTTCAGAAAACTATCTTCCCAACACATTGAGGAAGTTTCACAGACCATCTCAGTATAATCAACATCTTTATTACTTCACTGCAAACTTGACAACAGATTTCAATAATACCAACGCAACACATTTCTCCCTCTTTACTTTTCCCATGCATTTGGTAAATTACTGCAACAGACATTGCTTTACAAATTTTCTAATTTAGCAGAAAAGACGTTTCTGCACTGGATACAATTTATCCTTGATCACCATTTCTGGATGAGAATTGGAGAAAATCAATGACCAAAGAAAGAACAGCAATTCACCAGTGCTCAAAATTGGTCCAATCTTTTCTACGACCCTGGTGAGACATCTTCACCCTCAAAACAGCAGATTCAGTTAATGAATGACCAAGAGTTTACATGTTACCTTCTAAACGTATGTTCATGCACACTGGAACATTTAACCCATCTTACCATATGGCCAGAAGGAATGCAATTGGAACTGTGGTTTCTAAGGATCTAGACATCAAAATCTCTAATGATTTCAAACAGAACACACACTAAAGTTAGAATTCAAAGAGGAATAACAAGGCTAAATTCCCAATGCCTAAAGCCATGAATAGAAAAAGATGCATTGAATAAGCTATGAATACAATGACTTTTTTGGTAACAGTTGTCAACACATTATCCCAAAATGTACACTATGACATTGCATTGCATATTATACAAACACTAATTTTCAGAATAAAACTGTACTATTTGAATGACTACTTTTTCAAGAGCATCTTTTATTCTAATTTTGAATCTCATTCATAATGGGTCCCTGATGAAGAAAAAGAATGAAGCAATAAATATATGATCAAATTTAGAATAGTTTATGCCAAACAGAGATTTAAAAAACTAACAACAGTCTCACAAGAAGAGCTCCCGAGAAACTGCTCTGGGTTCAGTCAAAATCTGGCCAAAAGAAATCATTTAACTTCATGCTTTGAAGCTGTAACACAAGATCTCCATGCTTTAACAGCATTCAACTTTACAAATGAACATAACGAAGGAGAAAACTATTGAAGCTCATTAGGACTTTTCTGTTATGCACTAAATTCTAATTTTCACTATGATGTACATTAAATTAGAATATAATTACTATTGAGTACAAAACCTTTCATATGTAATTCAATTAACCTACCTTCAAGATTAATTATTTCAAAACGAAATTGAGCATGCAACAATCATTTACTTGGTTGTTACTCAGCTATGGGAACTTTCTAGGTGAGAGAAGTGAAGCACTGATGCTGCACTGAAGCATTGGGAGGAGGTGATTTTGACACCTGTTACTGAACTCAAGCCACAAGGACTAAGAAAATTAATGGTACAAATTCTCAAAATTACTTTGATCTATGGCAAGTCCAAAGTCACACAGAACTAAAGCTATTCTAGGAATGATGCAGTTCTAATTTAAACTTAAAAAAAAAAAAAGTTTCTTTTCTTCAGTTTGTAGGGAGAGAAACTCTTAAGACTGATGACTAAGAGATCCAGTCACTAAGTATTAAATACAAATTTAAACTGTTCAGTTCCCAAGCTTTTAAATCAAACATTAAAATAAAAGGGAATCAAATTTGAAGTCTCATCCATACCATTATCAAAAAAATTGAGCTGAATATGAAACTGTCACATTCAACCATTGAAAATCTTTTATGAAGGCATTTTTCTGTTCAAATACACAATACCATAATAGCAAAGCTGAATAAACCCAACTCATTACGTTACAAGTTTGGCATAAGAGATTCATCCCTTCACAGAAACCTTTCTATTGCTTTCAACTGTCAATTGTTCCTTCTGAGATTTTCCTGACCTTAAAATACGTAGGACTAATAAAAACAACCCATCTTCAATATGCAACTTCAAGCCCATTCAAAAATGCCAATGGACGATTTTTGAGAAATTTCTCCAAAACTTTGTAACGTCAGTCCTGTCTTTATATTAACTGGGTGGTAAGTAAAATCATTAGTACTTCTCAAAAATATACCTAGTCAAAACACACAAGGGAACTAAACCATGATTTTTCAAATAACTGATAAAACAATGTGAATCAGAATAGTTCTCATTTATCAGTCACATGTACATATATTTTACAACCTTTATCCTTACCTACTGTCCTGGGCACACTCAAATACAACTGATGGGTTAATTTATGTAGGATTATAAGATATGCATAGCAAAGAAAAGATAGAAAAAATGTTTTAATACAAAATGTTGTACTTAATGTAAACAAAACTTACAAAAATATACTGACAGTAAAGAAATTCAAGTTCAATTAAGTTTGAATGACTGCACCATGTAAATTTAGTGCAATGCAGATTCTAAACATGAATATTGGGACAAAACTACTGGATGAAAAGATCTTACTTCAGATGGTCTTGAAAAAAATTCACAAAGTCATCAACATTTCATCTAATTCTGGCACTGAAATAATATATCCTTTAAGAGATGCATCTACAGCTGATTCTTCAATAACTTTTGCTGTGATAAATCTCATTGTATTTAAATAATGACGAACAGCACGTGAAATATCTTCTTGCCTTGAATGAGTCACTGAAACACATTGAGCACACTTATGCAACATGTTAAATAGGAAATGAGAACAGAAATTATGATGATGTGAAAAAAATTAATGCTTTCTAGTAGTGGTTATTTCTACTTCTAGTACCCAGTAGTATTGTTTTGAATGTGGATACAGCACACTAGTCTTCATGAAAATGAGCCTCCAACTCAGAGAAAAAAAGTTAATTATTGCTGCCAATATAATTAATTATTGTCACCAATAAAAGTTTTTAAAATGGGTATAGGGGTGCCACAAACCCCGTTTTTTGGCCTTTTTCGCTACTTTTTAGAAAATAATGAAAATATTATTTCATGGTATTTTTATCAAAGGAATTTTGGCTGAGGTGATGCCCACGCAATCCCACAACAATTTGATGATCATCAAACATTACTAATATGACTCCTTAGTCCAAATATGGCCTATCTTACATTAAAACCATTGAAATACACATTTTTCAAATGGCCTGTAAATTTTTATCCCTAAAACATTTAATATTGATGAGATTAAAGCTTGAAATCTCTATTTTAGGGTAACGGTCTACCTCAGAAAAAAATTCTAGAATTTTCGGTCCATTTGTTTTCCCCTAGTATGTTTGAATTCTTTATTCTTTTACAGATCAAAGAAAAAAACTTTTTTTAAAAACATTTTCTTCTCTTTGTTAATAAATAATTGGCAAAATGCAGGTTTTACTTCAAACATACTAACTCTACATCAAATTGATATATTTTGATAATTGTTTTTTTAAATTAATCACAATTCTCATTTCTAGTGAATGAACTAGAATGGTAAAGATACTGCGAAAACTAAAGAGTCAGGATTTGATTATTTGATAAAAAATAATTGTTTATAAATTCATACCAGTTTAGTAAACAAACTAAACAATAATTAACTATTCTAATTTATTCACTAGAACAAACATAATTATATTAATATCTTTAATAGTTTATGATTTATGCCATGCATGAATGTTCTGAAAATCTTCAATTTGAGAAAATGAATCTGAAGTGCACTCAGTAAGGACTTGACAGTTGGTTCTCTCTTCGAAAAAAATTATTTTCTTAAAAACTAAGAATCATAGCAAGAAACGGTTTGAAGCATTTAAAAGATAATAAAACAGAGCTTATGACCCACAAAAAAAAATAGGAAAAACACGAAATTTCATTATTTTTCACAATTGTCATGTATATAGTACCTTCAGAGCCAGGCTTCAAACAATTTAAATATTTCACTGCAATTGAGAAAACTTAAGGGCGCAAAGCATTCATTGAAGGACTCATTTGAGCGAAACTGCTGTGTCTGATTTCTTTATTCACTATTAAACTAATTGGGTTTGGGTCAATTGGGTTTGTAAGCAACTCTAGTTTACAGAAAGAGAGAAAGAAAGGAAAAAAGAAGGGGAAAAAAAACAACACACACACACTTATTTGTTTGTATATAAGCTGCAGTAACCATCTTTGTCACAATAATTTGAAAAGAAAAGAAAAAAAATCTTGTGTGGATGCCACACTGAATAATTTAATGTTACACAGTAAATTTTATAATAAAAATGTGTTTTTATTTTTAAAAAGCTATTTAAATCCTTAATGTGAAATCAGAGGGGGAGTGCCATGCCAAATTTGATTGGCTGTTGATCTGCATATCCATCAGAGTGCAACACTTTGTTATTTCCAATGCAGGGATCAACCAAGGCAATGTGACGATGTGATACTGTGTGGCTTCTGAAGCAGTGAAGTTTTAAAGAGTGCAGCTTTTCTAATAAGATGGACAGGAGCGAGGACGATGTGTTATGGAACCAGCCAGCTATTGTGAAAGTGATAATTAATCAGAGGGGGATGCAAGTGAATCCGGGAGTGATGAAGATTTAATTTTTTTTAATTTTTTTATTTTGTTTTATTAAAAAGAAAAATCTTGTGTATAAGCCGCAACCCCCTTTTATGCGGTTCCTCTTTTCAGGGGGAAAAGGTGCAGCATATATACGAGCAACTATGGAATGACCTTTGGAAATGCTTCTCACTTTCTCTCTCTCATTTACAATCATAAGAAGAAAATGATAACCATAAATTACTTTTCACAATTCAGCTAAGCTCTCAAAAGCATGGTTGCTCTAAATTCTTAACCCTGGATGTGACCAAAAAGTTACTGCAAAAATATGCAAAATACATACCTTTTGTTTGGATTTTGCAATGCACTCCTACAGCAGGCAGAACAGTAAAATCTTCCAAGTATTTTCTAATATTCTCATGGGTCAAGTAAGCGACAACTCCAGTATCAAAAAGATAAAGAGCAAGAGGGTTTCCACCAGAAAAACACAAGGCCCGACTCCATTTATCTACAAAATTAGTCAATTATATGGCAAAATGCATGAAAGTTAATTAACAATGTAATTACTCATCAAGATCAATATATTTAATAGGAAATAAAAGTAACTCTGTACTTACTATCAACTTTTGCAACACAAAGCTCCATCTCCCTTGGTGTGTAAGGTTCTGAATTTTCACAGTACTCATTAATTATATCTTGAAGATCATTTTGGAGAACCTGTATTGTTTGACTTTTTTTAGGCCTGGCAATAATTTCATAATCATTTTTCATAACTTTAATTATGGCCAATTCCAAAAGAGTGTTACATTCCAGTTTTTCAATACTGACATGATTGACTGTGTATATGGTCTTATCGGTTATCCCTTTCTTCCATCCTGGCATTAGCATTTTATTTATTTTTTCATTTAAATTAGTTCCATCTTTCAAAGAAAGGCAAACCTTGTTACCTTCAGAGATTTTTACTTTCAATGGTATAGTACCCAAAATAAGGTCCTTGAAGAGTTTCTGCACTGCTTCATTCAATGGTCTATCAACCACATTTTCTAAAACCACTTTTACAACACAGCATTCTACACTGCGAAGGGTTTTGTTAAGAGGCTTTAATGCCTCTTGTTTTACAAATTCCACATTACCAAAGTCAATATATTGTACTTTCACTCCCTTGAATTTATTAACTTCGCGAACTATAGCTCGATAAAAGTTACCATCTTCAGTAAATTGAGCTGCCAAGATTTGTCCTACTTTTGGTGTATACTTTAAGGATGATGATTTAAAACAATATTTTGCCACGTCCTGTAATAATCTATTATAAGTTTCAATACACTGATTTGACAGTGGTCTAATGTATAATTCAAATGGAGACATTTCAGTAGATATAACACAATCTCCATTCTTCAATTCAACACATCTTAGTTCTTGATACAATTCGAAAGGGACTTCCCATTTTGAAATTTGTATTTTGCATTCTTCTCCACTCAACACAGCAATAGCTGTGTCAGAAGAACAACTTTCTATGACCAATCCAAAATGTTTAGTCACATCTAAAGATTTGTTTTCTTCCAAGACAACACACTCAACAGCAAACTGAACAATCTCCCTGCACTTTGGAGGCATTTTTTTAATTTCTTTGACCGTTTCAACTAGTCCCAGGTCACAACTAGCAACAGTGAATTCATTTTTATTAGATACATGCAAAATATAGGCTCTAAGCCAACCTTCTTCAGAAAACCTGGCTATAATAGCTTCCCCAATTTTGGGGACAACACTAATTAAGGGTAAACTTTCACATTCCTCTTGAAATCTAGCACTAAACAAATCATTATAATGATGACTCATATCTATAGGAACTAAACATGCCAAAAATTCAGCATTATTATATTCAGTTACACAGAGCGTGCATTCCATACCCTTTTTTAACAGAACCGTTGTGTTCTGCAATGCTAAGGGGGTCTCTTCCTTGTCAGTTTGAACCTCACTATAATGCTTATATACTTCCCCCTCCACATGCACAGTAACAATTCCGTCTTTTTTTTGGACACGTTTAACACTCAGATTGTCATTTTCCTTCAGCATCTGATACTTCTGAGACGTTCCAGGAGCTAACTTGATCCGCACAGCCTGTGCAGGCATTTTTTTAACAATGTCAGGAAGGGTTCTTATTTCTTCTGAAGTAACCGTTTCTTCATTACCGAAATCAATGAAAAACACTTTTAATGTTGGCTGCACAGAAGTAATTTTCGCTCTGAACCTGAAATTGAACAAAACACCATGAGGACTTCAAGCAAATATGAAATGATGAAAGAATTCCAGAGATCTACCTAAATAGTACAACAAATACTCTGCAAAGAATAATTAAGAAAAATAAAATTAATAAAAAAGCTGCAAGACTCAGATCTATAACAATGTACACCACTAAACTAGGTGGTGAGGCTATTATACTAAATCTACTTAGGTTCTTTCAGCATCTATGAAGAATCCTTTGGTACCTGAAGATTGGAAGGTAGAGTTTCTAATACTCATTTACAAGAATTTTTCTTTTTCTCGAAGTTTAAAAAAAATTGTATAACTTTAGTTTGATCAATGTAAGATCTACTTTTGAAGGTTAGTTGTTTCTTATTACCAAATTACAGGACTTTCATAAAAAGCAAATTTAACAAAACTAATTGGACAGCGATAGCCATAAGCCACAATTTAACAGTTTGAGCTTGTTCAAATTGACCATACCATTATTCTCTCTGAGCAATCCTCTTTCCAATCAATTTTCTTACTATAAAGCAGGATAAAATCTCAATGATTGTCTTGGACCTAAATCGATTCAAATATGTTATCGAAACATTGTATCTCTAAACTGCAAGAGTGTGGCTTATGATTATCTCTCACCGATACCTTCAAATACATAAGAAGGTAATGTACATATCTCAATACTTCAGAGACAGTCTTATTAGAATTTCAATTTAATATAATTTATGTAATATGGTATTCAAGAGCTTATAGTAATTTAATTTAATGGTTTAATTTACTATTACCCAATCTAGTAATTGGGAACAAATAACGTATACGGTTCTGTTACATTATGTATCAAAAATATAAAGAGACCTGGTATCGAATATAGCATTAAACATTCCAAAAGAAAATCGCTAAGTACAGTTTTAAAACGATTTATATAATAAACAATACTTTCACAATTTCATAATTTTAGAATATTTTCTTTGCTATTTAGGAGAATTAGCTGATATTCATTGCTACTTCTATGTAATCATGAATATAATGTAGATCATAGGTAAAATATTTAATTAATAAAACAATGCTCTATCATCTATACTCTATTGCAGGAGGGAAGTTCAATACAGTTTTATATTTCAGAATTTCAGAAGCTTGAATGAAAATCAGTCCTATTCTTTTATTAGAAGTGTACATTGTTCTGAACAATGACAACTTGAACTAGCCTATTTTTCACTGCGCAAGTCATTGGTGTTTTTGTGCAATATTCATGTACATAAATTTGTGTATGGATACAATGCAGATATTTTTCATGATCTCTTCATCAGGTCATCCGATAGCAGGCTGAAAGGTCATTCAAAAAAGTTGCAGAAGGTTCAAACCATCAATCTTATTTCATCACCAATAATAGTAGTGAATGCATGGAACAAACCGTGGTCTTTAAGGAAGCAAGAAGTGTAGCATCCTTCGAAATTCAACTGGCCAGATACAATCTATGACGTGTAAGTTCAAGGAAAACTGATGTACAAGATATTATGCTGATATTTTTGATACAATTTAGCTTGCGAGGTATTAATTATTTTTTATTGAGGAAACAGATCTACGCATTATGAGCTGTGCTGCTACCATAAAAGCAAATAAATAAATAAAATACCGAATCATTTAATATTTTTATTATTGTGTTTCTCTGAATTCCAATTTCTAACTTGCACTAGAATGGTCTACATTTAAGAACTTTTGACTATTATAAAAGTGTCCTATTTCTTTAATTTATATACTGGGCATATACCAATCAATTAATTTACAATAAAATGAAATATTTGAAGAAAAGATTTGGAGCCATTTTCAAGAAATCTTAGAAAAGGTTAACATTTTGGATAATCCAGCTTAGATGTTCTGTAACCAGTGTACCCAATCCTACAATTGTTTTCTTTTGTGTTAGCCTCTTCACCTTTCACTCTTTTCCCTCATCTTACAACAGTGCCCTCATTCTGTTTTTAAGTGAGGGTGCAATGCACTTAATCACTGAGCCACATAAATTAGGAGTGGAGGAATATATCTGAACTCTCTTTCAAAGAGTGCCACAACACAGAGAAAGATTTTCTTCCATGACAATTCTTAACAAGAACCATTAGGGTTTAATTATGTAAATCATTACTTTAAAATCAAATAATATTTCACTGATTCGTATCATTTTAACAAGTGGTTAAAAAAATATCTACTTTATTTCTCTTTCAAAGATCCTAGAATTATGAAACGCATACAGAAATCCAGGTGTAAAAAATACAGATAAGTAGCTTAAAATTTTATTCAGAGTGATAATCATTTGAAAATTATATTTGAAGATCAATACAACAATGATAAACTTCTATAATTATTCTTAGGATTCATGGTTTTTACCAATGATTTATTATGCTTTCTTTGGTCTTTGGCTACAGATGCAATTATTGCCCAAGGCAGTGCCCACCAAAAGGGTGATTAAATCCTTAATTACTCTCCAAAATTCAATTATTAGGACCATCCTTGGTAAAGCCAAGGGATTCTTCTCAGAGATCATCATCAACAACAACAAGTTTTGAGCCACCTGGTCTGTTCTGTCTCCATAGAACTGGTTTTGACATCTCTTCTTAGGTCTTCCTCATGACCTTCCCTCTGGAACGCATTGTTTGATAGATTCATCCATTCAACATTTTTGTTTCACCTTAGTTGATACTGTTTTATTATATCTACAATATTCTTCATCTTCAATTCTGCTCTAATATCATTATTTCTCAATGTACAGTTGGCTACGTATCTTAAAAATTTCATTTCACTGGCTTCAATTCTATTTTCATCTCTTCTTCAGGACCCTATTTTCACTTCTATAAAACAGGGCTGGAAGCGCGATCACCATATAAAACTTTTAGAAGGGTTTCTTTCTGGACTTTCCGTCCCAGCATCCGACATATAGTTCCGTAGAAAGAGATTAAATATATTTAGTTTGTCATCTACTTCTTCATTTGCTCCATATGTTATATTGTAACCAACGTATTTAAAGGTATTGACTTGTTCAATAATTTGATCATTGATTATAATTTTTACTCTGAGAGGCTGAGATCCTTTAAATGCCATTGTTTTTGATTTTGTAGTAGAAATACTTAAAATTCAAATCACTGACAATTTTATTAAATTTAAAGATGGTTTCTTGTAGTTAGTTTTCATTCTGAGAGATAAAAACCTGGTTATCCACAAAGAGTATTGTCATTAAGAACTCATTTGATAGGTGTATGTTTACAATATGTGGTGACAACATGAATTTTGAAGGATTACTGTACATGGATGCAATATAAAACTGAAAAAGCCTGAATAACTTAGATTTTATAAATAAAATAAAATGGAAAGAGAACTTCCCAGTTTGTAATCACAAAGTCATTTTACTCACCACATGTCTTGATATCTTGCCATGCAATAAGCCCCCAACTGCACTGGAGCTCTTTCAGTCAACGCACTCTCCATCGCAGTTGACATGGAAAGTATATCACACATATTTGAGGTCAAAACAACCCAGTAATCACCAGAATCTACCACTACTTGTATAGATACCTAGAATAAAAGAAAATCTTTCATTACAAAAATTAACACCAAAATGGACAATACATTACTCATTTTCTATTTGATACAACATAACTAAGGAAGGAAATAAACATGCAGTACAATCAATCAATGGACTAATTAACTTAAACCTACATAACTTTACCAAAAATGTTTTATTTAAAGGTGGTCAGGAAGGGCAACGTAACTAGGGCAGGTTATGTCTAGGCAAGATAAGTGAGCAGAGCGGGCCCGAGCACTTCAAAGGCGACGCAGGAATAGCGAGCCGAGCATTACACAGTGAAAAGCAGGCAGAGCAAGCAAAATCGATAAAGCTGTATACAAACACCAGTGGAATATAGGATAAGAAGTTAATCACAAAAACAATCTACTTACATTTGTGAAGCTGTCTGGCAACAGTTCGTTTTCTTCAAAACTCTCAGGAGCAATTCTTTCTGGACCTCCTCTAGCAGTATTAGTAGAGTTTGCAGCTTTTTGCCTATTACCTTTTGGGGGTGATGTTTGCCCCTTTGAGAACTGGCTATTTTCTGGTTTTGAAGGATCATTCACAGGGACATTTTTATCACAGAATTTTTCTGATGACACATTTTTGTTATAAGTTTCTTTGGAAAATCTTGCCTGATTTCCATCAAATTTCTCATTTTTTTTATAGAATTTATTCTGTGGACCTTTCTTTGTGAATTTTGGTTCTTTTGAATTAGTGAGAACATGTTTGTCATTGGAATTATTAACCTTATCAATTTTTTTTTTTTTTTTTCCTTTTCTTGGACTTCTTTCTTTCATCAGAGTAGGCACCATGTTCTTTGGTATGATCTTCATCTTTCCTTTGGGAATTTCTAGAGTCTGAAGGTATTGTCTCCGTTGACTGAGATGTGTAGCCATCATTTTGCTGAGAATTGAAGTCTCTCCCTCCTTTCACTTTCCCCTTTCTTGGAGGTGAAATTTGATTTGTATTTGCTTCATTTAGTGTATCACGTTGATTTTTTGTCAAGCTGAAAGTAACACCATATATCAGATGATGCATCATAACACTATTAAATCCATATTAATCTACTGTAAACTATCAGAATTCAAACTCTTATTAGAGGGAGACAGACAGGAGAGAGACAGACAGAGAGGAGAGACAGAGAGGAGAGACAGAAGAGAGGGAGAGAGAGCAGACAGAGAGGGAGAGAGAGAGAGAGAGACAGAAGACAGAGAGGAGAGAGAGAGACAGACAGAGAGGAGAGAGAGACAGTCAGACAGAGAGGAGAGAGAGACAGTCAGACAGAGAGGAGAGAGAGACAGACAGACAGAGGAGAGAGAGAAGAGGAGGAAAGAGAGACAGAGAGGAGAGAGAGAAGAGAGACAGACAGGAGAGACAGAGAGGAGAGAGAGAGAGACAGAGAGGAGAGAGAGAGAGACAGAGTGTGGCTCTTTTTGAGACTCCATGAACTGGCAGTCCTAATCACAAGAGCCTCAGAGCATTGTAGTTCCGCCTACTATTTTTGTAAAATTGTATTTACATTCGGACATACTCTGTATAATAAAGAATAATAAAAATTGTATATAAGTATCAGGTTCTTCGAGGTTTTTATTTTATCTACGGCAATTAAAGCACTTAATCTGTGGTCAAATAATATGTTGTGGAATGCAAAAAAACGTAAAAAGATTGCATTCTCGTTATTTAGAAATGATCTTGTCCACACCTGTACTATAGATGGTATTGAAATATGATTTAATGATTCTGGACGATGATTTAATGACAACCAAAAAATTATTTAATAGTCAAAATCAATGAAAATTGTAAAAATTGACGAAATCAGTCATTTCCTTTTTTTGTAACATAATTAATGTCTACTAAATGGCATTGTTCTAAAGTGAAAAGACATTTCATTAAAATCAGTCCCCTACTTATTACCAAAACATTCTAATGACGACCAAAACCATTATGGTCAAACTCCACCATACTAGTTTCAGTATCCTATACAATTGTCTCCCACCTATAGAGCGATTTTCCTAAGGATGAGCCAAAGTGACAGGTAATGCTGGCAACATAACCAAAGGTTTTGTGGTCGTTGTGCCCTTGAACCCATTAGAATCCCTTCCCGCAATCGTTCATTTGCAGTTGGCTAACTTGTAAATGGCTTCGACACTTCCTTTTGTGGTGTCCTTGCCCGACAAAAATATAGTGCGCTGCGAGAAATAATTGATATTAAGAAGTGCAGTGTTATAGACTCTTCTGTGAAAAATCTTTTTTTCTTTATATATTACATTGAATTTACTTTTTGTGTGATAAATAATATATTTATTTTAAAACCGAGACTTCGATTCGTACTGGTGCACGTTTTCCGGCTTAAAATCATTTTTCTTTTCATTTCAGAGCATGTTAAGAGATTTTGCACATACGTAATTAAAGTTAAATATTTCCCGGACTCACGTACGTGCATATACCTCAGAGAAACTCTTAAACTGCTTCATAGGGATGTTTTCACAGGAGTCATTAGTATTTTACGAAGGGGCGTGACTAAACAGCTCTCGCGGCGGAGGAATACTTCTCTGAAATACATGCGATGTTCACTTGTTTTCGCAAACTGTCACTTTGGCTCATCCTTATGGTAATCGTTCTATATATAACTAACTTTAGCTTTGTAGGACCTCTACAGAATCTTATATTCTTCCATGTGACATATTCATAACATTGCACCTTTTTGTTCCCTTCTCATGGTTAATCTTTGAATGACATGACAAAACTCTGCACTAGTGCAGTGGGTGGTGGATTACATCACAACTACTTGAATTTGTTTAACTTGCCCATCAATATGTCTGTCTCAGTACAGCCTGTTTGTGAGACACTACCACAAAAAACCCTGAATGCAAATGAAGTCAACCATGCCCTCATATCCTGTATTATCATGTCTGTCAATGTCAGCAGAAGTGAGTTTTTCATAATCTTAGGTGTAATGTAGTGAACAATTTAAAAACTTACAAAAACAGAGTTATTTTCCAGAAATAAATAATTCAGTTTGTGAACAGTATACAGAATTCCTTTCTGGATATATATAAATCGTCTAATGTGTAATGCCATATGTTAATTAATTTCATCAAATCCTTTTATAAATAGCTCTCTAATAACAAACTTCCCAAATCTGCTAATTTACTAGTTTTTTTGTGAATATAGCACAAAACCTGTAATGTTACTGTCAAGTAAGAGGACTTTATTGTCTCTTCGTTATTTGCATTTCCTCATTTCGTAAAAAAGTTCAATTATGTTATTTGCACCAGTCACTTAAATTGGCAAAGAAAAAAATGTTAAAAAAAATTAAAAATAAAAACTGAAATTAATTTTCACAATATTAGTAAGACAAACAAGGAACTTGCAAAACAAAATAAATTTTAAACATATGTAATTATTAATAATATACTATACAACACTGAACTTGCTTAATGAGAAAATTCAAAGGTTTCCAGTAACAGGATTTTCCCATACATAAGAATCAAGGTATGTGGTTCATGGGATTGGTCAATTATGAATAATGAGCAATTAGTTTGCCAACGTTTTGGAATTTTTTAATTCCTTCCTCTGGGCTAGAGTACAAAAACAAAAAAATCAATAACAAATTTAATAGACAATTATTTATTGTAACTGATGTGTTGCAGGGTTACGTATGGAAATATGTATAAGTACGTACTTCTGCATGTAATTCTGCAACACATCAATTACAATAAATTATTCACGATAAAATTTGGTCAATAATATATAGCAGTGACACTATTGCATCAGTTTTCTCAGTATCAAGTTGTCTGGTTATGCTGCTATTTTAACATGTGGTCGATGAGATAAGCATGGTTGTTTTGTGGCATAGAACGGCTGTAGCACATGGTCCTAACACACTATGTTCTCATTCATGTACGTTTGGGCTGTGGCGTGATTTTAACTTGTCTCAGAATGGACACTTGTGTTGTAGCAACTCCATGGTGGAGTTGGTTTGGAGGCTGGATACGAGGCTTGACCCTCAATATTTTAGTAAGGTGTGTACATTTTATGTTATTTTGGTTTTCGTTTATTTAGATATCATAATTTTGCGAGTTGTAATTTTTTTTTTTTTTTGATACTAGTCTTCATGCCTTATTTTTGTTTTTGTACCCTAGCCCAGATGAAGGAATTAAAAAATTCCAAAACGTTAGAAAACTAAACGTTTCATGTGAATCAAATTATCTAGAAAACTCTTTATTTACTCACATTCCACAGAACCGTCTATGTCGAGGCCAATCTTTCTCTTGACAAGTTCTAGAACAATACCAATCATTGCACTGGGCACAATATTGAGTTGAAGGTTCCTTACATAAAGTGCAAGTACCTTGTTCCCACTTTGGAGGATACTCCTTCTTTGAATACTCGAATGTCCCCTGTAAACACAAGCAATTTTAATACTAAAACTACTAAGAATACTGCAATAACAACTAAATTAAAAATAACTAGAACATCGCACACAACACCAAATACACACATCCCTCATGTACATAGTATGCCACAATACAAGCTATCAACACTGAGTGTGCGCACACGCACACACTAGTGAACCATCTACACCGCACGCACACTCGCACACCATCAACACCACACTTTAAATTTATCGATATTTAATCCAGAAAGTGATATTATGGCGTAAAAAATGAAAGAAAGACTAAAAGTAAGATGTTTCTATTTAAATTCAGATTTAAAATCATTTATATCACCTGTGTAACATGGTTTTATGCCTAAACGATCTGTTACAAATGTAGTCCTTTTGCGAAAAGCGATTAGTGATCCCATGTCAAGAGAAGCGTAACTGGATGTAATTTATACTGATTTTTTTAAGGCATTTGATTGCATAAACCATGTTATCTTATTTGTGAAATTAAAGGAGCTTGGGATAGGAGGAGCTTTGTTAAATTGGATTGGTAGTTACTCGACGTTCAGAAAGCAACTTGTTATCGGACTTATTTGATGTAAATAGTGGAGTTCCGCAAGGTTCACATCTTAGGCCCCTACTGTTCAATCTTTTTATAAACAACCTACCAAGGTATATATTCAATAGTTGATGTCTGCTTTACGAGGATGACATGAAATTGTATAGGATTGTCAGCAATAATAATGATTTTGCTTTGCTCCAGCGAGATCTTTGCAATTTGCAGACATGGTGCAAGAAAAATGATATGAAGCTGAATGTGGTGAAATGCTTGTCATTTACTAGAAAGAGAAATAAAATAATAGCAGATTATAAAATTGCAGATGAAACCTTGAACCGAGTTGAATGTATGAGTGACCTGGGTGTCACATTTGATGTCAAGCTGACTTTTGGGATTCATATTCAGGTCATTATTTCCAAAGCACTGAGAATATGAGGTATGGTCTAGTAGAACTCTATGCAGTTTCGATCTGCTATGACAATTTTGGTTCTTTATCAAGCACAAGTTAGGCCAATTCTTGAGTATGCATCGCCTGTTTGGAACCCACATACAAAATCAAGTATATCAGCCATTGAAAGAGTTCAATATAAGTTCCTACGGGTTTTTGCTCATAGAATTATACAATATTGTTTCAAGATCCAAAAATGGTTTTAGGGTCTTGAAGAATAATCTCATGAAGAAAAAATTCTTTCTTCAAAAAAGTAGTTGGAGAAAATGTTGAAAAATTCTAACATTAGCAATTTCTGAGGTTTCAATGAAAACTGCAAAACCAAAATCCGAGGTTTAATGTGAACACCTCCAATTCACAGAGCTTTGACATCAGCCAGAATGATTGCAAACTATCAATTTTTGGAGACATCCTATGTAAGGTTTGGGCAAAGTCTGTTTCAAAAATCTATCGTTCAGTATGAAGCATTCTGATCGAACTACATATTTAAGAAAATAATTTACAACATATAGCAGCAAGAAAAAGACTTTACAGTTTCAAAGGAGTTGGGTCTTGGACAGGGTGGCCATTCATTTCCTGGAACAAATTTCTCTGACTTTTCCGAGTATTTTTAATTCTTTTTCACGGAAAAAGATTTGTATAGGATTTCACATTTTTTAAAGAAAATATTACAGCAAACCTGAAACTAACTTGTCAGCTCTCAGTTTTCCATGATACATACAAAACAAATTAAATAAATAGAAAATTTAAAACAAAAATATTTAAAATATCCACAAATAGAAATTGGACAAAAAATTAAAGCTGTATTATATTCTTTTAGGAATTTCCAGTTTTAAAACAAAACCCATCTCAAAACTTTTACTGGCTTTTAATGATTCTTCTACAAATTCCCTGATTTTCTCTCGCTTTTCAGAAAATAGCAACCCTTTTTATGCCCGAAAATTACACTTTTCAATGCAGAATACTCTGTGTACTTTTTAAGTAGTATTAAGAAAAAATAAAACATCCAACTGTTGAAGAATTAAGCAAAGTAGACAGAAATGAAATGGATAAAATACACTTCAATGTAAACCTGCAATTCAAGAGCCCAAGAATTTCAGGTGTTTGAACTAATCAAGAGCCATAGTTTAGTCAAGTCTTCTCTTTTAATCTTTATGTTGCAGCTTATTAGCCTCTACTAGTGAATATTTATTAAGAGTTGATGTAAGATGCACAAGAAACTATTTTAAATAAATTAACAGTATGTAAAAAAAATAACACATACATTCCTCCTCTGGATGTAAGTTTCAATAGATTTCTTTGCTTCATACAATGACAATTCATTCACATTGTCAATGACATCTTCCAATTTCTTTGGCTGACATAACTTGTCCATTTCCCTGAAACAAAAATATTCATTTCATATTTACTACAAAATTTTGAAGTCAGAGAAAGCTGTATTTATTAAACTAGTTGTGCTACAGAATGGCACGTTCTTTATTGCACTAATTTTCTAATCCCTTTATTGTTGGCTAGCTTTTCTGTATTATCCCAACCTCTTCCCAGCTGTCTCGTCTCGAATAATTCCCATTACCCATCTTTGAGACCAAATCTTCAAGAAGTGTTGATTGTCTTTTCTGCAACTATTTTTCATTGATTTAAAGGTAAGTTGCCCATTTACATATCAAAACAATAATATTTATTTGGGTTCAATGGGATGAATGCCAGCTGATAAGCCCGTTTTTATGACACACACAATGCACTATCAGAACCCCATATCCCAAATATTAGCTGCCAGTTTCCACTGCAAGATCTCCAAAGAAAGCACTGAAAAACACATGAGAACTAGGAAAAACATTGGGGCCTCTATCGGTCCTCTGGGGCAGCCCTTACTGCAGCCGAGATGGCACGAGGGACCCATAGGTCACAGATGAGTTGGCTGGCTCCGTCAGCGGCTCAGCAATAAACAAGGGCTGCGTACTTTCACACCCAGTTTGTCTTTCGTTGTTATGGAAGGCTGAATATCCACAATGGCAACAGAGCAAGTTGTTTTAATTCCTGTTAACATAGTCGAGTTTATCTTGAGTTACTTTCGTGACAAAGGTTTATCTCCGATGGGATGAGTAAATGATAAACAACAAGAAACGGGTTAATGCATCATTGAATTGATTGAAAATAATAGCACAGGAGTGGAGCGTTATGACGAATCAACCCTCAATGTATGTGAAGGAAGTGTTTGTGAATGAAGTGATAGTGACAGTCGCACAGATTGTGATAATCCCTACCACGTGTGGTGATATGGGCAAGTGTTAAGTAGAATCAAACAGCGTATCCCCAGAAACTAGTGATACTACATGTCTGTCACCCAGCAAATCCTCCATTCAATTTATTATTCAAGCCCTATGAAAAATGCAAATGATGATGTTAGAATTAGCTACAAGAAGAAAGCTGTAGAATACTGGTTTAACGAGGGCAGTAAGATATCATATGTTCATAGAAATTTTCGCTGCGTGACATCAGAGTGACGACAATATTTGTGGAAGAAGCAAGTAGAAAACATGATAGCGAATCCTAGAGAACATAAAAAAATCATGTATGAGAAACTTTGGTCACGATTTGAACTTGCAAGAAGACCACATCAAAATGTGAATGATGATCTGCGACGATGGACTCTGGAAATTTCACAATGAACTGGCAGTGAAAATAAGGATTTTTCGGCCTCTCACACCTGGATCAATCGATTTAAAAAAGTACATAAAATTAAGGAAAATAACAAAATTTGTATCACGCACATATGTCCACAACAAAACAGAAAAGGATGAGGTTGCAGAGGAATTGCCCAAAACTGCCAAAGAGATTTTCACATTGTGTTCTGTTCTCTGTGTACAATATAGACCAAAGTGGATTTGAACGCGAAATGCGACCAAAATGGACGTGCAGAAATGCGACCAGAGCAGACAGTTGCTCAATCAGTTAACGCATTCACTATACTTTCACACTATAATGCCAACAATAAGTATTAATGGATCTTTATTTTAAATCATTTATTATGCAGCAGGAACCAAAAGGATTTTTCAGTCCTGTAGTCTACAAAAGAATGTTTCAAGCCCAAAACCTAATTGTTACTGATAAAAAATCAGGAAAAATGGGAAAGAAAGAGTTAAATCAGTGGTTAAATAAGTGTTCTTCCCATTTGCAAATGAACATTTTGCTCTGTTTTTAGATTCATGGACCACGTACAATGACAAAACTTGTATTCAAGATATTCCTCCAGGCAAGACAATTGAATTGCTCCAGATACCTCCCAGAACTACACGAAAAACCCAACCACTTGATAAGTTCTCCTTCCAACAGTGGAAAGCTATGTATCGCGATAGACTAGAGTTCTTGAGAGTGATACGGGTCTTCAGTCATGCAGGTACCCAGAACCCGTACATGTGGGTTTCGTAATGGGTCAAACCCACCTGCATTCATACGGTTACCCGTATAATATGAGTCCGCCCAAGTCGTCCTTTCTATCCATTTAGTCTTTTTTTTTCCTTTCCTCCATTTCATCCTTTTGTTGATTTGGCCTCTTTTCCCATTTAAAATTATTTTTATATCCATTTTGTCCATTTCCTCCCTTTTGCCATTTCAGACTATTTCGGCCTGTCGTCCTTTTGGTCCCTTTTGAAAAGAATTAGTATAATTGTTTAAACAGAAACAACAATTAAGATCAGACCCGCGTCCTCGTATTACAAGGCTGACCCGTATTTTACCCGTATGAATGCAGGTGGGTTGGACCAGTACTTTTCTGACACGGGCGGGTTGGTGGGTCTAAGAGCTCTAGTATAGACAGCTCACTGCGGGCAGTGATGGTACCCAGAAATGGTGTCCCATTCAGAGATGGCATCACCGTCGAATTTTGAGCTCTGGAATAAGTGGTGTCCAAGTAGAGCACGCACAGGTTGTAACTCTGCCCGTTTGCTCCCACTACCGATTTCACTCCAATACCCTGAATGGCATTTTCAAATTATTGACACTGCTGCGAGATATTTCTAAGGCATTTACAGCTACGGAGCACATGATGGGGTGTTGCCCTAGCACACAGGACCTACCATCTTCACTGAAGCTATTAACCCCAAAATGACATGATCCTGTGACCATATTTATTATAATCATGCAATACTAATTCATTCATTGTAATATGTGTAAAAACAAAATTATCATACAGTGGTAAAGGTCCTGCGTTGCCAAGCATTTATCAAACAGATTCATCTATTAGATTGGAAAAGTAATTTTGAAAGTAAAATGTCATGATCAATGACGTCAAATGCTTTTGAAAGTTCTAAAAATAATCCAATAAGTGCTTCGTTTTGATCCAATGATGAGACAACATCTTTAAGAAAAAAAAAATGGCTGTTTCTGTAGATTTTCATTTTCTAAATCCATGTTGGCAATCTGAATGCGTAAATGATCTTGGCTGTCCAGGTGACGCCACGTCGAAGGCTGTGTTGCCGACGTTTCGACCATGTTATCGTGGTCTTCCTCAGGGCTGTTGTGCCCATGTGATCATGTTTCATGATTTTAGCCTGCCTTTTGACTTTTCTTAACAATGATTTGTATTATTTAAAGTAGATGAGAAAATCTTCAGATACATTATGTTTAGAAATGAAAGAAAGAATTCACTCGTTTTTAGATGTTCTAATCCCTTGAGTTATCCAAGAATTGCTTTTCCGTGAAATATTTAATTTTCTTTTTTGAAAAGGAAAGCAAGTGTTAAAATGAAATGAAAGCATTGAAAAAGAGAATTATATTTAATATTTGTATCAACTGTATTATAAACCGCGTCCCATGACTCCTGCATCAAGTAATCAATGAATAACTGTTTTACTTTTAGTAAATAATCTACTCATACGTGTATTATTTATTGGGTCAGTGTTTGCATATCTTATAATTGAAAAATTGGTGCATCATGGTCACTGTATCCTAAATCTTTTTTTCAACTTCATATCGAGTAGTCGTTTTGTTAATTATAATTTGATCGATTGCTTTCATTGAATTTAGAGTGATCCATGTAGGTACATTTATTGTAATATCTAAGCTGAAGGAATTAATGAAATTGAGGAACTGTTCTTTTTCGCAAGATTCGACCAGGAAGTCAATGTTAAAATCTCCACATATCACAATGGATTCAACAGAGCAATTGCCGACTTCGTACAGGTTTATCTCCAGTTTCTCTAAGAACAAAATATAATCTGCAGCTCTTTGTTGCAGGCCTGTAGATGCAAAGTAATATTGTTTTTAGTGAAGGAAGATGTACAACAGAACTTAACCCTTCAACGCGATGGCGAGGGTGTGCGCGGTAGCATTTGAAGGCGGCTTTAAGTGAAAGGTGCGGTCAGCGGCACCGCGGGAGCAGGTAGCTAGCTGAGGATGGTCGGCGAGGCCTGCTACGGGAGCATCTCAGCTCAGGCGGCGTTGCGTTTCTGAATGCTGTACCTGGAGAATGCATCACTTCACACCAATAATAATAATAACTAGTGAGAACCCGTCAAAATTTGACAGTGAGATCTGAGATAAATGTAAAATACTGTGCCCAGACTAATGTTAACAATATGTTGTGTTGTTTGGATCTTCAGGGTATAACGAAGATATTTTGTGATGTGAAGTTTCCAAAATTTTGAACATGTATGGCCCATGACCAGGAGGCAATGCAATATCGGCACCAAATGACACAAAAGAAAGAGCACTATTATACTGATGAATATTATTTCTAAAGTTTTTTGATGTGTCATCATCTATAAACAACTTTGATTTCTTCAGGCATATTGCTCGAAGGTAAACTTATTTTCCCGTTTAAGCAACACAGAGTAAACTCCTTTGCAGAATTTCTCTCACATGGGAAGTGCAAAGCAGAACAAAACTGACATTTCATAGATAACGGCCCAACAGAGAACAAAATGACCTCACTAACACGACTTCTACGCTGACTATCTCTTTCCCTGCGTTCAGTTAATGTACGTTTGCGTCTTTTGGGGGGCATGGGCAATGATTTGGAATTCGACATAACCTGTGAACAACTTCACTACTTAAGTACAACCGAGCGAAACCCACTGTCCGAATGTTCTCTCTCTCTACACAACAAAAGCAAATACATGCCAACTATCAACGCCACAATGCAATTATTACACTGAAACAAAACCTTGACGAATTGCAAACAAATCTCAACAATCAAAACAAAACCTCACGCAGCACCACCATGAAGCAGCTTTGGAAGAAAACAATTGACTATTGATAAGCGTACTATTAAAGAATTATTTAATTAATTAATTAATTAACACCATAAATGTTGGTGAATCAACACTAACAGTATCTGATAACACATCTAGAGATCACGTTCTTTTATTTAAAGGAAACAATACTACAATCGGTTCAGTAAAAGCTCTAAACGAAGCCATGGCAGAATAGCTTATTTTTTTAAATATATAGATAATAATAATAAAATTATGACGATAATTTATTATAAATACGACATACTCACTTGAATCAACAAACATTTTCAGATAATCAAATAATGCATACCACCTATGTCTGAACGTCGCAATAATTTAATGTGATATGTAGTACATAGAAGACAAAGTACTGTAAATTAATTGGTTTCATAAAAGTATAATTAGAAACACTTTAATCGATATTAAACTATTTGTATGGAAAATCACTCAGAAAGAAACAGAAAATTCACCGTAACACAGCCAGCGTCTGTGCACGGCACCGACAAGCGTCTGTAGACTGCAAACCACAAATCAGAGGAGAAACAGGTAAACGTCCCTTTCGTTCTGAGACGGCTTACCACAAATGGAAAGGAAAATCCCATGCCGTCCAGGGATGGCATACCGTGTTTAGAAGAGAAAGGAATTTGCCGTCTGTAGACGGCATACCACGCTGAAGGGTTAAGAAAACGTTTTCAATAGAATACATATTTACTTCAATCAAGGAGATAGAATCGATATTATTTCTAACGTAAATACAAGAACCACCATGTGTAGGACTTTTATGCGACTCTCTTTCTCTCTCTACAACAAAAGCCAATCAGGTAAAAGTTTGGAATTTGGAAAATGCTAAGTTCATTATAGGAGATAACCAATGTTCTGTAACCCACAGAACAACCATTTGATTTAAATTGCCTAGTAGAGCTGCTTGAAATAGTTTGAACATTATGGTGCAGTATGTTTATCTTTTGCAAGTACCTACATGAATATTTTTCTGTTGCATGTAACTAGTTGCTAAATATTTACTCCATTTTTATCTGAGTATGTGGTCAAAGGCTGTAATGTGTCCCAGCAGTGACAGGTTGTGAGGACTGCTCAGGTATCCAATGAAAGAATTTCTCAAAATATGGTAATGAAATAAAAAGAATTATATAATTGCACATCTGTTTTTGAGAATTAGCAAAATATGATAGATATACAATATTTTCATGATAATCAATATTAAAAATAGTGTTCGTGATATCTGGAAATATTCCAAGTACCATTCTCCACGTTCCTATGGCAGGAAGCCTTGCACCGTTTCATCACAAAGGGGGATTGCAGTCAAAATGTATAGCAAAGCTAATTTACCTTTGCAAATTGTTGTTTATTACACTGGAGCGAATTTTCTGGTTAATTCTTGCAATGCACATTTCATTTGCATGCAGAATTCAATTTGTAGATGGCAGCGGCAGGGGTGGGTGGGGAGAGAACCGGTGGCTAATATTTAGGTCATGGGATTCTGATAGTGCATTGTGTGTCATACAAATTTCGAGGGGTGTTCCGACATTAAGGATCTGTTGCTTCCCTTGTAAGTAAATTTACAATTCATATACATGTACAATACAAAGACAATTACAATATAAAAACAATGTACAATACAACACAAAAGAAGTTACAACTAGGTCTTCTACATACATAAAAAATACATATACAAATACATACACAATCTTTCACATGAATGCTAACACGTACACTTAAAACACAAACATGCCCTACATAGTATACATGCCTACAGATATATAAAGAAACATATTCTGAGATACACATTAAGATAAATACACAATATAATGTAAAAGAATAGGATAATAGCAAATATGCACATTAATCTAAAAGCTGAAGTCCAAACAAAAATTTTTTGAGAATTTGCCTTGTCTTGGTATTTTCAATTGGATAATAAATTTGTCCTATTAAAACAATTATTTATATCTTTATAAACTATGTGATTCAAGTGAGCTTACATATAACAATGATGTTACAGTATTTGCTTGTGTATTAGCCCCACTTTTTCCCCCAAAAGTAACTCCTAGGAGTGCAGCTTTTACACAAGATTCTTCTTATTAAAAAAAATGTATGCTGAAAACAAACATTTATCACAAATGCACACAGTATACAAGTTGAGGTTAAATTTAATCTCCATTGCTCCTGAACTCCCTCACATCCCCCGATTCGTTGCCACTCAATCGCTGGCAACGTTCCATAACACCTTGCCCTCGCTCCCGTCCACCTTCTTAGAAACGTTTCATTTTAAAACTTTTGCCACTTCAGAAGCCAAGTGGTATCACATTGTCACGTTGCCTCAGTTGTTTTCAGCGTTAGAAGTAACCAAGTGTTGCGCTCTGATGACCGAAACAGCCAATCAAATTTGGCATGGCACTCCATCCTCATTTTCACAATAAGGATTTACTTTAAATTTTTTAAAAACATATTTCCAAAATAAAATTTACTGAGCAACATCAAATTACTCAGTGTGATTTATACAAGAGATTTTTTGCCTTCAAATTATTTTGACAAAGATTGTTAGTGCGGCTTGTACACGAGCAAATACGGAATTTTATTATAAACCTAAGTGGTGATAATTTTAACTTCCACAAACGAACTTTAAGAATGTGCTGGGGTGATTCGATAGACATGATTTTCGTAAATAGAGTAACACAATCGATGAAACAAAAGAATCTGTCTAACTAATGTTTAGTTAGCTTTAGACTTAATAATTTCCATAAATTTCAATTTGCTATCAAAAATCACTACCAAATCTCTAAATAAAAAAACTCCCTTGCCAATCTACACCAATCTCTCCCTCTTACTGTCATGTTTCACAATAAATACACGAGGAAAAATAAATCCAAATTATTAACTTAAATAATATGCTATTATATAAAAAATTCAAAAGCATCTTACCTATCAAAACAACCTCTCCCCATTACGAACTTTTTCGGACCATCTGGACCATTCTCACGCTGCACTCCCCTCAGAATTGCAGTATTTGATTCATCGTAATTACTTCCACCATACTGCTGAAACTGACGAATATCAGAAGTCTCTCGAGTATTGCCAGGTCTAACAGTTCGAGGATCTTCAAAGGGAGCAACAGCTAGTCCACGCCCTTTGCCACTGAAAGTGAAATTTACTCATTGAAGAAACTGAAATAATATGTGAAACATGACAAGCTACAGTAGAATTCAATTTAAGACATTTCTGTGGATGTACTTTTTTGTCCCAAAAGCAGAACTCTTTCCAAGTGGAAAATGCTAATACCAGTTTGTATACACGCAAGATAATCTTATGTTTTTACCATTTACAATTGGACATTCTTTATGTGATTTAGTTTTTCTGATCTTGACTAACTAGTTTAGAGTTGTCATAGAACCCATTTTCATTTAGTTATTTAATGGACACTTTGAATTCTAAAAAAAAAAAATAGTTATATAATTTATGACATTGGTTTTTCTGAAGGAAATGCCAAATTTAGTGATTCACAAAGATTTTTGTCACCATTTTTTTAATAGATACAGCAACCAAGGTAACAGCAACTGAGCAGCCTTAGTGAGTTATTTCTTTGGACCAAAAAGAAAAAATGATTACATTATGACGGGAAGATGTGTGGAACAAATTGGAGAAACTCTTTGCATCATTCAAATATGGAAATTTAATATAAAATATAGTAAATTAAAGTTAGGTTAAGGTCTAGCAACGATCTGATATAACTCATTGATTGACTTTGCTATCAAAAATAATAAAAAACTGGGATTAACAGTAATTATTAACCACCAATTTTGCACAAGTTTTCAAACTGGAATGAAAAATAGGAAAATGCAGTGATTAAGACAAACAGAGACAAAAGAATATGAATATCCCATTTCCTTTTTAAACCCCTAGAGAAATAGATATTACTGTTAATGTTAATACAAAAATTTGAAGCATCATCCCCCTTCCTAAAATATTACAGCAATTTCTTACTGAACAGTGCAACATATAAATTCACATCTTGTGAATTTTAGGAAATGTTTGAAACTTTAATAGTGAAGTGAACACAGGATGTTTAAAACTACAAAAAATAAAATAAGGGAAGAAGAAAGACCACCACTTATTTTAGTTCTCGTTCAGTAAGAAATAGAAACTTTAACTAGTGGCAAACACAGAATCAAAAAGCATTATTCTTAATGAATTTTCATGGAATTGGGAGGTGGTTTTGAATTGAGATTGAATGTTGAAAAATGTTAGCATAAAATTAATACATAAATCACACTACTGAAACATAGAGCACAAAATTTTACTACCTGGAAAGTTCAAAATGTATGCTGGAATTTCGAATTATGAAGTAATTTTATCAGAAGAATGAAAGTGTCAGAGAGAATTTGAAAATTATCTTGAAAGAGAGAATTCTTGAATTTAACACATAATTATTAATTTTATGAAAACATTTTCACATGCGGTCAGCAACAAAAACTGCAACATCTAGCAACCACAAACTAAAACAAAACATCAATAGGGAAGTGGGTCAAACTCTTCAAATCTTCACTTACAAAAGATTGGTGATGATTCATCTGTCACCAAATGGTTTCGCCATTTCAGTTTATAGGAAATCAAATTAGAACCATTTGAGAGGTACTTCCACTACAATCGAGTGAAACAAATTAGGGTTCTTTCCAGATTCCCAGATTTTCAAATTCCCTGACTTTCCCACAGCTGATATTTTCTTTTATCAAGTTGAGTTAATTATTTTTCCACAAAGAAAGTTGATTATTATTTTGAAACTCAAAGTAAAAAGTTAAAGTAAAGGTAAACATATATTTTATTACATTCACTACGTCAATTACCCAACATTAAATTGAAATAAAGAGGCAAAAAATAATCGATAAAAGCAACAAAAGTTTGTTCCATCTATTGGTTCAACTGACGGAAATGAGAGAGAGAGAGAGAGGGGGAGAGAGATGCACACACACAAAAAGAGAAAGAGTGTTATGATGCCATGATTACATTTTAGCTATGGATTGGATGACATCATAACAGCTGATTTAAGTCGTGCCAGATTATAAAAACCTAGGTATAGTTGAGATTCCGCACGGTGTTCTACATGGACAACAGGAAGCACTCTACTGCCACAGCCCCACAGCCTTGTAACACCAGTTGTGTCGCACAGAAAAGCTGTTAGTTTCATTAGCTGCCATGCCACTACCGAAAGGATCTTTTTTTTTTTTAATAGGTAATTATTACAGACAAATTAGTAAACTTGATGCAATGTGACTAGGCCGAAGGCCTTTAAGCCATTACAATACCTAAGGATCTCATATTATTATGGCAAGCAAAAGGGCCTTCGGAGAGTGGCACAGTAAGTGCACAAACTTTCTCACTTATCGGTCATCTACATAGTTACTCTATCCCGGAAAAACCTTTGACCTTCCTTTGGAGCTAGTCGTCACCACCTAAGATCGTCAGAGAGCTCTTGTATGCACCCGACTGAAATTTTTTGAAGTTTCGCTACCAGAGGTGGCCAGGGAGCCGACTTTGCACTAACAGGTCGCGGGCTAAGCAGTCTTGGCCCCTCAGCTAGGCAGAATCAAGCTTCTATAATACAAGTTTCATTAGCAGAAGTCTCCTCTGAAGGCAAGAGTCAGGCCGCTCCACGGAAGCGCTCTGGTGCATGCAGTCTTGTGTAACATGTTCTGGTCGTCCCGTGTCTCACCTAGATCATTCTAACGCTATATGGTCTTAAAGGGACTTTTATCATGACCGTATAAGTGTGATGAATGTATAAATGTAAAACGCATAACTGAAATAATTTAGAACGAGAATCATTTATTTATTGAATAAACGGACGTGCAATCCTTGTATACAATATATAAAGGTATCTTGACTAGTGTGGAAATGTGTACAATAATAGTTTACAATCTCATCAAATCATAATGGTTATATACATTACTGTAATAATGACTTATTTCAACAACAAAATCTAAAAACCAAATAACAATCTCATACCTATTTCAGAAATAAATCTCTCAATGAATTTTCTATTCTAGAGTAAGGATCTTTAAATATATATCCATTGTCAGCTGATTACCTAAGTTGCTCATTTGTGGCATTGGACTGTTAGCCAAATAGGAAAAATTACAATGTTTTGTCTCAAACATAACTGATCATCTGGGGCTTTAAAGTTAACACCTTTCGGGAGTAATGGACAATCCAGATTGTTTGTAACCAATTTAATCACAAAAATTGAATCTCTGAAGTTTCTCAGGGATCTGAGACGGTATATTCACTTGGTTCACAATTAAACTGTCATCGTGATTAACAAATTATAGGAATTTTTGAGCAATTACTCTGGGAGAAAAAAGAAAAGAAGAAGAAGAGGAGGGGAAAAAAAAGAGAGAGAAAAATACAACTACTTTTTTTTAACATATCCTCTTTAAAAACCTACATTTGGGGTCCTGTAAAGTTCGAGTCATTTCAACTAAACTATATATATTGTGCAACATGATTCACTATTTATTTTAGTTTTGCTATTTAAGCGATAAAATAATTGAAGCTAAGAACAAATGAATCAATGAGCATGTAAGGTAAGAAAAGACCAGCCATTAAGTAGATATAAAGGTAATTCCCCTTTTACATTCAGAGCAATTAGGTAGCAAGACTATATTCTAATTCCCAGAAAAACATGAAATTTATTTGTAAGCATTATTTTTAAACCAACTATCACTTCCATAATGCATAAGCAAAGGAAGAAGCTTAACGAGAGACAGGTACACCCAGACATTTCACTCTTAAAGCAACATTGAAGAGTCTTCCCTGGAAAATATTTCAAGCACCAGAGGAATAAATTGCACTGAAAAGAACATGCAGAGGTCACAAATTATAAACATCTTGTCACTTACAGAGACATCTCCCAGACAGGACCTCGATACCTATAAATACACACATTACCAACAAAAATAAGTAAACGATTTGCTTTTGTAACTCCAACATGTAACAAAATAAACTGCTGGTATCATTCCAAACAACACTGCAGTAAGATGCTAACAAAAAATTCTTATTTTTACTTTCTCTAATCTAAGAGTAAAAGATATTCACTTATATAAATTCAATAAAACCTTTGATTAAAATTTTTAATGGGTTATAAAAAAGTTTAAGAAAAAATAAACTGTTCTGGGCAACTTCTTTCAAACTGTAGAATTTTACATAATCGTAACACTCGGGGACAAATGAACTACCACAGGATGTACATAAGAAAAACATCAACAAACAAAGATCCCTACATAAAAGGAATATTATTCTATAATAAATCTCCAAATAATATTAAAACAAATGAAAGCAACTTCAAAAAACTGTTAAAAGCCCACCCAATTGAGATTTGCCCTTCTAGATTAAATGAATTAGAATAAGCATAAATGTATAAGTTTTCTATGTGAAATTATTGATTAAATATGTTTTGAAGTTATATTCTTTAAATAAGTTTCACATGTGAAATTATTGTTTATTATATATTGAAATGAAGTATTGTAAAAAGGTATTCCTCATTATATATAATGAAGGAACAAAGAATGAAATTATTAATGTACGTTAACTATAATTATTAGTGATATAAAATATTATTATATAATGATATGGTTAATGCTAACAACATTTGAATTTAACGCTTTATGTAAAATATTGTAATGTAAACAATAATGTAAAATATTGACTATGGTTTAAATTGTATGTTACAATCAAATGACCATAAATAAACATTATTATTATTATTATTATTATTATTATTATTATTATTATTATTATTAAATTACCTTGGTTTAGAGCTTTCAACAGGTTTTCGTACCACCCGATTTTCTGACACTCCAGGGTATTCAAAATGTTCAGTTTGTCTCCTTTTCACAACATCGTCTCGACTTCTAGCATATTCAATTTTCAAGTTCATAGGAGGCTGTCTATCATACTGTCTTCTTGCTTCTTCAGCTTCCCTAGTAAAAGGAAGATTATTAAGGTGTTAGCAGTGTTTTGATTCCGCTACAGCTAGTTAGCTCCGCTTACAGTAACTGCCATGTTTATTCCTAAACACAATTATACCTTTCCAACTCTTAAGTTACGGACTAGTAAGTCCTAAGGCTATGCATCTGCCTAGTAATTATGTCACTAGTACCCATTACACCATTAGCAAAATTGCACTAATTGTTTTCAATTACAGTATATTATTTAGGTTTTTCAATGGTGAATATAGAGTAATATATAATGTATGTAATACATGTGTGTATATGTATGTAATAATATATGTTACAGTATATTTATGCAAATAAATCACAGCAATGAATGACTTTTGTACCAAAATCAATTATATCAAGAATTGCTTTTAAGTAACTTAGGGTCAAGCCTTTACATAATAGTACAAAAATCCTTATATAAATCACTCAGACTTTCTATGAAATCTGTACTACTGACCTATGTCATGTTGTAATTCCTACAAAAAAAATCAAAGAAGTACTGTGGACTACAACTAAATGTAAGGTTTGTCTTGGGATTGTAAAGCTTTGAAGTACCAGCAGAAAAGGGGTTAACAATAACTATTTTTGGATGCTGCTTCTTGTAATCACAGTAGTTATTGTTATCATTCAACCAATCATTCTTATATCTACCCTGGTCTGACATTACAAGAACGTTGTTTATTGTGATCAGATTTCATTGTATTGTTTTGACACAATTTCAATTACAGTTTTCAGCCCTCGTGGGGTGTGGCTTGTGAAACACCTAAAGCAATTATTTGATGATCCCTTGAAGAAATCTTGTGCACTCTCAACCAAATACAATGGATCATGAATTTCAGGTATGAATGGCTGTGGTTGAGAACTTCACTACATATGCTGGACAAATAGAAGACTGCCTATGTGAAACCTTACTTCCTTCAGACTCATTAGTGGCAACAGGAATGAGTAGAAAAGAAAATTATAATCATACTATAGAACCCTCTCGACGTTCACCAAAGGCTGAAACGAGACAGATTAGAAATTTGTGATCGGTTCGGTTCCGTTCAATTGATTTACAGAAACATTATGAGTACTGGATTGATATCAATGGAATCTTCCAACTTAAACACTAGCAGATCTTAATCAGGGACTTTTTAAATTATAGAAACTATTTCAGAAAATGTAATGATACTTTAAATTGTAATACATTTTAGTTTCTTAGGGAGAGCAGGAATGAATTTTATTGAATGAACATGGCTACTTCAGGTAATGCAAGAGTGATGTTTGACTGTTCCTGTACAAACTCATCCAGGACTAGCTTAATTGCCCTGACCTGCAGCTTTTATAAGAGTATCTAGACTTCACTTGAGAAACTATTCTCTATTTCCCGATAAGCACTGTTGAACTAGTGTGGGAGAGAACACCACCTTCAACTGCATGCAAAAAACTGGAAATATTCTCTTTCAGACATTGACAATTTTATACTTTCTGTGAATCAATTGAGAAGTAGACTTGGCGCTCTCAGTGAAACATTTATTATTAACTTTATTATTATATCATTATGTTTAAATCCCCATTTGCATTATCATTTTCTACTATTATTTACTTTCTTAGTACTGGGATGTCAAAATACCTATCGGGTATTTTGGAATGAAATATATGTCGACGGAATATAACAGCCAGAAAGGAAAAATATGAAGAAAAAAATTAACAGAAAAGAGACATTGGGGACATAAGGCGTCACTAAACAACAAGAAAGACGAGTTTGGGTAGATATTTAAATAATAGAAAAAAATTAATAATTATATTTATTAAAAACGATATTAGTAGACAAGAGAATTCTAATAGCTTAGTAGCAGGGGAGAAGGTAGCATCAAACTGACAGTAACAATGAGAACATGCGAACAGCAGAAACAAATCAGGCTGATAGATAAAAAAAAATGTTTGATCTGTATTTGTCTTGAGCTAGTAGAGGAAGCCACTGTGGCCACTGCTGGCAGAGGAAGTTATTTGGAAAAGTTTTTAGTTAGAATATGTCACGAGTTGATATAGGTCATATCCACAACCTGTTGAGATAGTTAACAGTAAGGAATCGTAACATGATTATAAACGTGAAATCTAAGTCGCTAGAGATATATATGTCTATGTTATTCCAGTGTGAATTCAAGAAATGCCAAATGAACGAATGATTCTTCCCATCACCAAGAGAGCAGAGTTTCTTCAGCAGGGAAGTGTAGTATTTAAGCATGCACAGTCTCTGCAATATTAAACTGTTCAAGGCCAAGAATGTCATTAGTAAGATAAATTAGGAGAGAGAGATTGTAAAATGAATTAAGTATCAAAGTTCCGAGGACATCATTATCATTCATTCATTCGGGGGGAGAAGTATATTTAAATTTTTTTAACATAAACAAAAAAATTGATTTAAATAAATATGAATAACCGACACTTCATGTTGGTGGAATATTAATTCAGTAAAGGTGTTATTATTTATAAATTAATTAACAACAAATTAGTCAATTCCTATCATAAAATAAATGTATTCACCAACCGAATTCTCGTAGAGTGGTATATTTTCAGCCCACAAGAAACAGATGCAGCAATGACCCCAATTATATAATCAAAAACCGAGCTAGTTAACCAAATTAAATAAATTAGGAAAAGAAATGAAGAGAGGGAGTAACAGGAACTGTCACAGAACACTACTTCATCATTTCATCTGATATACTAATGTTAAAATGTATATACCATTATTGAAATGATTATTCATCTTTTGTTACATCTCTTAAGTAAATACAGCAAAACCCCTTTATAGAAAACACCTGGGGGAATTGAATTTTGTCTCTTATAAGCGGGAACTCTTATAAGTGGGAAATGGGTTTTTGACATGTTTAATGTTACCATATTTTTTATGGATTAGTAAGATTTGTATGTCATTTTAAACTTGAGGAAACATTAATAACTTGAAACCAGAGCCCATTTAGCCAGATCTTTTTAGTTTCAATGTACAACAAAATCTTGTTCGATAGAGGAGATAATACCTGATGTTATTATTCTTTCTATATAAAATAACTCAATTTTCTGTTGCCCACCTCCATAAATTGTGCACATGGCAGAAAATAGCTCCACCGCACCAAAAATAATAGAAATGTACACACTGCAGAGTCTTCCTTGTTGCTAAGACACGAAGCTTACAGAATAAGCTTTCCTCAAGAGAAATTTGCCCCCTTACCCCCCTCCAGGTAACGCTGGTGTGCAAAATCCTTACTCCAGTCTATTTAAAGCACATGCCCCAACCCTTACCAAGCTGACGAAATTCCTGAGTCACCTGGAGGAAAATTTCACGCTTTTTCTCTTGCAAGCCGGAAGGAACGCATGGCAGGGCATAAAATCTTGTCTACAATAGACAGGAATCTCTTATAACGGGGTCCCTTAAATGCGGGAAATAAATACATTGTTTATATACAACTGACCTCGGGACCGTGAATTTTGTCTCCTATGTGTGGGATTCTCTTATATCGGGGTTTTGCTGTAAAATATATTTAACAAAACTTAAAGTGCAATTAAATCACAGATCCGGCTTTAATATCTAATTTCATAAGTTCTTGGATATGATACTTATTGATATTTTGATCATGCCAATTTTTAGCAGTACACGCTAATATTTGGTTGTATTTCATTTAAATTCATAAAAGGGATTGTTAAATGTATTTTGATATTGTGTATTTCTCTGGATTGTGTATAAAATTTTTATTTTATGTTATTGTTTAGTATTTTCTTTGTCCTTATTTCAGGTTTTAAACTTTTTATACTTTGTATTTTGATATAGTGTATTTCTTTGTACGTAAACTTTGTATTTTGATATTGTGTATTTCTCTGATTTGAGTAATAATTTTTGTTTAGTTTTTTATTTGCCGCTTATTTCATGTATTAAAACTTTATATACTTCGTATGAGTTGTATTCTAAAGAGAATGCTTCTATATAAATTAAATTTTAAAAAATTAAAAATTATGAACGAGTCCCCCCTAGTATGCAGTAAATAGAAATAGTTTTCTTTTTCATAGGAAAATCATTAATGAGAATTTTTCATCTATCGTTGTGAATCTGTTAATGTTATATTGTGTGTCACAAAGTGATAAAAATGAGCAGCGCACATTATATTTAACAAATCACCTGCATAACCATAAATTATTTTCATTTCTTTTTCTAAACAGACATTTAAGAATAAAAAATACATTCAAGAAGTTTTGAGACAATTTTTCAGCCAAAATACTTCTTGAGAAAGATGTCATCACATGTCTACAAAATATAGTAAAACAAACACACTTAAGAAATCATGGCTTCTTTTAAAACCTTTTCTTTTACCATTTTATTCACATACTATTTACAATAGGTCATAAAAAAGATTGCTATTGCAGTAGTTGTAAATAAAATGTATTATTGCAGAGTCAATATACAAAAATCACAACCTCATTATTTTTATGCCACATTTTCTTATTAGAAAACATGACCATTACAGAAAAGAAAAATAATAGATACCCGAATGTGCGGAAGGTCACAAACGCAAAATTGTTTGGCGGATGTGCTCGCATCACATCAATTGGCTCTCCGACATTTCGGAAAATGTTTTCTATGCCATCCTGAAAAATAAGAAAAAAAAGTTTTCAATAGACCATTTCAAAAAATATTTAATTTACTTTAACTGACCATTTTAGAAAAATGTTGCATTAATTGAAGGGCTTCGGAGCTAACATCATTTCAAATAGAACGAGATAAAACATGTCTTATAACACAACTTATCTAATCTAGAAGGAACTTAACTACATTAATTTGCTATTTGTTGTCAAAATATAATTTTGGTTTGAGAGGCACAAACGTAACGGTTGAAAACTGTAGATTGTAATGTTTCAATTGTTACGAGAATGTGGTATAAGTCTACCTTTTCTGAAGTCTATTTACAAACTGCTACGATTGAACAATAAAAAAAGTATAGGGAAAAGTACCATAAAAATTGACACTGGAGGAAGTCGCATACAAAAAAGTACTTAAATCCAATAGCAACAGGAATTACTAATTAATTTAAACCAGAATCTAGCTAATTTACACAATTAATTTCCTAAACTACTCCTTGTTTCTGCAAGTTTTTTCCCGCTTCTTTCTTCTTCTGACAAGAATTGAAGAGTATTCCACAATTACTTGAAGAAAATATTAAATATTATAAAACACACACAGATACACTATGTTCCTTATCCCCTCATAGAACTGAACTTTTTTCGCAAAAAACTTTAGAAAAAAATCCTTTTATTACAATGCTTTTAACTTGTATAAGCATTGTTATATTTATAATTAATATATTTTCACTTTCTTTGGATGTAGGTGGAAAAAAAATACGTGGTTCAAATATAGACTGCTATCAGTTTAGGGTAGTGCTTAACAACTGTGGATGATGGTCATTTAAAAGACCACCTTCTTATACCAGAAATAATAAATTGGAAAAATGTGACGTTTTCAGAATTTAGCTCGAGATTTTAAATTGGTATTTGGCAATGAACTATCGAAATCTGAATTGCCTTCACACTCAGAATCAACAGCTTGATCATTGGCCATCGACCAATACATAGATGAAAGGCAAATACAATGCTAATTGTCAAATGTCTGCATGTCTTGTTCGTAAGAGATGGTTTAGTTTCCATACACTCCCCTATGTCTCGTGCCAATGTCCAATCTAATTTCTCCTTAACTGCCATTTTCTCTACCTTAGGTGGTGTAAAACGATACTAACAGTGTCATTACAATTTCTATTTCACTAGCCATTTCAAAAGCAATCAAACCACAAAATGTAAATTTTGAAAGACAAAAATGCTATGATTGAAGTTCCTCATTGAATAAAACTTTACTGTCAGGTGAACAGTCGTAAATTTATCGTTTTGTATTATTTTCTCGCAAACTGAAGGACCGACTATATTAAGTTTATGTACAACACAAGCTTTAATATCATGGAAGGGGAAAATTACCTCTATTTAACTCATTATAGTCAAATTGCTACTTTAATATTAGCACACACATCTCACAAAATGTATGATTTGTATTCTTGTCAATGTTATTACACACGTTATACAACCTATGTAATAACATTGACAGTGAAGGAAAATTTCTTTGCTTAGTTCGCCAAACCATGAACCAAGACCTTTACATTCAAGAACGAAATCTCAAAATGAAGCAGTTGAGCGTAGGTGTGGTTTAGCAAAAGTTTTGAAGATCGACTTCCGAGTACGTATTCAAATTGCATTAAAAAATTAAATTCAAAAATATTAATTGCAATTGCTTTTATTTTTCTCATTAAATGGGACAATGGGCTGAAACTATAAATAACTATTCATGTCATGTGCATGCAGGACCCAGGACAAAAACTTACAACTAGGCACAACAACAGAATTAAAACACTTTGTACTTTGCTTTTTGACATCACTCAACCAACTTTATTTCCTTGGCATGAAAGAATTAAAAGAAAGTTACCCTATGCTAGAAAAGCTTGTGAGAAGTAAATAAAGTGATCTAAGTTATAACATAAAAAAGGCTACATATTGGAAGAGAGTAAAATAATTTGCTAATTCAACTTCAAGATTTCAGCAATTTATGTTTTGTTTAGTCAGGAATAATTTTGTTTAATAGTCATCAATGTTCATCATAAACAGGACCACCTCTTTAAATCAGGACAAGCACTTCCCTCTCATTCTCTACGGATAATTGGTTTGAATCATAGAATCACAATTGACTAAATAATCTAGAAATCAAATTATCTAATTTACAAACCTTATCAATTTCTGTTGGCACATTTCCTACATATAATTTAAACATTGTTTTCTCCTTTGATGCCCTGAAACAAGAGAAAATTTCATCTTACACATACACTGATTATGAAATTAACGTAACTATCAGTGAGAATTCAACAAACCCTAAGGAACAGGGTTGTTTGTCCAAATCCAGGTTGGCTCCTGGTCCATCTTTATATGAATTAAAATGGGGATCTCTGTATGCCTCTTGCATTGGATCCCAATGCTTGTCCATTGTCTTCAACGATGATCGCTGGGTCATTTTCGTCCTGAAATAATCACAGAACTGTCACAAATTCACACATCCAAAGAAAATACAGGTCTTACAATACATCTCTACATATAAAATCACCAAACACTCCTGCATGAATCATAATTACCACTGACCCCCCCAAAAAAAAGTAATTTCCTACTGAAGTAAATTGCAGCACATGCGAATTAATACTGATATAATGCCAATAACACACTACTGTATTTACATTGTTGAGTTTTAGTCTTAGCCATTTACAACTTGAAATTTCTCTTCTACTTGGGTTTTCTAACATGGCCGATGACATTTGGACGTTTATACACCTCCTGCCTTAATAAATGAAGCTTTTTATCAGTGGTAAGCACATATCCGAGGCCATGAGCCCTGTTGAGAATGGCATTCGCGAATTAATTCAAAAATATTCATTTTATAAGGTAGGTGTAAAAATGACAATGTCATCAGCCACATTAGAAAAACCAAAGTATAGCTATGAATTTAATCATGCTTCTTTCATAGTGCTAATGACAAAAATTGAGATTACTTATCTAAACCTTTTTAATACAATACGCAATATACTTGAGGGAGGGGACAACTTGAGGAGGGGTTACTTTTTTATTCCTTTACACAAAAACGAAATTAATAAAGAAACCTAACATAAAAAGTTGTTCTAATTCAATATCACTGTATAATTCATGAATTTCTTCAGCTTCAAATTTAAAATGCTGCTGTTGGAGTAAATTTGTAGCAAATTTGACTTTCAAAATTCACGATAGTCTTTTCTTAACAATTTAACAGCACTGTGCATATCGATAATTAATTTTTTTAACAAATAACGGCGGTAGGTTCAGAATTTCAAATACGGCGGTACAATATAACTATTTCCATCATGAAACGCTTTTGATGCAACTTCTGATACTGCCACTTGCGAATACTGAAAGATCTACTCGCTTCGACTGCACGTGGCCCGACCTTTCTCATTTGAGTTCCCAGTTTCAGCTTCTGCCACCAATTCGTGCTTTATGACATATCAATCAAGAATTTGTAATTGTAACATTGTAAACATGGGAGAAATTCACAAACGTTAAGAACAAAGGAACGGTAGACGATGTACATTTTGTAATAATGTTTGAAAAAATGTAGTTACAGCATAAAATGTTTGAAATAATACACGAGTTGAAAGCAACATTCTAAAACGAATACTATAAGAACTAACAAATTACGTCATTACCAGCTAATGCAACCAGAGATCCTGTTTTTCAAAGGTGTACGGAATCACAACAAAGTTCCACTAGCTTCACTTCCACGTATTGCTTCTACCATCCAAAAATTTAACAATGGTATCACAAAGCTGCCATTCCGTTTCCCTACTTTCTTTCAAGCTCCTCCGCGCTCCACCACCATGGATCAAGGATCAAGGCTCCATCACGTTCACTCACGTGGTGCTTCCGATTCTTAGCCAATCACGAATCATTACAAAGTGTTTTCCCGCGCACATGCACTACCTTTAGTTAGCTCGATAAAATAAATTTACAATTTTATTTATACAGCCGAAATTTACCACAATTTTATAAAAACGTATTAATAACAAATATGCTACAAATATTAAAGACAAGAAAGCTTAAGAATAGAGAAAAAGGCGCGAATTTCGTCTTACATGAGCGATTTACGCATGCGCAAATATTAAGATTCGAGTCAACAGTAGAAATTAATCAGATGCAAACCAAATAATCAATGCACGTTACATAAAATATATGTAATAATCGTATAGAATACGTCGCACATATTTTACGTATCTATATAAATCAAATTACGGTAGTCCCTAATTTCGAAATAACTGCTCTTTTATAATCTCATGACGATTTAGATATCCATCATCTCATATGACAATTAGATGATACAAAAAACCTTTTTTTTACGTTTTCGGTCTGTCCGCAGTATACCAAATTATCTCTGCTTACCCTATTTCAATCCTGTTTTCACTGAAAGAAAGTGTTCTGCATAACTTGGCCTTCCGTTTTCAAATTATCATTTTCTATTATACAAAGAACATGTTTTTTGTTTGTTTTTTAATCTACAATATTTTTTCGACTTTGTGAAATTGTGTACCTAACAAACTTCAAAAGAAAAGGAGTCCCAGAATACTCCCCTACTCTTTTACTGACACTGGTAGAATTCGTCCTGCAACTGAAA
The DNA here is from genome assembly GCA_964035755.1 of Teleogryllus oceanicus. Classification (NCBI taxonomy): domain Eukaryota; kingdom Metazoa; phylum Arthropoda; class Insecta; order Orthoptera; family Gryllidae; genus Teleogryllus; species Teleogryllus oceanicus. The sequence continues at coordinate 94,786,468 of CAXIVR010000002.1, read as the reverse complement.
TCTTTAATTTTTTGTTACATAAACTGCACACTGGGGGTCTCATGAACCCCATAGATTTTTATTGTTGCAAGAGATTCAGAAAACTATGAATGATTCAAAAGTGTGTGATTGTATTTTATTTTCATTTAAGAATGCATAAAACAAGAAGAAAAACAAAAATGGAATTTAAAAAGTAAAATCTACCAATTTTAACGTATACAATATTTCTTCAGATTTTAACAGAATTATTACAAATACACGTTTAAATCTCATCACACAACAATGCAGATCAAACGAAAATGTTATGAATTCCCACTGTCACATCGGATTAGCGCAATAGGTAGAATACTATTTTATATTATTGTGTGCAGAACAATGGGATTACCGGAAACTGCAGCCTGAGTTCTAGTAGACCCTAGTGGCACCACTCTCCTACTAGTAGCTTCTATCCTCGGCGAAAACTTGGCACCAACTGAGATCACGGTGAAAATAAATTATTCCCACTATAACTGAGATCATATACTCTCTGACTGAGACTGTAAGTAGCATGAGGACAAGCTTAACGATTTAATTCAAATTTACGTAAAGCGCTTTGCAGCTGTATACTTGGAATTTTCTAACGAGGCTTCTGAGGATATACTTGGGTTTCGTAATCTGGCTGATGACAGCTGTTACGGTTTCGTCCAATCGGGATTTTAAACGTCATCACAATGACGTCACCGTGATGACGTTTCAGCTCTCGATTGGATGACACCGTAACAGCTGATGAAGTGTCATCGGCCAGGTTAGAAAAACCCATGTATAATATCTCCAAGATGGAATATGGCACGGCGTTTCGAGTGTTTTTCGGTTGTGCCGCTAGAGTCGATTGATCTGCAGCACTGCGTGATAGGTCGCGATCATGCGACATCTTGCGGCAGAACCGATAAAGACGAAATAAAGTCGTGCCATATTCCATCTTGGAGATACTACCTTCAGATGCCACGTTAGAAAAACCCAAGTACTAGTTTTTTAGTACACGCACTTTACAGACTTTCACTGATACTTTGCCTATTTCTTGTGAAGCCTTTACTACGTATCCAATGAATTACAACTGGCGATGATTTCGGGCAATTGAAAACTCTTAGGCTAGCAGTAGCACTTATTAAACTTTAATCAAATCAATTGACAAACACGAAAAGACAGTGCGCTAATTGCACCATGGAAATACATTTAGCAGCACATTCTGCAGCCAGTATCGACAACAAATTCCATATAAAGTAGCTGAATGATCGATTACCATTCGATATAATTCGCCCACTAAATCCGGCGAAACAGCAGGGCGTGGCGGGGCCTGTGAACACTTCGAGTTCGATTTCGAGTTAGCGCATGCGCAGAGACTAAAAAATGCAGTCGGATGGCAAATGGAGTCGGAAGCCCGCTAATGCGTGCACAAAGTCTCTACTCTAATGTCTACGGATCCAGATTAAACCTTGCGGAGGATCCCAATGGTCTTCCTGTCGCGAGGGGCGGGAGACTTATAATTCACTCCATTAGCCAATCCTGGTTTTTACTTATTGATGAAAAAATCTAAATTTCATTTTCCTCTAAGAAAGTGATGTCTATGTTTGTGAAAAATAATTTCTTATACTATTTTTATCTTACGATAAAATTTTATGTAGAACTTAATTGTGAATGTTGGGTATAATGGTATTTATTATATCAGTAATAAAAGATAAACCTCAGTTCACAAAAAATCTACACTAGTAGTATTTGACTTTTTCTGTTTATATACTAAATATTACAAGAAATAAGGTGTACACTACATTATCTAGATTGAAAGAATTAACTGGCTATATCATTCAGTACAGAAAAAAGAACACTTCCGATTTAAGTACCTCACATACATTTTCACGTGCTTTCACGTCGTTTACGCAGTAGAGAGAAAGTTACGTAATGATGTACGAAAAAAGGCGTATTTTCGACAGAAAAAATTATTGACGGCCCTGATAACGAAAAAGAGGGTAAATCCAGTTGCTAAATTCAGAAAACGATCCTCTAACACGAGGTGTACCCCAAACCCATGTTTTGTGGGTTTTTGACACCAAAAAATCCGTTGACGGTAAACGTAGGTCCGTACGATGTATGAGAAAACTAGCACCTAAACGCCTAGAAACTATGTGAAGGACTTTTTCCAAACAGAATAAACCCCTGGTGATCTGCCTGACTCGAAGCTCTGCGATTTTGAAAAACATTCATTAATTTTTGGGGGACTTTACATGAAACCCCTGGGGTATTTTCAAAATTTTCTCAAAATTGGCCTCAAATTTTTTCTTTACATTTTTTGAAAGAATAGAGTAAAATACACTTATAAAGATAGCATGGCTGCGTTCTTCACTGTTAACTCCTAATTTTCGAAAATTTAAGAAGTTTGAAATTTGTTTGACTTATTCCTACTATTACAAAATTGAAGATAGAGGTTTTCCTTCAAACACAATTTTTTCTCCATAGTTAATTCTTTCATTGAGGTCATATATATTTTCTTTGAACATTTTAGTAGTTTTCGCGCAATATTAAAAAATAACAAAAAATATTTTCTCGAAAACGGATCCAATTTTTTTCTTTGAACTTTTGGTATGGATAGTGCTAAATGTACTTATTAGATGACATAAACGCCATATTGCTCTATTCTTTTGTTTTTCGAAAAATTACACAAATTTAATTTTTTGGTCTTCTCTCACGTCGTTAATATTTACATTAGCAGTGATTAGTTTAGATTATTGCATTTTTGAGCAGTGGCGGCTGGTGACCCAGCAGACTGGAGGTTGCACCTCCATCGAATGACGGAAATGTAATTTCCAAAATTCAAAATAAGAACATATAGGTAAAAATGTACGCAATTCAAACCAGTTAAAACTAAGTGAAATAAAAATCTATATTTTGAAACACTACTTACATAATTTTTTTGCGTTGGGTCCGCGTAAGGCATATACACCTCCCGCGCACGTGGTTCTGGTTTTGATTTCCACTGGGCACTTAAATTCGACTCCAATACATCGCCACAAGCACTATTGCTTCGACACCTTTCACACAAAATAATTTTATTTTGAAAACTTCACTACCCTGGTATATTTGGTAATAATGAAAGATCTTTGATACACATTCGTATTCGCAAGAACGTCCGCAAATCGCTGTCAGCTGCAGCCACACAGGAACTTCCATCCAAAACGGCCACCGTTCCACACAGAACTCATCAAATGTACATTTTGAATCAATAACCCTAATATAAAATGAAAACAAATTCTCCAAATGTCATAAACAATGCATTGAATATCATCAATAATTGAGTGAACCTGTGTACATTCAATAACAAACGAAAATCATAAAACTACGTCGCAGTGAGTTAGGCGAAGACAGAATACAGGTAATCCACTGAGATTCTGGTAATACCCTCCGTTGCCACGCAGTGCGACAGCGCCACCTGACTGGTTGCCCAACCAAAAGTTCGTATGTTCCACGAGTTAAATCGAAAGGCCAAAGAGTAAGAGCAGTAAATTCATTCATATAGCTAAGAGCCAACAGCGTGGTGCAATTTCTGGCAAGGCATCAGACACCGGAGAGAGCGCCAGTTGGACGCTTTTTGGTTTCAAAATGATTTCATATTCACCAATATTGCTGCAATATATTGAACGCAGGCGTCGTACCTTAAAAAGGATTTTGAGAGTGCTTTGTATCCAGGCAGGAGCAGATTGGGAGAGGCAATTGCTAGAGACATTGTTTGCTCTTCGAACAACGGTGCATGAGAGTTTTGGGTTATCTCCAGCAGAATTAGTGCATGGTAAGGATCTGCGAACCCCTAACACATTGTTATATGAAAATTGGGTGAACAAAGAGGAGGAAAATCAACCGCAGTGGCATATGTTTTCGAACTTATGAACCTCCTAAAACCAGCAGATATTTAGCTTCAATGAAATTATCGCGGGAACAGGAAAAACGGAAAATGAGATATGACAAGAGGGTCGTACGTCGCGAATTTTCGCCAGGAGTCATAGTTCTCGTGTTGATTCCCAATCGAGCGAATAAGCTCGCCGTCCGATAGGTGGGTCCAGCCGAAGTAGAAGAGCGGATTTCAGAGACCAATAACTTGGTAAAGTTTCCCGAGAAAAACAAGAGTCACGTGTATCACGTGAATATGTTCAAACCGTACTAACAGCGGACGGAATACGTTTATTACATACAAGCTAGTCAGGAAATGTCGGAAGAAAACGAGATCGAAAGGTACGATTTGAACTTAGATTCGGATAAATTTGACATCAGTGAAATGCTTCAAGATGTCTCTACCTCTCAAAAGGAAGCAGGAACTGGAAACGCTGATATTGAGATATCATCACATATTCTCAGCATTACTCAAGACCAAAAATTGGACAATACACGATTGATCTGGACTCCATACGAACTCACTAAAGACCTTGTCCACAGCTGCAATGAACAAATGACCGCCAAGTGCACAAGGACAGAATTACTGATAACCCCAAAGACGGTGACGGTTCACAAGAAGATAGGGGACAGACGACATACTTAAGACCACAGACCAAAAATACTATTTTTTCAGACACATATCTTACCACTTCAATAGAGCAACAGAATAATTAAGAAACAAAATAGTGCTAAAAGGACTTCCCCTAGAATTTCCAATAGAGACAATTAAAGAAAACTTGAATGAACTGAAAGTGAGTTTTTTCCACATCACTGAGATGCAGAAGAGGGACAAGGCCGACCCCCGGTTAATAGAAATCCCCAAACTGAATTAAACAGCTAAATGACCATTAAAAATTGGACAATACAGTGAAAGCTGAAGATTACAAACATATGACCTCATTCCTCAATGCAAAAACTGCCAACTGCTCTATCATACACAGACTTACTGCCGCAGAGCGACAATATGTGCCTTTTGCTCCCTTAACCACAACACAGGAGACTGTTAATCCTGTGAATCTGAATCCTTTATCTCCAAGTGAATAATTGCAAACACAACCTTTTGACCAAAACTATCCCTACCTAATCCAAGAACATACACAAAGACAACAGCAACCACAAAAATCCTCTCCTAATAAACCACCACCAGCACTCTCAAACACAAACTTCCCTCCATTAAATCCCCAATCCTCATCCTACCCCTCACTGACCTCAGGTTCAACCAGTTACCAAACACTTCCAAACTCTCAATCCTGCTCACCCTCAGTCCTCGAAGAAGTCGAATTGATCCAATAATTCAACCTACGAAAGATCTCTCAGCATACCACCAATAAATATTTTCAAAAGCCCAGGAGAATCCTAACCAAACTAATCCAAGCAGCAATAAAATTAGTTGAAATTTTAACTAAATGGCTCCTTCCCTCTCGTTTCCTCACTCTGCCCACATGGAAGACGTGCGGCGGTCTTAACCATAAAAAACCTCTCCTGAACAAATTCCTTAAATACCATTCCGTCGGGATCAAGAAACATGACATAAATACCACATACCTTTCTCCCTTCCTAACTACAACGTCCACCGAATTACGTTCACGCCATTACACCACCAACAATAATCAAATCCAACAAATATTAAAATCCATAAAACCTAACCGACCATCACTTCCAACAATGGCGGCACGGCCAACCTTCTCCGAAACCACATCCCTCACAACACATACCTACTCCCCACACACCGCCGTCCTAGAATGCTCTACCGTCTTAATTGGAACTCCGTCTACCCCAGTAATAATTATCTTCGCATACAAAAGCCCTAAAATACCTATTCCTATCTTTGACCTAACCATGCTCCTCAACCTACCATATCCCTTCATTCTGTCCGGAGATTTAAATAGCAAAAGTACCCAATGGGGCTGCAAAACGACAAACGTGACAAGACGAACGATGTAACACTTCCTTGACATCATTCATCAGTTCATATCAAAACCTCCCCGAAACCCACCCATTACATTTAAGATAATCCCAATGACATTTTAGATATAATCATCCACTTTTCCAACCTCAATATCACAACGCCGCATCCAAAATTTGACCTTTTCAATATTTCCGATCATCTCCCACATATAAGCAACACTTCCACGAACCCTTACTTCACACCACAAAACTTTAGCCATATCCTTTCCAAAAAGATACATACTCCACCAAAGATTCCTTCAACCCAAGACATTGAAAAATCTATAACCCACCTTACACTCCAAATCAAAAATGAGTACACAAAATCCACCACTCTCATAAAGAACACCCACCCAACCCACCCAAATGAAATCATCTAATGTGATGATTGATGTGTAAATACGACAAAAACGACTAATATAAACGACTAATACAAATACAGACGAGACGAAGACAAACAACCACTGAAATAGTTACAAAGACATATACATAGATAACTGTTACTTTATGATAACCAAAAATACGATAAATTACTGACTGACAAAAGCAGCCCCGAGGATCTATACAGTCATTTGCGCAGTCAGAGCAAATGCCAACAAACTTTCCCGCAATAAAACCACGACTAATACCCTCACTTTCGACTCCCAAACCATTACTAACATTTTTGCCCAGACCCTGGCCGTGAGATTCCTTTCCCCAAATATAACTATTCCTGATACTGTAATCCTAAGATACCTGAGATCTCCACACCAACCCTCAACCAACGCCATTATACCACCAACAATAATGAAATGCAGCAACTATTAAAATCCATAAAACCTAACCTGGTCCCGACGGAATCCTTCCATCCCAACTACATCTCTAAAAAACACCCTTGACCTACTAACTAAAATTCTGAACTCCTGCTTCTCCTTATGCTACTTTCCCTCATCCTGGAAAACCGCACGAGTATCCATGATCCCTAAACCTGGCAAGGATCATCAGCTTCCTTCCAATTACCATCCTATTAGCCTGCTTCCAACCCTGAGTAAACTTTTCGAAAAAAATTATCCTTCTCCGGCTCAACCCAATTCTAAATCCCATTATCCGCCCTACTCAAATTGGTTTCCGGAAGGGCTGCTCTGCGGCTCTCCAAACTTTAAACATGGCCCTTGCAATAGCTACCCCACTCCACGATAAAAAAGAAATCCCCTATGTATTCACCGATCTTACCCAAGCTTATGACACTGTCTCCCACAGTATCTAATAAATTACGTGCCTATTTCCCAAAACACCTCTCCTCCCTCCTTCAAAGCTACGTCTCAGAACATAAATTATTTGTTCGATATCTCGCCAAGAACTCTCCCTACCACCCTATTCAAGCCGGCGTCCCACAGGGCGCCGTGATATCATCCGCTCTATTTTCACTATACACTAATGAATTCCCTCACCCGCGGTGTCAATGCTTTCCTTTATGCTGACGATCTTGCCTTCCTTTCATCCTACAGATTCCTAAGCTCATCCCTTACCTCCTCCATCAAGCCCTTAATTCACTTCACTCTTGGGCAACACAAAATAACGAAAAAACACTCCACCCCCTCCCCTCCATATAAACCAACACCGCTTCCCCTGGCAACCTCACGTCAAATACCTAGGAATCCACTTCTCCCACCGCCTCCGCTGGACCCACCAAATCAAACAAACCTGCCTCTGAGACCACAGAATAATCAACGCCCTTTACCCTATCCTAACACACCAATTCTTACCCATTAAAAAGGAACTAATTACTTATTACATTCACCCAGTTATAACATATGTCCAGAGGCGAGATTTCGGATCTTTCATGGGGGGGGGGGGGAAAGGATCCCCCCCCCACATACCGTAGTAACATGTTCCCCTAAACCAAATGACATTAAGTAGTTACACAATAAATTAACATAAAAAAAGGTTTCTTGGCCCCTGTCTCATCACCCACACCCCTACAGGCAGAAAATTGTTTTTAATTTTTTTTGTCAACTAAACATTATTTTATCTGATTGAAAAAATATGAAAAATAATAAAATAATTTATACTACTAGCAGAAAAACAATTTTACTTTCTCGAATACGTACGTATATACTGAGTAATGTACGCAGCATAGATAAATTTACGTAATGCTGCGGAAAATCACTTTCTAGAATCCAACGAAAATACACGTTTTGGTGTCTCCTGATACCAAAAAAAAGGTTGTTTTTTTAAGTCCGTAGGTTCGTCTGTCCGTTTGTGGACACCACCTGCGCCTAAATCACAGTAGGATTATTTTCTAAAATGGATATTCCCCGGTCGAGCTGGCTCGACTTGAGGAGCTGCAATATCAAAGAACTTTCTTCAAAATTTGGCGGTACTTTACATGAAGCCTCCCGGACATTTTCTAAATTTTCTCAAAATTGGCTCCAAATGTTTTCTTTAAATTTATTGTAAAAATATAGTAAATTACACTTATAGAGGTCGTATAGGTCCGATTTTCACGGACTCTGAATTTCACTTTAACTCTGAATTTTCGAATATTGCAAAAATTATGCATTTTTTCGACAACTACAAAATTGAAGATAGAGATTTTTCCTTCAAATGAAATTTGCTCTCCATAATTAGTTCTGTCATTAAGGTCATGTACATTTTTTAAAAAATTTAGTCGTTTTCGCGTAATATGGCGTGCAATATTTGCAATTTTAAAAATTAAAAACAAGATTTTTCAAAAACGCGCGAATTTTTTCTTTTTTTGGTGGGATAGTGTTAAATGCACTTTATAAGATAACATAAACACAATATTGCTCTATTCATTTATTTTTCCAAAATTTAAAAAAATTGTTTTTATGAGTACGTATACTCTAAATAATGTCATAAAGTTTCTCGAAAACTCAACAGTTTTCTGTTAAAATGAGTTCAAAATTCAAAAAATTTTAAAAATGGCTCCAAATTTTTTCTTCAAATTTTCTAACAGACAATTTGTTTTTCAAAACTTACACAAATGTTTTTTTTTAAATATCTCTCGCGTTAATATGCACATTTCCAGCCATTTGTAAACGCTGTTGCATTTGTGAGATAATGTACCTCAAATGTCTTTAAACCAAGTTTTTCGAAAACTCAATAGGTTCCTGTGAAAAAAAGTTACGTTCTTAAAAACGGCTCTAAATTTTTGAATGAAAACTGTCATTTCATACGAGGTTTTACTCATATTTGATATTCTTAAAGTAATATTTCGTTTATACTACGAGGAAACCGAAAAACTGACCGGGAGCGGTAGCTCAGTGCATCAACTGATATCACTGCAGCGCCTCTGACCGGGAGGTCCTAGGTTCAGAGTCCTGACGGCCGCAGGATTTTCGACTCTTTTTTTTCAGCTAGGTCGAATTCAGTCGCTGTCTGGAGGAGAACTCTAGCGGCCGACTGCTCTGATCGGTAGTTTTCCGTGGTTTCTCCGATCAACACCAGGCGAATGCCGGAGCAGTACCCTACCAAACGGGCCACGGGCCGCGCGCGATCTGTCCTTCCTCTTCCTTGTCCTATCCTCTCCCCTTACACACACATTTACACTAACATGCACTACACTACCACATATTCCGGGAGACCGGTCGGGAGCTTAGAGCTTGTCCCGACTTGGGCGGTGCACCGCTGGTGGGAGAGTCCTGTTTAGGGGGAAACCCCACTAGCCGACGGTAGGTCGGCGCCGGATCTCGCCATCCGGCGGAGGAAGATCACCGCCATCTCCCGAGAAAAACATGCACTACACTAACGGGACTAATGACCGAAGCAGTTGACGCGCCCGGAAACACGAAAAAATCAATCAATCAATCAACCGAAAAATTGAGAAAATGTCAAAAAACTGTACTTTTGGCAGCAGTAGATGGCAGCTGGCAAAAGAATGGGACAAGACTGTAAGGCCAGTCCACATCAAGGAAATTAGAAAACTTCATTCCGAGAAAGTCTGTGTCTTTCTGTAGCACAACTACTTCGATATTTTCTCAGCACCAAATTCAAACGCATTTTTTAAAAATAATAATCTTCACTCTCCGAAAACTCTGGAACAGACTTGAAGAAAAATCTCAAAAGTTCCTCTCAAAACACAAATCGTAATTTTTTCAGATTTTTACATTTTCACTACCGCTTACGTAGTAAAGAGGACGTTAGGTAATACTGCGCGTAAAACCGACGAATTTTTGGCAGAAAAACTCTTATTGCCGAGCCCTGATAACGAAGAAGTAGATAAATCCAGTTGCTGAATTTAGAAAAAAAAATCATCTAATACATGGTATAGCCAGAATCCATGTTTTGTGAGTCCTTGATACTGAAAAATCGATTGACGGCAAAACGTCCTTCCGTCTGGTGTATACTCGCGCCTGAACCATGTGTAGGATTTTTCCCAAATTGAAGAAACCCCTGCCGAACTAGCCTGAGTCGAAGCTCTGCGATTTTGAAAAATATTTATTAATTTTGGGGGCACTTTACATGAAGCCCCAAGGACATTTTCGAAATGTTAAAAAAAGGCTCCAAATTTTTTCTTTACATTTCTTTAATTAGAATGTTGGTGATATAGATACCTTATTATTTCACAATAAATAAACAGAGGTTGTCTGGTATCAAATTTTTTTTTTTTTTTTTTTTTTGATACCAGACAACCTCTGTTTATTTATTGTTTACATTTCTTGTAAGAATAGAGTGGAATACGATTATAAAGGTAGAATATATGTCCGATTTTCACTGTTAACACTGAATTTTCGAATACTAGTAGTTTTTTCGCAATATTGCGATTTTAAAAAAAATAGCAAAAACAAGATTTTCTTAAAAAGACTCCAAATATTTTCTTTAAGCTTTTGTTAAGGATAGTGCTACATGTACTCTCTTTTCTTAAATGTATTACTGCCTGTATGACGAGAATGTCTTTCAGGTTTTTCACATTACAAATTGACATGATTGTTGATTTGGGTCTGACAGGGAACTTGACGAAGGGATTATTGACAATATTATGTTAAAAATATAAATTCTATTAGGATAAAAATTGTAATTAGAAATTATTTTTTTGTGGAATGAGGGAGAAAGTTAATAAATATAATTTAGTTTATGGGGGATGGAATTTATCTTTCGGAAATCGTGAAAGTATTTGTCGAGGAAATTGATAGAATTGGCCTACATTAAAAGCGTGTGTTCGTTGCAAATCGTCTAAGGAGTTGAAGAATTTTTGGCTCTGATCTATCTATATATTTAAAAAAATAAGGTATTCTGCCATGGCTTCGTTTAGAGCTTCTACTGAACCGATTGTAGTATTTTTTCCTTTAAATGAAAGAACGTGATCTCTAGATGTGTTATCAGATACTGTTAGTGTTGATTCACCAACATTTACGGTGTAAATTAATTAATTAAATCATTCTTTAATAGTACGCTTATCAATAGTAATTTTTTAAATGCTTCTGGTGGCGCTGCTTGATGTTTTGTTTTGATTGTTGAGATTTATTTCAATTCGTCAGGTTTTGTTTCAGTGTAATAATTGCATTGTGGCGTTGATAGTTGGCATGTATTTGCTTTTGTGGTGTATTTTGTAGAGAACATTCGGACAGTGGGTTTTGCTCGGTTGTACTTAAGTAGTGAAGTTGTACACAGGTTATGTCGAGCGTTGCCCACGCGCCCAAAAGACGCAAACGTACATTAAGTGGACGCAGTTAAAGAGAAAATCAGCGTAGAAGTCGTGTTAGTGAGATCATTTCGTTCTGTTGGGTCGTTGTCTATGAAATATCAGTTTTGTTCTGCTTTGCACTTCCCATGTGAGAGAAATTCTGCAAACGAGTTTACTCTGTGTTGCTTAAATGGGAAAATAAGTTTACCTTCGAGCAATATGCCAGAAGAAATCAAAGTTGTTTATAGATGATGACACATCAAAAAACTTTAGAAATAATATCCGTCAATATAATAGTGCTCTTTCTTTTGTGTCATTTGGTGCCGATATTGCATTGCCACCTGGTCATGGGCCATACATGTTCAAAATTTTGGAAACTCTACATCACAATTTTTTTTCTTTTCGTATACCCTGAAGATCCAAACAACGCAACATATTGTGAACATTAGTCTGGGCACAGTATTTTACATTTATATCAGATAATATTCCATTCCTCCCGACAATGACCATTACACAGAAGACAGAAAATGAAGTATAAAATTAACACCAAAACGAATTAGGTCGACATCCCCCGAAATCATAGAATACATTTTTCCCGTCTCACCCCTCCTCAACCCTTTCCGTCCTCACTCCTGTCACATCTAGCACTCCTTCTCCCCTCTCCACCCATATCTACAACAAAATAACCTATTTACACCCTTACCTACTACTACCCTATAACTCCACTTACTACCTTATATCCTCGTCACACCTACCCCGCCACCCAAATCTCTATCTTGTATGGGGGATGGAAGCAAAACCAATAAAATCACAATCAACTGACTAATGCATGAGGAACGAAGAGCTCTAAATGAGAGGCGTTCTCTACGCACCACTCCAGTCGTCGTCGTCGTTACGAGGTGGCATAATTAAAATTGGAGAATCCGACTACACGTCGCCCAAGATTTTAGTAGAGGCTCCGGGGAAAATCCCGAAACCATGTGTCGACTACAGATCCTTAAATAAAAACATTAAAACTGAGTACTATCCTCTTCCAAATTTAGATCAGCGGGTTGAGACAGAAGCAGCCGCTAAGATTATTTCGGATCTCGATCTATCGAAAGGTTATTGGCAGGTACCACTGACAGGGAGAGTACAAATTCGCGCAAACTTAAATGTATTTAGGCCACAACGCAGGGCAGGGTTTCAAGGGGCTCCCTACAAGCTTGCAATAATTAAAGAATTTCCAACAGCAAAAAACAAAAGAAACATTCGGGCATTTTTAGGTCTCACAGGTTATTATAAAAACATCACTTTTATGTACGCAACTATTGCTTCTTCACTAAACGACCTTTTAAGTGGAAAGTCACGTCAAGGTAAGATAGAGCGGAGAAAAAGTTGTGAAAATGCATTTCAAACGTTAAGAAAGGCATTGATGGAAAGGCTCGAACTTGCCGCACCAGATTTTTCGCAGCCTTTTATTTTACAAGCACATGCTTCGGAAAGAGGTATCGGCGTAGTACTGGCTCAAGGAGATGAAAAAGGGGAAGAACATCCAGTTCTTTATTGAACTAGGAAATTGTGGAATGCGGAAGTTCATTACAGTACCATGGAAAAAGAATGTGCCGGAATCGCGTGGGGCTTACGCAATTTGCGCAGTCATTTAGATAATTATTCAAGATTTATTTTCGAAACTGAGCCCAACCCATTGATATAAAAAACATCTCTAGGAAACATTCCTCGTTTATTAAGATGGTATTTAGCTCTCCAGGCTTATAACTTTGAAGTTAGACTTAAAAAGCACTAAATCAAGAAAAATGCAGATGCATTAAGCCGTATGTTGTTTGATACAGAGGCTTAAAGACGATAAAGCCGAGACTGACAAGTCGGATCTTGGAAATACTTAAGTGACATTCAGTGGCGGCTCGTGGTCATGCCATTATGGTGTGCAACGTTTCCCCCCCCCCTCTCTCTCTCTCTCTCTCTCTCTCTCACTCACTCTCTCTCTCTATCACACACACACACATTACATGCATGCATGTACACTTATTAACATTCATAATGACAATTAAACACAAATCATCTTATGAAGTCTGATAGCATGCCGAACAATTCCATTCCATTGTTTCTTTTCAGCAATTTTTATCTGTGGCTTTTTCATTGAAATCATTGATTTCTTACGTTTCATATTTTCAACGCTATTCATTGTTAGTTGCACAAACACCCTTGACAGAAAAAGAACTCTCTGATTTCGGTTTCTCAAAACACATTGAAACGTAGCCTAATACTTACGTTTACAAAATACAATAGGGGTTTGAATACTTCGAAATGGTTTTGTAATTGCTACTCACTTAAAAACACAAGAGAATACACATCTTATATACAATTAACATTTTCATGAATGCAACACTGAACAGCAATGCGTTCGCGTTTCGCGCGCTAGTGCGAAAGCTCATTAAAGTGGAGAGATATCTCACACTTTCTTCGTTCAATGTCACACATACTTCTGTTAAAATCTTGTGCTACTCGAGTGTTATATCTTCGAGAAACGTCAAGGCATTTCCAGAAATCGCCACTGCGCCGGCGCCATAGAGGGAGCACCGCGGCGGGATTGCTCCAGTCCTCCATAAGCCACCGTTGTTCCCCCTCCTTCCCCTGCAGCCACACGGCAGCATAGGACGCCGTTTCCTCGGTCGCATTCTCCCGAGTGTGCTCCCGCAGGCTTTCACGAAAGAAAGGCGACGGACCGGCAATCGCAGCTTCCGAACGGCGCGTGTTTTGAAATACTGTGTTTCGTAAATGCTCTGAGAGGACTTGTTAAGAGATGTTTAAGAGAAATGGCACCGAATTAATTTGGGTGTGCACATGCGAACGTGCGAATGCCCACGAGCCGCCACTGGTGACATTATATATCTTTGTTTGATGCCTGTAAAGTGTTTTTGTATGTTTTCTTGTGGCTTATTCTTCAGATGTAACGGGAATAGCTATCAATCTACGTTTTATTATCGTGAACTTTTTCCTGTGATATATTACAATATCTGCGGAGAAAGTTCTTCCTCAGGCATAGGAGGGTTGTGACGTCGCAGACTACAACTCTCTCATCCTTTTATGAGAGACGGTCCCGCCTGACGACCATGGCAACCGATTACCATTTTGCCAACTCCACAAAAAGCCATATAACAAGTGAATGATTGTAATTTAGATTTATAATGTTTTCGCGGTGTAAATGTATAATGAAACGCGGATGAAACACGATCTAGCATGCTCTGTACAAAACCTAAGCTATCCTTGTACATAAATGTACTTGTACTTAATCCTTGTACTTAAATGAACAGATATTACGAGATCCTGTCGTCTTTATTCATCACGACGCTACAATGGGCTTCAAATTATGTGTTATAAACTTTTTTGAAAACTCAACTGTTTTCTGTGAAAAAGCTCAAAATTCGGCATTTTCACAAACGCTTAAACGCCATATTCTCAAAAACGGCTCCAAATGTTTTCTTCATACTTTTCATACGGAAAGTGTGAAATGCGCTGCATATGACGACATAAAAGCTATTTGTTAAAGTCTCTTTTTTCAAAAATTACGCAAATGTATTATTTTCTCGTTACCGGTATTACTTTCTCACCACCGCAACCGCAGTAGAGTTGTATAATGCTGCGCGAAAAAACGGCGAATTTTCGGCAGAAAAATTTATTTCAGGGCCCTAGCAACGAAACAGTGGTTAAATCCAGGTACTAAATTTCGAAAAAAAAAAAAAATCCTCTAACATGTGATGTTCTCAGAATCTATGTTTGGTAGGTTCTTGATACCGAAAAATCGATTGACGGCAAAACTTGTCCGTCTGTCGGTGAACAACGCTAGGAGCCGTTCAGCCGTTTTTCTCCAAAATTGATATTCCTCCATCGATATCGCTGATGTCGCGGCCTCTTCCAACAACTACAATAATAAAGATACAATTTACCCATATACACGCGGGATAATATGCGTAGTATAGAGAAAGTGATGTCATGCTGCGTGAAAAATGACGGATTTTCGGCAGAAAAAAAATTACTGCTGGGCTCTGATAACGAAAAAGTAGCAAATGACATTACAAAATATACAATGCAAAGGGGGAGGGATTAATGTAATTAATAAATACATTTAAATTTTAATTATTGCAGACAAATAGCAGACAAAATTGCGAAAATTGAAATGCAACGGGGGGTTTAAATATAGATAATAGATAACAGTTCAAAAAAATTAAGGAAATACACATTATGAGGTTGCACAAGATATGGAAAAAGGGGAGAATATCAATAAAAACCAATAGCAAATTATATTTCAAAAGTGGAGAAATAATAAGTTCAGCCGCTTTATTCATCTCGCTGCTTTCGGCAAAAGTCGGAAGACTGAGCCCAGAGGGAACATGACACGAGGCTTTTATTGCTTTCTGTATATCCGGCGAGGGATCGGGGAAGGTCTGTTTAGTGTCTTCTTAGAAACGTCTCAGGAGGCGGGGTCAGTTTGTGCCACAATTCCCATTATTCCATCTTTATAAGTGTATTTTACTCTATTCTTACAATAAATTTAAATAAAAAATTTGGAGCCGTTTTTGAGAAGCTTTTGAAAATGTTCCAGGGGTTTCACTGCAGGTATTTTAAAGTACCCCCCAAACACAGAATGTCTTTCAAAATGTCAACGCTTTAATGCGAGCCAGATCGATGAGGGTTTCTGCAAATTGGAGAATCCTACGCATGGTTTAGGCGCTGGTGGTCTTCACAGACGGACGAACGTTTTGCTGTCAATTGATTTTTCGGTATGAAGAACGCATAAAACAGGGTTTGTGATTACATCACGTGTTACTGGATTTTTTTCTAAATTTAGCAACAGGATTGTTCCACTTTTTCGTTATCAGGGCTTGGCAATGAGAATTTTCTGCCGAAAATCCGTTTCTTCGCGCTGCGTTACATAATTTTCTCTATACTGCATATTTTACTCCGTATATTCGTTTGTACATGGGAAAGTAAAAAGAATAATAATGCTGCGGCAGAAATTGGCAATTTTTTCCATAAAAAAACTGGTATTTTTGGTCCCTGGTATAAAAAAGTGGATAAATTTTGTTCATGCAGTAAATTACTTCCGCTAGCTGTGTAGCCTGAACCCGTTTTGTGCGTCCTTGATACCGAAAAATTGGTTGACGGCAAAACGTCTATCTCTTATCAACGCTAACGCATAAAGTATTTAGTTTTATAATTTAGTCAATTTGCTTCAAAATGGACATTCCGCGATCGATCTGGACGAACTCCTGTCCCTGCAGGTTTGAAACGAATATTATGATTTATGGTGGCATTTTTCATGAAGCCTCAACAATATAACAACAACTCCAGCAAAAAGATACATAAGGAATTACTAAAGAACTAATTAAAACATTTATCATTAATCAATCTTCTAATTTCTTCAACTCCTTAACAAATTATCCTGTTTATCAACATTTCGATCGAAAATTATCACATAAAACGAATTCGTTCCTGCTTCCTCAAAGATATATTTCACCCTCCGCAAATAATTTTCTACATTAATGCTAAATTCTTCCTTCTTTTAAAACTCTAAATTTATAATAAAAATTACTAAATACGTAATAGAATTCAATTTGACTCGAATATATTATTAAAGTAAAAATTACCAATAATTATGATATGAATTCTGGCATCTCCAAAAGCTCTGTACAATTTTATTCAACATCCTGAAAATTGTATAACATTGAACAGGAAACAAATATATTAGAAAACAACAACAAAATTTTATACACCTTCGCTGTCCGCTGAGACGCCACGTCGCAGGCTGCGATTATATACCATCCGGCCTGTGCGCTGGGTTGGGGCAGGCTCCAATCTTTTTTATTAAACTTTATTCCCGCATAGCCTCAAGGACTCTTAAAAAATGCCGCAGGTCGCATTTTCGTTAAAATATCTAAATTTTCGAAAATTGCAGAAGTTCAACATCTTTTTCGCGCACAGTGCAAAGAACGTAATATGTCGTCCTCTTTGAAGTACGAGGTGTCGATGAGCAGAGAACCGTAACATAACTGCGCCGGTCCATGAGAATTCGACAATGGATATACATGTGTACAATAATTCGTAATAAATGTACTTACCCACGAAATATTGACTTCCACAAAAACAAACGCTTTTCATGAAGACCCCGAAAAGGCGCATGGACTCGCACGGTAGACATTTTGCCCAGCGTTTGGGTAGAAAACTAGCGGCGACCAGTTTGCGGTTAGCGGTTATTTTAAACTTCCGAACTGTTGGCTGTCGAGATAACGAAATGAACTCGCACATACCTTCCACACAGTGGAATATTACAGAATACCATGACAGGTGCTACAGAATGACGAAGACTTTCTCGTGCTAGTTAGTTTTCTAATTTATTTGGCCTGGGCTAGCTTTTCGGTTTTGCTCCACCTCTTCCCAGATGCCTGCTGCGCAGCCCAAATACATTTTTTCACATTTTCAGAGTTTTTCTGACCCCCTACTGGTAGAACTGAAATATGACTTCAAGAATATTCTAGGAGAATAAAACCTTATCAAACTTGGAAATATTCGTTGAAAAATTTGGAACCATTTTTTGAGACAACGCACCGGGAGAGGTGGCTGAGTACATCTACTGATGTCGCTGCAGCGCCTCTGACCGGGAGGTCCTAGGTTCGAGTCCCGACGGTGGCAGGATTTTCGACACTGGCTTGTCAGTTAGGCCTAATTCATTCGCTGTCAGGAGAAGAATTCTAGCGGCCGGTTGCTCTGATCAGTAATTTCCGATGGTTTCTTCGATCAATACCAGGCCAGGATGTTTTTTTCGATCAATGCCGGAGCAGCACCCTAACAAACGGGCCACGGACCGTGCGTGATCTTTCCTTCCTCTTCCTTGTCCTATCTTCACCTTTTACTTACACACCCTTACATTAAAATGCACTGCACTACCACCCATGCCGGGAGACGAGTCGGGAGCTTAGAACTTGTGCGAGCTGGGGCGGTGTCCCGCTTGTGGGAACTATCTGGTTGGGAGAAATCCCGCTAGCCAACGGTAGGTCGGTGCCGGTTTAAGTAACGTGCACTACACTTACGGAACTAATGGCTAGAGTCCGCACAATGCCCTTTTTGCCTATTTTATATCTTTGAATGTATTTTTAGGCAGTTTACCCCACTATCAATGTTTACTTCAGAAATGGCTTTCGCGAGGGTTTTATAATGCCTATTTCAGAGATAATTGCCTCATCAAGCGTTAAGAGCCTATAAGTGCATATTTTGAATTTTACGGATATTTCATATTTTTTTGTTCACTATATTTTGTTTTTTGCTATCGTTTTTTGAAAAATCACTGATGGGTAATGTTTTACCAAGTAACGCTGCGTAAAATCTGCCAGAGCGTCCTCCAATCGAGAATCTCTATGCTTTATGTGTTCTTGCCTGCGTCAAACGAAGACACCGCTTAGAGACGTATGAGAATTTGACACCGTGCGGGTTACCTTATCTACTTCCCGGAAGCGCGTCAGGGCGCTCCAGAGAACAGGAAATTGCTCTCGTCTTTCCAATCTTTGCAATGATTAGTGAGCTATTTGTTCCATACCAAGAACACAACTATCTTCAAAAATAGCGCTCCCAGAATCTTTCGTTTTTAGAAGGTATAATTGCACAAGATAGTGGAGTTTTCTTCGATAATTTTGTATTGGTTTCGAAGTTTGGTGCATGCCAAATCAGTAAATTTGCTTTTCCTGTTAAGCATGCTTGCTAGAAAGCCAAAAGAGAAAGTTCTAAGAAGTGCATTGCTAAGAGTGGATTTATGGAGATTCACAGCCGACTGGAAATGTATTTTTTGCCAGTGTTGTGAAAAGGTGGTAAAGTGTGCAAAAAAAATATTTCTTACATCTAAACACTACAACTCATGCAGAAAATGCGAAAAATAAATAAATATATAAATAATAATGTATAAATAATAATAATAATAATTAAAATAAATAAATAAAGTGAAAAATCTATTCAAACCTTTCGCGAATGCAGTCAAAAGTTGAAGGCAAGAAAGAATTTCGACACTGACTGTGCCATGCCTTAACATTCCATTTTCAAAACTTGAAAATCCTACACTAAACCAGTTTAACCAATAAAATATATAAAATTCCACATGAGTCAACTTTTCGGAAATTGTATCTAACTCTGCGATATGTTTTGACAATCGAAGAAGTTCCGATTTGTTTTCAGTGAATTGTGTTTATCCTTTATGTAGTATATGTATTATGTACAAATTTTAATATTCTTCAACCATAATGCCCATTTCCCTGCCTATATTTAAGTTTTTACTTCCTTAATACCTGCCTTATAGTCAAGTATAATGTCTATTTTTAAGTTTTTAAGTGGCTATTTGCCTGCCTATTTTTGACCTTTTTAATGCATAGACGTCCGAGCTCTACTAATGACCTTAGCAGTTGATGCTCCCGGAATCATTAAAAATCAATCAATCATTGAGAAAATGCCGTTTAAATGTTACTGTAATTTTAAGCTTTTTTTACGGAAAATATTTGCGTTTTCGAGATTTTTTTAGGAATAATTTGAAAAACTTCTACTCATAAATGCAGTAATGCATACAAATCGCTGTAAATGTATTTATTAAGGGTGTGAGCGATATTAAAAATCATATATTTGCGTAGTTTTTGACGAAAAAACAACAACAAAAGAATAGAGCACAATGGCTTTTATGTCTTCTTAAACAGTGCATTCAGTGCCTGCGCTATGCAAGGGCAGACCGGGCGATCGCTCGGGGCCCCGCAAATCTATGGTAAGGTCAAAATTTAATTTTCAATTCATTTTTTGCCTTACACAATTCCAGAGGCGGGATTTCAGATCCATTATTGGGGCAAAGGGTCCCCCCGAATAAGGTAGTAAAATGTTCTCCTAAACCAAGTGACAGTAGTTACACTGTAACACTAAAACATTAAAATAAGTTTTGAAAGTTTTCTTGGTCTCACCACTCACATTCTCTACAGCGAGACAAGTGTTTTCTTTATTTTATTTTTTTGTCAATTTAACACTCTTTCACCTGATTGAAAAAATATGAAAAATAAGAAAATAATTTATACTACCAGAAAAACATTTCTTTGTTTCTCGCTACCGCTTACGTAGGAGAGAGAAAGATATGTAATGCTGCGCGAAAAAATTGCGAATTTTCGACAGAAAAACTCTTATTGTCGGGTCCTGATAACGAAAAAATGCATAAATCCAGTTGCTAAATTTAGAAAAAAAATCATCTAAAACATGTTATACCCAGAATCCCTGAATTGTGGATCGTTGATACCGAAAAATCGATTGACGGAAAAACGTCCGTCCGTCCGTCTGGTGTATGTGAACAACCCTAGCACCTAAACCAGGGGTCGGCAACCTGCGGCTCGCGAGTCGTATGCGGCCCAGTAGAACCATACTTGTTGCTCTTGAGTAGTATTATTTTAGATCTGAAAAACATACTCTATAATTTTTAACAAAACCTCTAGTGGCGAAGGTTTGTGAGCTGAATTTTTACACCGTTCCCCAATATTAATAGAGCTTAATTTGAGTTACAGCAGATACATTTGAGAAACAAAGATCTATGCACAGAAAAGTTCACAAAATTGAAGTCAGAATTAGAAAACGCACCTAGAAAAAAAGGAAAACTGGCTGTCAGACAACAGTAGACGGATCTTTTAAAATGTAGGGAGGAGGTAAAAATTATATTTGAAACATGGAACTGCCCTCCTGATTTTTAGAATCAAGTGAAAACAAATGCATTTCGCGTCTTGACTATCTTCGAATCTACATATTACTACTGTAAAACATTATTTTATAATGTTGCGATTATTAAAAACAAATTAAGAAGTTCACTTAATGAGGAAAGACTCAAAAGTTAAATAAAATTAAAAACTTCTGATAATTCGCCAAACTTTCGCCTGTACGTAATCCCAAAAATCTCAGTAATATCGTATGACGTATTTGCGTTTTATATTATTTATTACATTTAATTTGTATTTTCAGCCAATCTTTATAATCTACTGAAATTAGGCTTTTACTATTAGTGTTATTTTATATTATTAACATACCCAGAAATGTTATGTTATTACTGCTGAGGCCAAAAGTTAAAAATCGAGGCGGAGCGAAGCTAAACCGATATTTTTAATTTTAACGAGGCAGTATATCCGTATATGCGTACGTATACGAGAAAGTAAAAAGTGGTGGTGGCCTTTGTTCATCAATGGAATTGACAGTGCAGTTGTCAATGCCCGGAAGTTCCATCGATTAGTACACGAGAAAAAAGTGAAATAGGTTGATTCCAAATCTGAAGTAGTTCGAGGATTTAAGAAATCCCCTGCACACACCAGAAATTGTGAAGATAATGCCGCCCCTGATGTACGAATTCTTTCTCGTTAAATAAAACAGGGAAGATCATTGCAAAATAATTTACCTAATGCTGTGAGATCCATGTCCTCCAAAAAGCAGACAGTAAATGATGTCGTCACTGTAAATCTCAGACCATTTATTATTGTATGAATTGCTATGTTCCCATTCAAGTTGATTGTTTTTCAATATTTCTTGAAAATTACTGTGACAGAATGCTATTATTAGTTTTTTATAATTTTTTGGTCAAATAAAAAATTGTAAAGTGTAATTTTTTTTCTGGGGCACTCACAAGTTGCACAAATTCTACATTATTTTTTTAAAAAAATATTTGCGATACTATTTTAATGAAAAAATATCAATTATATTCTATGTTCCCTAAATAACTCAAATAGAGAAATTAATTGAGATTCAACAATTATTTCTGGGAACTAAGGGTTAATCATAGCATGGAATTCATTTTCTCCCTCTCCTACACTGCATGTCAAATTCACACATTCAGCTGCTTGCCAACACATAACCATGTATCGTAATTGTTTGAAATTCAAACAATTGCCTAACAATATACATGCATTCTAACAATGTCAATGTTTAACAACAATTATGATTTCATAAAAATGTACTAGACTTATCAAACAACCAAGGTAGCTTATTAAAATTTTTACAAGCAAATACCCTTTATAAAAAACTTTGGATCATTTTTGAAAATTTTAAAATTTAAAAATTAATTTAAGTTATTGGGTAACTAAATTGATAATGAAATATACATTTTGGATATACCTATTGTGAACAGTTTCAACCCCAGTGTGCCTCCCAGACAGGAGTCAATTATTTTAAATGGTCCAGAATTTAATAAATCGGTCGCTCGACCATCTCGAAAAAAATTAATATTTATACGTAAATTTCCTTATGTTTTGACTGTTCAAACACATCCTTGATTTATTTTTATTGTATCTGGTTTGCAAATGGCGGCCATTTTTGTTTTACGCCGTGTGCCATTTTTCGCGTTTGTAGACGTTCACTCTTTTCAAAATTATTCAGCTCAGGGTTGTTCTAGCACTCTAGAATAAATCGCATTGGGTTCAGTATACTCAGACCTACAAATCGAAATACTATTTGCCTACCTTCTATGTATTTATTTGACAAATATTTGCAACCAAATCTATGGAACGCGAATGAACCAAGTTCGATTTTAAGAGAGTAATTTCTCAAAGAAGGAATAGAAACTCAACCTTAATTTTTCTGTGCTTTTACATATAACAGTATAGTTACGTTCTGTGAAATATTAATAAGTATCATACCCCTTGAAAATTACACCCTCTTAAAAATTGGAATTTTGAATTTTTTTTCCAAAATTTCAACTGCAATATCTCTTTGGGGGACCAGATAAAAAAAAGGCTTTAATTTTCATATTGAAGGTACGTTGTGAAACAAGTATTTAAGCTTTTTAAACTAAAATCATTTTATTTAAAATAATTAATTATCTTTATTATTAATAAACAAAAAGTTGCTAAATATTTTGAATATTATTTACTTTAAAACAAACTTACATCTTGACATCTACGTTTGTAATTAAAAGTGTGGTCATTTTGATGTCAAAAGCTGAACCGAATAGAAATAAAATAGGTTAAAAATCAAATCAATAGAGACCGGATAGATAGACCAAGATATCAAATAAATAGAGACCGGATTTTTATGTAATTACATATTTTTTGTCGTTCTAGTTACAGTTCTCAAAATTGTAATTTTGGCGAATCGTCGCCCTACTAACACAATATCCAATTTTTTCGTTACTTGTTTTTACATATTTAGTACTATATTACATATTTTGCTATTTTCACAAAATATTTTTTATTATATCAATTTTATTCCAATTTTTTAAAAATGAAGTATTTTTTAAAAATTAGCTTTTTTCCTACTCTATTATGATGTGCTGTCTACTGGCTACGTGAATACGCGATCGGATGTTCTTATAGGCCGGCACGCCTGCTTTTCTCAGTGGTGGGAAAAGCGCGTCAGTGACAGATCATTTTCGTCTTTATGCTTAAAAATGTCCCTGATATCGAGTTTCGTGACCTTTAACCTTAATTTTAGATAATTTTTACGATCGCCGACGTGTAATATTTCGATGAGGCTGCTAGCAACGGATGAAGATGCCGGGAAGTTGTAAGATGCAAGTGTGCATTAACTTATGTTCTCCAAATAATTTTTAAAACGTTTCTATTATTTTAAAAATGTGTTTAGGAAAATGTTTATAAATGTAATTACGTATTATGTAAATGTGTTTTATAATATTTTTAATATTACATATTATATCCGATTTTACATGTTTATTACATATTCTTTCTGTTTTAATTACATATTTTGACATTTCAGACTACATATTTTTCCGGTCTCTACAAATAAATAAATTCAACGTGTTGTTTATTTTTTCGCATTTAAATTTGCCATTCTGCTTATTATTTCTGAACATTTCTTCAGAGATACGGACAGTTGCACAGCACTTTAGATTCAAAGATCGCGAATGAATTTCGGAATATGTTGACGCAATGTCTTTCCTGGTGAAAGATAAACCGAAACATTTTTATTCGTGTAGTAAAGAGCCAAAGTTATTTGTCTCGATACTTTTGATACAGGCTTTTTGTGATTTTTATAAAGATCTGACCTAGACTGGCGATAGTGATGAAATTTTTGGAAAATTATCTCCAAATCTGAACTTACCGAAAGATGTGATAACAGAATTATTCTTTAATACAAATAACACTTTTTCATCTTCACCAAAGCCTTATAGACTTAATGTCCTTACGAAAAACTCCATAAACAATTTTATGACAAACTTCATTAGTAAAATCACCTATACAACACCCACACTCCTATTTGATAAACGATTACACATCTGTGAACAAACATTCAGAAACACGTTTTCATGGAAAGGGAAAGCAACAATGAAGTCACAAACTCATAGACGATTCGAAGGGCAGTGCGATTTCGAAATCGTGTTGATCCACGGCCCATCGCGTTGATCCTATCAGATTCACGATTGTTAATATTCTATGAAATGATAAGGGGGCGCGGTCAAGTTCGGCACTAGCTTCGATTGTTACCTTCTTATACTGCACTGACCCAGAGGCTTATCTAGGTATTCAGGAGCCCCAGTAAGCACAGTGGCAATCGTAGCATTAGCGCCCCTGTCAGGATACTTCAAAATAGGGTTGTTACTATTTGTTTCAATGGGTATACTCTAAATAGCGCCTCTAGTAAGTGGCGCCAATGGCACGTGCCATGATTGCCTTTGCACTGGCACTTGCTGATTCTCTTGCACTTTGTTAACTCGGTCGCGTTATTTGCACCAAAAGAGTACTGTACAATCGCGAAAATGTGAAAAATACTGTACAAATGTGAAATATAATAAAAAAATACGACCAAATCAACTAAAAACCCTGTAGATAATGTTTTAAAATATAACGATATAAATGTGAACGATCCGGCAACAGTGGCTTGTCTCTTTAACCAATACTTTTCGAGAATTGCTGCCGATCTCACTAAGGGTCTTCAGCCACAAAATTCAAAAACAGACAGTTCACCCAAAACTTTAGACACGATGTTCGTTTCCGAAACTTCTTCCTATGAAATTCTCAAAATAATCGATAAACTAAAAAATAAATATTCGTCCTGTTTAGATGAATTTCCGGATTCTTTGTTAAAGACCTGTGCGTATGCCATTATACATCCGTTGACACATATTTAATTCATCGTTATGCACCGGAACGTTTCCAGATATTTTCAAAACAGCTAAAATTAAGCCGTTCAAAAAAGGCAACAAAAATGAAATTCAAAATTATCGGTCCATTTCTCTTCTATCAGTTTTTTCAAAAATATTAGAGAGACTTTTTACGTACGAATGGAAACCTTTTTCAGTAAACACGACGTGCTTTCAGATAGCCAACATGGATTTAGAAAATCAAAATCAACAGAAACAGCTATATTTTCTTTTCTTAAAGATGTCGCCTCATCATTGGATCAAAACGAGGCAACTATTGGATTAGTTTATCAAAAGCTTTTGACGTCATTGATCATGACATTTTACTTTCAAAATTACCTTCATATGGAATCCGTGGTATTGCTCTAGATTGGTTATGTCCGTACCTTAAACAACGATCTCAGAGAGTGGAAATACCTTACTGGAATGATGGAACGTTACGTACGCACCGTTCCGACTCTTTGCCCATTGCACGTGGAGTTCCTCAAGGATCGATTTTAGGCTCTATTCTGTTCCTACTTCACGTAAACGATATGCCCTCGACGATTCGAAACGGAAGAACGGTTCTCTTTGCAGATGATACGAACATCCTTTGCAATGAAGAAACAGTAAATAGTACAATATCAGATGTTTCAAATTGGTTCCGAAATAACAAATTAATAGTAAACGAAAAGAAAACGGTTTTAATGCAGTTTTCCATTTCAAATAAACAATTCTGTGCTCCATTGAAAACGAACGGTGCACCATTGACTGATGTTAAGGCAACAAAATTTTTAGATCCCTCAATTCAGTAGAACCTTAAATGGAACGTCCATTTAAATGAATTGAACACAGAATTAAGTTCATTTTGCCATGCGTTCAGAATTCTTTCAAATTCAGTCAGCCTTCATACTGTTCGTTGTGTATATTTCGCGAATGTTCATTCCCTCCTGAGATATGGCATAATATTCTGGGGAAATACATCTTATAGCTCCCAGACTTTTAGATTACAAAATCGAATTGTACGAATAATAACCAAATCTCACCCACGTGATTGTAGCCTCTCTTCATTAATCTAGGAATTTTACCATTACCTTGTCTGTTTATTTACGAATCAGTAGCTTTTGTCAAAAGTGACTTGCTTAAGGGCGGGAATATATTTTCCGAAAATGCCGATGTCTATTACTATAACACTCGACGTAGAAATCATATTCATCAGGGGACAGTATCAACAGCTCATTACAAAAAAAAAATCACAAACAATACATGTACATTATTTTACAACACTTTGCCAGATGACATTAACGATTAAATTCGATAGAAAAGTTTAAATCCCAAGTGAAATCGTTTCTGCTGCATAACTGTTTCTATACAATTAGAGACTATACTGAGCATCACAAGAAAAGTAACATTAATTTTAACAATTATACAGAATGCATTATTTACCATTTGAACTGTATAAATGTGTTGAAATAAACTAAATATATTTAAAACAAACTCAAGCCCCAGTTGGCGCGCCATTTTGAAATAATTTACAATATATTCAGTGCCATCTATACCAACGTAATCAGTTCCGAATTTGTATAAATGGGCGCCAGGAAAAGATTACGCTGAGACTATTATACACGTCAACCTTCAACTCTGTAATAAATTAGTTTCCGGCTACCTGGGTCGATGGGTTTTATAGAAATAATCACTATTGTATGCTAATGGATCTGTCATCTTTACAGAGTGGTCGAGGAACCTGAAAAGCAAATATATTTCTATCTTGCTACTTCATTGCTAGAATTGGTTCAATGAAAATCATGTATTCATTTCACAAAAACATGGAAATTTATTAAACAATTTTAGTATCGTATAATTTTACCCAATATAAAATTAAACCTTTGTCATGGCCGATTCCAACCTTATAATGTCTTCGCGCGCTTTTGGACCATCTTTTTTTTTATCTCCGACGCCGCCGTCCTCAGGTCCAGACACCATCTTCTCTCTTCTTTTCTCGGAAGCACACTTCAATCACCGTTCATCAAATCAATAAACTATTTGCTGCTAGCATTCCAGTCCAATCACTGACAACTTCGCCCAGGCCCTCAATGTCCCTCCAACTCGTTCACTTGAAATATTTTAAGCTCCACTGTCACACTTAGTATTCGAATTCGATGTTCTCTCAATATCCATTCCCTAGTAGATGCTTACAAGTCCCCCCCCCAAAAAAAACTCCTAACATTAATTGGAGCACGATCCGTTCAAGCCCACGGCATCAGTCAGAATGAATGCCTCCCGTATTCTTTCAGCCCTGCAAAGCACGGTCCATTTTTTTCGATTGTTTATTTGCAGATAACACTTGATGTACCTTCGTACCTAGCCAATCCCTAAATTTCTTGCAAAACGAACTAGCCGTCTTTACGACTGTCACTGCTTTTTCGGCCAATCCCTGAATTCTATACAAAATTAACTAGCCGTCTCCGCGATTGTCACTGCATGAAGATGTTGACCTTGACGACGGCTCGCTTACCGTTGCTATGCTAGCATATTCACATAATTTATCCCCTTTAATTGACGCCATTTATAATAAATATTGTACAATATTCAGTCATATATTGGTATGTCACAGTGTATAAACAACCTGTAACAAGTATGGTATTGCACCTCCGGGTCAATGACCATCTCGATCAGGTTTTTCGTCCAGTTTCCCTGATCCATTGAGCAAATGCTGAGATGGCCCTTTGTTTTGCTTCTGGACATAAATGTAACTTCATTTTCTTTGCACGTCTTCTAGAATTCAGTGGGAAAAACAATTATTCAAATTATCGTTTCCATGTTTTCGCGGCAGGAAGTATTATTCCGAAGGACAACATGGATAAGAGCCAAAATTTATTGCTTTTCTATCCTTGAAAATAGATTTTATTACATGGGAGCTTTTTTTCCCCCAAAATTTTAGTAGTATATGACTTAGTGTAGGGATCACGGAATTTTGAAAATGTGCACACAATTCACTTTTCCCCATAGCACGTCATACGAAGTTTTTACTGTTTTTTGACGCAAAATAAATAAATCGTTTGTATCTCTGAAGAAACGTTCAGAAATAATGAGCAGTGGTAAATTTAATCGCGAGAAAATAAACAAAACGCTGAATTTATTTATCTTTTTTTAAAACTATTTTTATATTATCTGGTTCAGCTTTTGACATCAAAATGACCACAATTTATTACAAACGTAGATGTCATTAAAGTAAATTAATATTCAAAATATATAAGGCAACTTTTATGTTTATTAATAATAAAGTATAATTAATTATTTTAAAATTTGTTTAAAATAGCTTCAAAATAATATGATTAATATTTGTCACAACGTACCTTCAATATGAAAATTAAAACAGTTTTTTTTTTGCGAGTTCACAAGTTTTAAAAAAATACTTTGAGTTCAATCTAAAAGTTGATTTTTTCCTCTGAAGTTTCGTATCATAGCGATCTAGTACGTGTGCAATTTTCAGATTTTTATCTGGTCCCTCAAAGAGATATTGCAGTTGAAATTTTGGAAAAAATTCAAAATTCCAATTTTTAAGAGGGTGTAATTTTCAAGGGGTATGATACTTATTAATATTTCACAGAATGTAACTATACTGTTATATGTAAGAGCACAGAAAAAATTAAGGTTGAGATTCTATTCTTCTTTGAGAATTACTCTCTTAAAATCGAACTTGGTTCATTCGCGTTCCATAGATTTGGTTGCAAATATTTGTCAAATAAATACATAGAAGGTAGGCAAATAGTATTTCGATTTGTAGGTCAGAGTATACTGAACCCAATGCGATTTATTCTAGAGCGCTAGAACAACCCTAAGCTGAATAATTTTGAAAAGAGTAAATGTCTACAATTGCGAAAAATGGCACATGGTGTAAAACAAAAATGGCCGCCATTTGCAAACCAGATACAATAAAAATAAATCAAGGATGTGTTTGAACAGCCAAAACATAAGGAAATTTATGTACGAAATATGAATTTTTTTTGAGGTGGTCGAGCGACCAGTGCTGGACCATTTAAAATGAATTGACTCACAGACAGAAGTTTTTGAAAAACAACAACACTTTTTCAATATCAGGGATTCCCAAGTAGGATAATTTTACTATACTTTATATTTGATATTTCACATTTAAGGTTCACTTTTTCAGGATCAGGCTCCCACACAATGTGTTTCTCTCTAAAATAAAATGGCACTGTTTTATCAACATTACAAAAGTTACACTATACCACATATTGAAGGAAAAATTGGGCAAACCAAAGATAATTGATAATCTAATGGCCATTTACATACAAAAAGAATAATAATCTTTTTTTCTTGCAATGGAAAAACAAGAGTTTTGATCAGGTTTTTATTAAAGAAATTATTGGTCCCTCATATTTAAATACATTACAAATATACGATGATTTTGATGATGATGATGACAAATATAAAGTACAGAAATAACAATACAGAATTGACAAACATTTCACCACTCCATCTCCACATCACACAATATTAATAATACAAAACATAGCCATCATAATGTCAATCTGGTATAACAACAATAAAAGCTAACATGGGAAATGCTTCTTAATATTTTGTGCAAGAGAGTATGGCAAAGAAACAAATATATTTTCATACCTATCAATTATTTCAATGAACTTCTAAGGAAATATAGTATGCACTTAAGGTAAAAAAGGAACTCACACTACTAAACACAATAATGTCAATCTGTCAACTTATAATTTCAGTATTTATAGTATTGGTAGCAGACATTTAAATAACACATGAAACATTACAAATTCTGCTATAAAAAGTGTATTTACACATGTAAAATTTTAGGCAATTTTATAAAAAGACAGGTAAAATACAATAAATATTATAAAATGAAGTCTTTTATTGGCATTCAATACATAATCAAGATGGTGGTAATTCATGCAGGTAGAAAACATTTTAAATAAAATTAAAATAAAGGGTGAATAACAAATGTATACACTCTACTCAAATTTTATAATTAACCATGAAAGTCAATTCAGAGACAGTAGGTGTGAACGAACAAATTAATGTGTATTTTTTTTTATCTTTATATTGTTGATGCAATGCGTCTCTTTAACCCTTGTTGGGCATGGAGCACTTTCTCTGGAGTAATCCTCCGTTATTGAGTAATTACAATCATTACTATATTTGTCAAGTCTCGTCACGTTGCAGTCAATAGTTTTCCTTTCAATCATTTTTTATAAAACCTAAGGAGAAACTACACATTAATTAATTATTCATAGTTGTGCTGTAGTTCTATCAAATACTGGTAAATGCAGTTAAAATGTCATATAGTCATTAGTTTCTCACTAAGTATTCGTTTCATAAACAATGAATAAGAAATTTGGACAATAGCTTTAAATATCATCTATTTTAGAAATTATGGAAGAAAAAACTTCAATGTAAACTCTTTATAAATAAATTCAAGGGAGCATGTACTGTCATTTCTCATAGAGTAGCATTTGTCATTATTGCAGTTCTTGGCATGTGAGGAGAGGTTTCATGAAGGGTTGGGGGTAACAGTTGGGTATGGAGTTTTACATTTATAAATATCCATTTTGGATTTTCTGAATATGCAAATTAGTTGTTCTTTTTTAACCTTTCCGCTAATAAAATGTGTAAGGACTGGTTATTTCATAATTCTGATGATAACACTCCAATTCAAATTGAAATGTTGCCCTATAGATTACTATAATTGTATGGAGGAATGACTAAATATATTCTACGGTTTAAGAATATATTGTTCTACCCACTCCAAAATTAAACACAAAAACATACAACTGAATATAAGATAAACACAAATGACAAAACAATACATAAAAGTTTTTGGATCAAAAGAAAGAAAATACAATGGGAGAACTATTTCAGTTACCCCGATTACAACCCTTCTGAGCATGTATCAGCTTGCCAGTTTTGTATTTATGTTCCTTCAGAAGTCTTTACCGAGTGAGCACTCAGGCCAGCCTTGTTATATGGCTGAATTTCAAGAGGGGGTTAATCTCAATACATATTAATTCCTTTTTCTCATGCTAATGACATTTGAAACATCAATAAAATACTAACAAATTACACAATTTTTTAAAGTCTTTTGGGGTTCTGTACTTAACACTAATTTAGGTATTCAAGGGTAGGGGTAAAAATTAATTGTCAGACTCCAACTATGATTCAAATAAATGCACAATAACTTTCTTCTCTGGAAACAAGGAATGAAATAGAGAACAAAAACCTAAAAATTGAAACCTTTGTAATAAAGTAACCCAACCAAATGTAATGTCCACATTATAGGAAGTTTTCATTATAAAAAAGCTCATAATAGAGTCCACACACTACAATCAGCAACATAACAATTTCATATGCAAGCCAATTTTTCTACAGGATTTCAAGAACTTCCACAAAGAAAAAACATTTTTGAATTCTCTTAAGTGGTTTTTGTTCCAAAAAAAAATAGTACAAGTAAATGTTGCTAAAACTCAAAGTTGAAAAATTGAATACATATTACAAAAATTCTCAATTAATTTTATAAAAAAATATTTTCACAAATTAATTTTCAAAAGGTAAAACAGACAACGAATTCTCTACAGAACATCTAACAAACAAAAATATCAACATGTTTACATTAAACCTCTATAAATCAAGTTTAAAATTGAACAGTGTTGGAGTGACCATAAAAGAGCAGTGAATGTGTTACTTTTCACATGGAGATATTGGGGATGGTGTCTGATTTTCCATAAAACATCTGAGGTAGACAAAACATAATTTTGGTAAATTTAATTTAGAACCTTTTCTTTTTTTCTTGCATCTTATACCACCATAATTCTATTACAGTTCATTCTCTTGGTCATTAGCATCTCAAATTCCATTGTTTATCCCCCTATCCTGCCAAAAAGGAGTAAAACACACATAGAAGACCTATAAAGTACCATAAGCACACAATATTGTTCCCATGTGTTAGAACCTTAAAGAGAATCTAAAGAACTTAATTAGAAAAAGCAATTTAATTAACTTAATGAGTATGTCTACCCTACTTTACAAAATCCAATTAATAATAATAAATTAATATGTAACTGCTAGTAAAATGGCAGCTTCCAATAACTTAATGATGCTAAATGATGTTGAAATATTAAGAATATTTTCAACTTGTATGAAATAGGTTATTAATCATATAATGCTCTGTATTCTTAAAACATAAAAGAACAAATTTTTTGGCACCTTCACTTGGAAGCCTCAAACAAAATTGTAATGGATATACAACTATTACGTCAGTTACATCTATCTCTAAGACAATTGAGATTCAGAGAGCGTTTATGGTGAACTAAGAAGATCTGTATAAACAGCATAAAAAACAAAAACATTTCATCGAATGTTTTGAACTTCTAAGTTCTCATACTTAATAAGAAACAGGTAAGTCAAGTCTATTAATGAACTACACTACAGATGTTCTAGTACTGATTCCAGAACAAAACTTACATTGTTACTACTGGAAACTAAGGTCAATTCTTGAAATGACAGATATAAACATTATTACACTGAAAATTGTAATTAATATTGGTAAATACATAAATAAGTTATATTAAAACCCACCTATGTCATATCTTTCATATGATCACCTGTAAATTCAGAGTGAGTAAATTTAACTCTGGTTCTGGAAATAGAGGAATTGCTCAGAATAGAGTAATCTAAAGAAAAATCCTGCACATTTATGACATTAAAACACTCGCAGAAGACAACCATAAGAGAAATCCGTGCATTCAAAATCACCATTAGTAATCTCTGAATGTGGGCTTTAGCAAACATGAAACAAGAAAGAGCAATACGATTTCCAAGTTAAGGTACATAGACAATACTAACAAATAAGATTTGCCAACATTTTTATATTCTTATTTTACTCTGAAGCAGATTGCTATTGATGAATCTGTACTTCATAGATCCAATGACTTGACTTGACTATTTCATATAAAAGAATTGTGAATAAAGGCACCTATTTTTATTTTAAGGGGGAAAAAAAGAAGAGAAAGAAGAACAAGAAGAAAAAGAGAAGACGACTTGTTCAATAAGTCATGTTAATTTTGTTATGTTCACATCTGTTAAAAAAATAAAAATATTTACATCTAATGTCTCTGGATTTTTAGGAACCAGCCATCTTTGTAAAAGCAACATATGCAAATGTTCAGAATAAATCTTAATTAATTATAAAACCATAAAAATGTCTTAAGTAATGAAGGATATTTATCATTCACTAAAGACATTTCTTACCATTGATTCTGACATGAAATACCACACAATGTGATGTGATCTATGAATTGACCATCTATATTGCAATCTTCTTATCAAGGTTTCTTTTGTACAACTTTTGAAGATTTGTACCCAAAAAGTTAGGTGAACACTCACATACTCTGCTGTTCACAATGACTACATTTCATAGGGAAGTCCAACAAACAGTCAACATATATATCCTAAATACCCTTTTTCCACACAAAGGCAAGGTCAAACATGAGAATGTTATAGATATTATCAGTTAATAACCTTACACATCATCTTCCTCTGTAATTATTTTCAGTTTACATTAACATTATATAATATGAATGTTATTTAATAAATTACTATATTCTACTGAAGCACCAATACATGAGCTCATTTACTAAAAGAAGAGGAATTCACAAAGGTCAACATGGATTAAAAAAACATTATTTCTGAAAAATGTAACTTAATTGAATAGTTGTCAAAATGATAAACACACTACACTTAAAGTTCAGTGACATTAAAGTGGCACACATTCATTCTGAATATGATACATAAAACACAAATCTTCATGAACATTTTTACACAATACATCATTGACTTATTAAACTTTATTTTAAAGACATCTTTGTTTTTGTAATAATGCTACAAACTACATATAGTTGTTACAGCAATTCCTTTCAAGATATCTGAGACATAAGATATGCACAAAACAAAAATCACGTAGTAAATAAAACACACACACACATCTCTCAATTATTTATATATATCTGATTACAAGAGGTAAAGGCAGTTCTGCCATGATTTTGATGTAATTTCAAATATTCAACATGTAGCTATTATCTCATAAAATAAGATTAATTTCCACTTGGCAATTCAGAGATAATGTGTGCTAGCAATGCTGACAACAGTCGAGCATGTGTTTGTAGGTTACCAAGCAATTATCACAGATGGAATTCTTGTTTTATATAGGTACAAGTTGTATCTAAGCAAACAAGAGAATTATTCTATTATTTTCCTTCCATTGTTCAATTATTAAACACAGCTAATTACATCTGAAAGTAACAGGACATTAAGAATGGCACAATTATAATAATTAATTGCCAAGAACATGTTTGAAATTTATAAATAAATATAGGAATTCTATAATACAAAATCTGTTATCTGAAAGTGATCCTGACAATTTTCAAGAATTCTGATAAAAGAAAACTTTAATATAATTAAGATTAGTTCTTTTAAGTACAATTATGAATTTACAGTCTGCAATGAAATGAAAATTGCTCCCAAACTTCACCAATACACAATTAACACATCAAATTATTCTGTTTATCAGGTTGTAGGAATGAGTACTTGTTCTCTTTTGAATTACAATATAAATTTTGCTTAGGGAATTAAAATTTAATGTTTTGAAACTGGAAGACAGAAATCAAGGGAGCTTCATGAATACATGGAAATAGGTAAGATTTCATGCAACACCATTCAGAACATTGCCAAATTATGAAATAAAATGAAACACAAAGTGAAAAAAATGTATTCAAGCAATGGAACAAAAATAGTAAGAATGTCCATATTTTGTAGGAATAAGGACTAGAATATGAAAACACCTGAGAGATAATTATTTCTGCAAAAACAGTAAGCGAAGAAACAAGGTGGTAACAAATTTCCGGTACTGTTGTGCAAATCATAAATTACCATTGATGGTACAACAAAGGAATCATGGTTCCATGTTTTTTTGACTGGCTATTAAAGGATGAGGAAGATGAATAGGCCTTAGATATTTGCTTTGAATTGATTAGATAGAAAACTTCCCATTTCAGTTTACAATGAATCTGAATGTCAAAACTGTCAAGGTAGGTGGGTGCAACCCTAATTTACAATTACTTCAACAAGCACATGAAAATTAAGTACCATTATATGCCATTATTGTAATATAAACATCTAAATAGCTGAATCTTGAACTAAGAAAATCTTAAAATTGTCAGAAGAATGAAGATTGCACCAAAGTTATCCTCACCATCTCTGTAATTTTGTTTAGCCCACATCAAACCAAAAGTTCAGTGATTTAATGTAATTTCACAATAAATAATCACTAATCTCCAGAAAATTCTCTTCTCTAATAACATTTTTAAACAAATAATACTTCGATTATGTCTAGTGTCATAATACCCTACGAAGCATGCTGACTTGAAATCACACTGAACGTCTGTTGGGAAGAAGGGAGAGTGAAGAAAGAGACATCTAAAAAAAAAAGTTTGACAATGTGCCACAAATGCAACTTCAAAAGGAAATATTCACAAGCACAAATATGTAACAATTATTACACATCTTGGGAAGTTTTCAGAGAAAAGAAAGTACGTGTACACTTATAATAGGTTATGCAATTAGTTTATAATGGTCAGTTTTATTGCACAAGTACACATTTTGAAATTGAGCGACGTTAGGAGCGACTTTTCAAATTTTTAACAAAAGCAATAAAGCAACATTATAAATGAGTTGCATACACAATTTTTTTGTTTAACAACATTATTAATTTTTAAGAGAAAAATATGATTTTCAAACTAATTTTGCGAAACCACTTTCTTGTGACGTGAAGGGTATTTGACATCTGTGTGAGAAAATGGTGGTCGGTTGTTTCGTTCCGTTTACCGCCACCTCCTCAAGATTTTCTCATTGCGATTGGCTGAATGTGTGATGACACAATAATTCGTGCTCTAAAATCTATTACTTCATCATTTGTGCCATATAAGGCGCTTTTATGAACGATTTCTTGTAACAGAAAATGTTGTTTATAATGCTGGTATACAAAAAAATATATTATTAAATTTGGTATTTACTTTGTTTGATGACCTGAATTTACAGCAATCAATTAATCCTAAATTTTCCAGCCCAGATTTCACTCACATTTTTGAACAGTTGTGCAATCATTGCAGGTTTTCGAGGAAGAATTATTCATTAGAAGATGGCAACCTTTTTCACCATCAAATATTAAAAGTAATGGCAATTAATCCAAGTACAACTATCATTTGGTTTCAGTTTAATTACTGTTGATTTAATATCTTATCAGTATTTGATACATTTCTAATGTGAAGAAAAACTGATTTTTGAAGTTGAAATAAAGATTAAATAAAGATCTGTTCTTGGTAAATTATTATTACAATAGCAATTATTTTTACTCTAATAACATATTTATAACATTTTTCTTTACAATAATGTAAATGAAATCAACTAAACAAAGATAATAAAACAAAATGGCAAGAACTGATAGGATTAATGGAAACGACAAAGAGCAATGTAAAGAAAAAGAGAAAGTTCATAACAAAATTCATGGCTCTAGGAAAGAGCCAACAAAGTGATACACATGCCTTAGGATTGGCAAGAGTAAGACAATGAAGAAATGTGAGATTCAGATCATAGAGTAGCAGCCTCAACTTCACTTATTTTTTAACACCTGAATGATGCGGTTTTCTAGGAGTACCTTCTCAATTATCCTTACATGGTCTAGTACATAGATATTGGAGGAAAGTTTGTGCCATTATCAAGTGATGCAATTATGATCTACTTCAAAGAACAGTTATATTTGTTCACTCATTCTCCTTCCTCACTATATTAGTAGTGTCTATTCCACTCAATGTTTCCATGCCAACAGGTATGTAAACACCCAAGACAGAGAGCATGATCAAAGGAAAGAAAATTCATAAATAAATGCCTTTTCATAGACTTTGACAACTCTTCATATGCAAATATTCTACAGATATGTACTGGATAAGAGAAAAACATTTGAGGTACTTGTAATCAATGTGCATCATGTGCAACTTACTTTTTGTAGCTTCAAACTTTCATCAACAAATCAATATAATATTAACTCATCCCAAAGCAAGGGATATACTCAATTCAATTCAATACTCATACAAACATATCAGATTTACTACAAATGTAGATCTACTTTTAAATCATGAATACAGCTGTCTTTGTAAGACCGTAACATGTTATTGTCAAAATATTTAGTAATAAAATTATTTTAAATGAATGTCTTTCTGATATTTTCCATTGTTGCTCCAATTTATACATTTACTCATTAACAATACACGAAGCTTTCTATGAAATAAAAAGGGAGAAAGCAGTTCCTCAGTTCTAAGATCTATCCATTATTTTGTTTCAATGGACAAAAACTGTCACTGCCCTGTGATCTTTGACAAGTTTATTGGCAATGCACCTCAACTAATTATATCTTTATTAAATACTTTCAGTGCCTTCAATATTGTCTTCTCTTATCAACTAAAAATTAATATAAATTCAAAATTCATTACACCCTCAATGCCTTGCTGTTATCTTCAAATGAAGAATGATAACCATTTCAACAGATCACTAAAGAAAATATAGTCTGATAAAGCAGTATCGATTAACCTACACATATTTTTAGAAATTTTAGATCAAGTTATAAAATAAATGAAAACTAATGCTTAGCAACTCATGCTGCTCTAATTCAAATTACCTAGTCATTACAAAGCAAATACATAGTAAAAGTTTCCAAAAAATCAAACAACAAATTAACTATTTTTTTGATTTCTAGACAACTTCTAACCTCATTATCCACAATTTATTCCCTATCACTGAAGCCTCTTTCTTCCATGTCACAAGTTAGTTCCACTTGCAATCTAATTAATGTAAGTCTAGCAAGCTCATCAAAACAACTCAAACTTTTTACCTTGTTGTGGAGAGATTCTTCTGTTCTTCTAATGATTAGCACAGCCTTCTTGATTTGCTATACTTCAGAGCAAAAATAAAATTTGAATGAAATAATTTATTTGAAAATGTCAAAATACTTGGAAAATAAAACTAAAAATTGAAGAGATGGCAAGTAAGTACTAATATTTTCAAAATAATACTCAGATATTGAGAATAGAAATCAAAATACCTCAAATTGAGATGTAAATGGTATGCTCTTTTTCTATAACAGAGCACTCAAAACTTCAAAGTTCATCTTTCTTCTTATCATTCTGTGACTTTGTAGGTGACCTCAAAAAATCTTTTAGTGATGAAATCACTCTATTACCATTGTAATCAGTAATGTATTTTCCATCCTTAAAATATTTCAGAGTCGGAAATGATCTAATATCATAACGTTCTTGTAATACAGTGTTAGTTTGTACATCTACAGCAGCTAAGATCCCAGGTACACCTTCATCCTTTAATTGTTTTGCTGCCAAACTAAACTCTGGCTTTAGTCTTTTACAGTATCCACACCCTGTAGAAAAACATGAATTTTCTAAGAGGTTAAAATATCTGAATGGTATTGTTAATTTATACATAACAGACAAAGTATTAAACAATGAACACAATGTCAAATATATTGAAAGTATACACATACAAGGAACATAAAACATCACAAGCATTGGTTGTCCACTCCGCAGTTGAGCATCAAAAGTGCTATCAGTTAGTAAAGGTACAAACTCAGCGCCTTCCAAATGGGACCAACTATCACCTGAGTCTGGTGGTGTACCAACTTTCAAAGGATCATTCATAAAATTTGTGAAGTCATTTTCCTAAAATAGATAAATCATACGTTTACTGGTTGAAAATTATTACAATTGCTATAATAGACAAGAAATGCACTGTATTACAATTCACCTACCATTCGACCTCCATTGTAACTACGCGTTTCCTTATTGTAATAATGAAAATATTTGAAAGTAGGATAACCTTTAACATCCAATGTACTACAGATGGATGAAAACGTTGTACAATCTACAGCTGCAAATTCAACTTTTGGATCATCTTTGAATTTTTCAGCTGCTCTTGTAAATTCCGGTTTTGCCTTTTTGCAATGACCACACCCTAAAATGGGAAAGTTAAGCCACAAATTCATGGTAAACTGAATAAAGTTTATTGACCCACAAACGGAAATATTTTTCGTTTTCCTTTACTTTTATTTTTAATAACTTATTCAATTCATGTATTTATACCAACACGCTTACATCTTCAAAGTAAAGAAACAAAGTAAAACTACACTGGATGGGGCAACACTTACATGGTGCATAGAACATAACTAAAACATGTTTCTTCTTTTTGAGAAAGGGTTTGAATGTTTCATCAGTAAGATGCACAACTTCAGACACTTCATCGCTCCAAGGCTGCTCTGGAGGAGGAGGTGGAGGTGGTTCCCGTGGTTCACGCATAAATTCAACTATTTTTGATACATCTCTAACATTTGCATCAAAAGCAACTTCTCCGTTTTTGAAGTATTTCACAGTAGGATATCCTCGTATATTGAATCGACCTGCAATCGTGGATTCTTTGGTGGCATCTAATGCAGCTAAAACTCCAGGAATCTGCAAATTTTGATTACCGAGTATTATTACACAACGCAATAAAAGTTTACATTTCATTCACAATGTATGCTAAAATTGGATTCAAAATATTTATGACTATGTAACGCAAGTTTGAAGAAAATATTTTTAGAAATTGGAACTCAAAATTTAAAGGGCCAGTAATATCCAAGATATAGTCCATATATCCTAATAACTCACAAACAGAGCACTTAATTATAGTTATTTGCTGGATGATATTCTATGAATTCTCTTCAGTACACATTCTTACCTTTTCTTCCTTGAGGCGTTCGGCAGCTTTTTCATATTCAGGTTTCATTTTCTTGCAATGCCCGCACCATGGAGCATAAAACATCACTAACACAGAAGGTTCTTCCTAACAACAAAATGTTGTAAGATTCTGACTTCCAAAAACAGTAAACCAAATACATATGTGAATTATTCCAATACCTTAATAACTTTGTCAAAATTTTCTGTAGTCAAATGTACTACAAGGCTGTCCGTTTCTGACCATTCTGTTTCTTTAGGTTTCTCAGGTGGTTTTGATGGATTTTTCATAAATGTAACAATTGCATTTTTGTTATTTTCGCCTTCATAAACAAATTTTTTGTTTCCACTTCTATAAATATGCAAGCAATAGGAAAAAAATTTAACTCCTCTTCACACTGATTCCCAGATACTACAAAATCGTACTTAAACCACAGACAACAGCATTTAATTACTGATAAGTAGATATAAGATAGGTATAAGTAGGAATAAGAGCAAATACCTATTTTACTCTTTTGATGTTAACACTCAAAATTAAATTCACAGACATTTCATGACTTCATATAACAAGAACCAGCCTTATGACGCCTAAAATGCCTACTTCAGCATCATAGCATGAAAATGTCTATTCTTCCATTAATTACCTAATTATTTTGAAATTATAGCTCATCACAATGGGCAATATTCTAGAACAGGGGTGTCCAACTTTCAAGGCTTCAAGGGCCACAACTAAAACCTTGAATATGGTTGTGGGCCATATTTTCACTCAGATCCACACCTTACTTCCCCACACTGTTGATAAGGACATACCATGCATAACCCAGTAAAACACAACAGTATTATTTTGAATTCCTGGATTTACTAGAAAAGAATCCTTAAATCTAAGCTTAACCTATTTTTACATTAAGGGGGGTTGACCTTGGCAAGGTATGTGCCCTAGCTGCCTAATGTTCTTGCCCAACACGGATGAAAGAGACTTTCAATTTTGACTAATAAACTTTTGTGGAACAACCCTGTTCTAGAAGAATTTATCATTTCATCAATTAAAAATCAGTCACAACTTACTCATAATACAGAAGAGTTGGAAAGCCAGTAATGTTGTAATGTTGTCTTAAAAAGGAATTCTCAGGTCTGTTCACATCTATGGCAGCCAAAACAGAATGACCTTTCAATTCTGTTGCGGCAGCTGAATATTCAGGTTTCAATTGCTTACAAAAACCACACCATGGAGCATAGAACATCACCATGATTGGGCGTATTTCTTTTCGAAGAAAACGTGATAGGCTCTGCAAGTGAAAATCAAAACAAATATCAAAAGAAGAATCCATAAAATGTAGGACAATGCACAGTTTAAGTTAAGCCAACAAAAACATGAT
Organism: Teleogryllus oceanicus; assembly: GCA_964035755.1. Classification (NCBI taxonomy): domain Eukaryota; kingdom Metazoa; phylum Arthropoda; class Insecta; order Orthoptera; family Gryllidae; genus Teleogryllus; species Teleogryllus oceanicus. The sequence goes on along the minus strand of CAXIVR010000002.1, from coordinate 94,744,594 downwards.
TTGAACATAAAAGAGTATCTGCATTTTTTCTTCTTCTTTGTATGCCATATCCTTCTCACAGGAATGAAATATCACAGAATCTGGCTATAACAGTAATGAATGAAGAAATGTATTATGGAAAATACGGTGACTGGCCTTTGCCCTCCATTTCAAAATTACATTGTGAAAATATCTGCCTTCCACAATTTTTAAAATATTTTAATTATTAAAATTCTGTTACTCTTGTAACATTGTTCCAAGCCTTTATTTGACATCTACAGTAAAATCTGTTCAAGTCAGAATCGATCGGGACACAGCAGAATTCTGGTCATACTAGACTACCCTGTAATCAGTCGTGTAGTTGCTTAGAGAGAGAGAGTGTGAGAAGCCTACCTGTCAAAGGAGAAACGTTTATTCCGAACGACTAGATAGCTTTCATACGAGAGTCATGTGTTAAAGTGCTTTTGTAATTTCCAACATTGGCATGTAGTTGGAGGAAGGGGTCAACCTCATCTAAAATTTCCTAAGTCTAATGATGTAAGAGGAAAGAATTTGTGGTTTATGAACAACAGGGACTTAAAATTTCTTGTAATGATCCTCCCCTGAAAAAAATCATGTATGATATTGTGATACTGGTTATCCAGACAAAGAGAAAATATTTTAAATTGACCAATGGTTAAGACTGGCATAATCCAAAAGATGATATGTAATAACAGAGCTATACTTTTGTCTGATGCTTACATATTTCTGATTACTGTTACAAACTTGTGTTCAAGTTTGAGCAGGAAAATTCTGTTATTTCCAAACTTATTCAAACCTACAATCATGAAATTGATCACCATACTGAACAAACCAATTCACTGAATATTCCAATTTTCTATGAAAAATCTCTTCCACCAGACTGAGAAATAATTTTTTAAAAAATTAATAATAAACAATAAAAATGTGAATGATGTAATGTCGCTCTTGAATTACATTCTGGTAGTTCATTTGGGTTTCCTCCAAACACTCAAAGTTTACATCAAACAAGACTTGGAGGATGAAGATATGTGAGAGAAGAGACAATCTTCTATTAACGTTTCTTAGTTACAAGTAACTTTAATACATTATTTATTCTCCACTGTTATGGTGATCGCATTAAAATGGATGCAACCCTTTAAATCATTAAACATTTCATTATAATAGATTGAAGATGGTTTCATACTCTGATAAAATACTATGTTTAATAATTAATTTTAAAGTTCACAATATAATCATAAAGTTGAAATTATTCACTTTCTTGTATTAAAATAAATGTTTCAAACTGAGAAATAAGTCGTTATTTTATTTTTATTTTTCCAGAAAGAAAGTCACATCCACCTTCCAGAACATCTTCACTTACAAACATTGTTAATGTAACAGCAATTAAGTTCTTATTTCTGCCTGACTCAAATGTTTCAGAAAGCATCCTAGAAAATTTGCATCTTTAATTTGAAATCTCTGATTTTAGAAATTAGTCAAAACAGCTCTGCTGTAAAATTACCATTTTGTGGCTTGTGACTATTGCAGATGCCTGGTGGGATTGGAGAAACTATGGAAAACTACCATTCAGAGCATCTAGCCATTAGAATTCTCCTCCAGACAGTGGCTGAATTTGACCTAGCTATGAAGCCAGTGTTGAAGATCCTGCCACCATTGGGTAAACCCTAGGACCTTCTGGTCAGAGGCAATGCAGTGACATCAACTGATGCCCTCAGGAACCTAAGTTAGCACGTAAGTTGCCATCCTGATGTGACTTTATTTAATTGTAAATCATCTCCATTAAATTAGTTTAACAAGATATATTATATATTAAATGAGGAGAAAAGGTTCAAGCTGAATAAAGGGGGGGGGGAGTTTGAAAAACCCTCACAAATGTGATATTATCAATTATTAATACATTTTTCTGTAATGAAGTTAGTGAAATGTTAAAGTTTTTTGGGGAAATTTTATGTCAAATCTGCATTCATTAATATGTACACTCCACACTTTACAGAGACTGACTGAATCCCAAATAATTCTTGCTGCAAAATATTTTATCTAATTTTGTATTCAATTCACTGAATTCCATTGTAGATTTAACAGAATTGAGAGTCTATACTTTATATATTTTCAGCTTTCTTCAACTGCCCATTATTCACTTACAGTGATAACCTGTAAATGTTTATTTGATGCACAAAATTCTAGTGATGGTTTCTCCATCATTGATTTATTATTACACATTATTTAAAACACCCAGAATCATGCCACTCAATATTTCAATTTTGCAACAAATAGTCCGCAACAAGGAAATGTTATCTATTTCCATTCTGATTTATTTGAAAACTTTTTCCACATACTTGGAGAATAGGGGGGAAGTAGGTGGGGAAATGATCCTGCAAAAATGTTGCAAAATTGCAGAAAATTATTTCAAGTGCCCACACCATTAGTTTGAAAATGCTTTTATCAGGCCAAGAATAATCAAAAGTGGAAGTGAAAATGAAAACTTTTAGATATGAAGCTTCAAAGAGATAACCTGAGGTCTCAGACTTATCAAGAATCACATCAAATTATTATGTTACTCACATGAGAAACTAATAGTAGAATAAAAGAGAAATCAATTCACAATGCTTTATTTCATGATAGAGCAAAATATTCCCTTGAAACATTTTAATTCAATTACCACTCCTAATGCTACAATAAAATTGCGTAATGAACTAAATAAAAAAATACCTACTGATGCATCTGGGAGATGAACAACATCCACAGCAGTAGTATCTTCTTCCCAAGGAATATCTCCTGCAGGATCTCTCATAAAATTAACCATTGACTGAACAGTCATCAACCGATCATAGTCTTTATGGAAGTCACCGTCTTTGTAATGTTTTAAAACAAAACCTTCCGGAGCTACCTTCAATTTCTTACACAATTTTTTTGCTTCTCTACAATTAATAAAATATATATTTCAAACATTTAATACCTTGTTAATAAATATACAGTAAATTTAATTACATATAAATAGCATACCCTGAACAATCTACCAATAACATTGTTCCTTGCCCCTTTATGGAGTCTGCTGCCTCCCTGAAAACCTTCACAGTGGCTGATGAATGTTTTAAGGAGCTTATGAAGCATACAAGAACATTATTCTTTGTTCGAAGTAGCTTTTTAAATTCTTTCATGTCAGTCACTTCCTCTACAACAGTCTTTTGAATATTCTGCTTCGCTAGATTCACAGGAGTTTCCAATAAAAGAATCTGAAGTAAAGAGAGAGCATACAACAATAATAGTTATTAATTTAAAACAAGTTGTCCATTTACTACAACAGTTCAGATTGAGAAGAAGTAACTGATAAATAAATGAGTAAAAAACAAGTACTAATTACCAAAACGAACTTCTGAAATTTGTTCAGTTAAATTTGTAAAATTTACTAGAGCACATGTATGTTAAAATCATTGTACTGAAGTCCTCAAAATGAAGTTATGAATGTTTTTAAAAAAATAAGACATTCAGTAAGAATGGTAAACTTATAGTTTTGATATATTCCAAGTACTTTTTTTAAAAGCATTTTTTCTCTTTATTCCAATGTATCAACTTTTAAGTGGTCAAAAAATCAATATTTTTCTTATATACCACTGAAAATGCAAAATTATTTAAACATTTCACACAATAATTCTCATATACTTGAAAAGGAATTCATTCATAATCTTTTTCAGAAGCATAGTAAATAATAATTAAATTACTTTGGAGTCCATGACAACTTCTTTTCATTCTTTCCTTGAAAATTAGAAATTTCTCCAATAAAAAATGAATTTCTCACGAACATCTGTCAAACTAATGCAGCAAAAAATATAAATGAAATGAGCCTTTATTTACTTACTTTTCGTAGAACACTCGGGTTATTATAAACAGAGCCTTGTAAAAAGTTAGCAACATAATTCACAAAAAGAACAAAATCTTTAGATAAATAAATTGACATGAACTTACAGCACATATGACAAGCAGACAGATTTTAAAGTCGGGAAGATCCATTTCTTTTGCACAGATGTTGACACTTTATATATTTTCCGATCAACACATATAACGCTTATCAATTAGACCACAATTCATATCTTACACAATTAATAATTGTCATATATTTCCGGTTTTGACAGTAATTTAGGTTGCCGGCATCGGCTTCCGCGGTCACTCACGACACGCAAACAGATCCATTGCTATGAACTTCAATGGAAAGATACTCCTCTATACACAATGATCCATGCCAAGAGCGTACCAACTCCATGCAGATAGTTTACAAATGGTACTGCCCTTTCGGAGGCAAATTTAAAATTACGGGGAAAGAATTCAAACGAGCCAGTCGAAAAATATGAACTATAATGTATCAATTGTGCCAATAAAACGTCAAAAGCGAAAGCACAATCTCAAAGTAAACATTTGCTTAATTTAAGAGAAACATTTTTATTTATTTAGCGTCAAAGAATTAAAATCTGTAGACGGCGTACAGAGAAGCAGTGCAATCTGTGCACATTTTCTTCATCTCTTCCCTAGCTTTGAAACTAACTAAGCTTAATAATGAAAAAAGGTAGTAACAAGCGTTTTTGGCAACTACCATTACTCTGATAACGTTTTTGACAAAACTTCACAACAAAACACACCTCTTCACCACACCATTTCTTTAAAAGTTAGAATTATTATATTTGTAAAAAAGATTTTTTTAAATACTTTTTGGTTGTTGGAGAAGAATGTACGCGTAGGCTTCCGTTGGAGAAGAATGTTTATATTTGTCAGATTTCTTTAGATGGTTTGGAAAATCAGTGGCGTAATGGCGGCCAGAGTATGCCTTTCCCAGCTCCCCTCACCTAGAAATATGTTCAAAATTTAATCGGTCAAGTCTCACGATTTATGTGAAAATTTACGACATTACTGCAATAGAAAACAAATGATTTCTGTTACTGTGGCATGTTAGTACGATTCTGTGGGATATTGTTTACGTTATCTCTATTTAAACAATATTTATATAAGGTGATTCGAGAAAAATGGACGCGAATAATTCTTCTGTTCCTAAAGAAATTTTAGACGCAGCTGCAGAATACACATGGGATTTGACCGTAGAAAAACCCAAAGCTCGATATGTAAAGACATAAGGAATTTAAAGCATGGTAAGTACAAAATCGCGTAGACGTGGTTGCAGATGTAATGATTGCTTATTTGAAGAACTTGGCAAGCTAATTTACACTTGTTCCTTCTATAAAGACAAACCTTTTTCTTATGTAGTCACAGGCAAATAAGACTGTCATATAATCAAATAATATTTTAAGATTGCGTGATTGTATGAAGAAAATGATTATGGTTTTATTATTCAATACCGAAAAGCACAATTGATGTAAATGAAAATGTGAACTGGAAAATGGCAAGAGGAATGACTTTCGGCAAGGAAGAGGGCGCGTTGACTTCCAGTGGCGACACCTCCACAGTGCTTTAAGTGGGGCGCGGAGGGACACATCAGGGAGATGTGGAGGGGTGCGAGAAATACTCGTCCACTGTGCAGAGAGGTAAGGAGAAGGTGTCGCAAGATTTCCGCGACATTCTGTGAAATCCGCGTGAAATTCTGTGAATTTCCGCGAGATTCTATGAAAGAGCTACAGAGAGATTTCCTGAAGTTTTCGAAGAAGGTTTGGAGGAACGTTAACTTTCCAGGCCCACTTAAGGTTGGAGTGCTAAAAATCAGCGGTTGTATAAGACAAGGTCAGTACCGCAGGCACTAAAAAAAGTGGAGGCGGAGTTAATGAAATGAGAGACCCAAGGATGATTTCTACTGTGTCCTCCAAACAGTGGGCCTCACCGCTCGTTTTAGTCCAGAAGCAGAACAGGGTGGTGCGGGTGTTTGGGGATTTCAAGCGTACCATCAACGAACAGATGAATGTGAAGCAGTACCAAATCCCGAGGCCGGAGGATTTGAGACTGTCGGGGAGCTTGGTTGGTGATTCCGGGCGCGTCAACAGCTTAGGTCATTAGGCCCGTAAGTGTAGTGCGTGTTTTTTCCTCGGGAGATGGCGGTGATCTTCCCCCGCTGGATAGCGAGATCCGGCGCTGATCTACCGTCGGACCCTACCGTTTTCCCCCTAACTAGGACTCTACCACCAGCGGGGCACCGCCCCAGCCGGGACAAGCTAAAAGCTCCCGACCGATCTCTCGGCATGTGTGGTAGTGTAGTGTATGTTAGTGTAAGTGTGTGTAAGGGGTGAGGATAGGACAAGGAATAGATTGCGCGCGGTCCGTGGCCCGTTTGTTAGGGTATTGCTCCGGTATTCGCCTGTTGTTGATCGGAGAAACCACGGAAAACTACCGACCAGAGAAGCCTGCCACTATAATTCTCCTCCAAACAGCGACTGAATTCGACCTAGCTGAAAAGCTAGTGTCGAAAATCTTGTCGCCGTCAGGACTCGAACCTAGGATCTCCGGTCAGAGGTGCAGCAGTGACATCAGTTGATGCACTGAGCTACCGCTCCCGGTCTGTCGGGGAGCAACGCTTCACGAATACCGAGTTGCTAAACGCTTTCCCGCAGCTCCAGGTTGACGAGATGGTAAAGGTAATTATGGTAATCAACATGCCCTTTTGGGGTTGTTCAGGTTTAACCAATAGCCCTTCGATGTGAATTCGGCAGCTGCTTTGTTTCAGAAGTGTTTAGAGCAGTTGAGAGCGTAGCTGGCAGGCGGTGTGAGTTATTTGGATGACCATCTTAATGGGTGCCGCAAGAGAGCGCCACACGGAGAACTTTCGGAAGCTGTTGGCAGTCCTGCGAGATAACGGCCTCAGGGACAAATGTGTTGTTTTCAAAGATGAGGTGACAGACTTGGTCATGTGCTGAACAAGTCAGGTATTGCTACCACGGAAGAGAACATAAAGGCGATGGTGAACCTCATCCCAGGATGTACAGCAGTTGCAGACACTCACCGGGAAAATTATCTACTACTTGTCCATCAAGGCGTTTTCTTCCATCGCACCCTTGAACTCTTGAACGCGTTGAAGAAGGGGAAAAGGTTTCAGTGGACGCAGCCTTACTAGGACGCCTTGGACAGGCTCAAGAAGGCCATGATAGACGCGGCTAGGCGGTCCCATTTTTGGACGAACAGGGAAACGATAGCGGCGGATATAACTGACTATGGAATGGAGGCTGCGCTCTCAGAAAGATGAGTTTGGCATGGAGAGTCCCATCGCTTCAAAGACACTAAACAAGTATCAACGCAATTATTACGAAATCGAGGAGAGGCTTTGACGTTGGTATTTGGGATAAGGAAATTCAATAATTTTTTGTTTGGAGCCAAATTACATTTAAATACGGATCATAAGTCGATAGTGCAGGGAAGATAGTGCATAAGCCGATAGTGCAGCCTAAGCAGGGAAGAAGCTACCTGAGGGCTCAGTAAAGAAACTGGAGCTTTGGACCAGGCGGCCTCCAGGAAAGACATTGTCTCCTGGCCCTCCCCGAAGCTTCAGCGAAAGAGGGTTCATGCAGATTTCGCGGGTCCGTTTTGGGATTCCACGTGGTTGCTCATGGTGGATGATTATTCAAATTTCCCGTTTGCATAGAAATGAGGTCCACTGAGGTGACGGCAATAATTGAAGCATTTAGCGTGCTTTCGTGGCGAAAGGCCTGTTAGAGACATTGGTGACGGATAACGACGCGCAACTCACGATTTCGAGAGTTCGCAAGTTTCTGCAAGACAAATGGAGCGCTGCACATCTGCGCGCCGCATTTCCACCCACAGTCCAAAAGGGTCCAAAATGATTTGTCAGAACCTTTAACGAGGCCATGCGTAAGGCGTTCGGCTGGCTCCATCAAGGCTCTGGCCTTGCTTAGGGTTCTGGCGTCGTAGAGGGCGCTACCGGGTCTGGAGGATAAGAGCCCGGCAGAACACTTGCATGGGCGTCAGCCTCGGACACTCCTCTATCTGTCGCAACCAGGAGAGGAGTATACGTCGCCAGGCTCCCTCCTCAGGTATAGTGTAAGGAAAACGTGTGCTTCGTTTAAGGCTATAGCAGCATGAGTACCTGGGATGGTACACTGTTTTCACGGACGCAGGCTATATGAAGTCAGAACACTCCACAAAAATGTGATGGGTACCAGATGCAGGCCAGGCTGCGCAGGATAAACTACTGAGACATATGAAGCATTTATTTCAAATATTGCATCTTGTACAACTTCATCTTGTTAATTTTGGTTTGTCGCCGTTGAAAATTGCCACTTCATGCCACTTTTAAAATGTTTCTCAACACTTTTCGCTCTCCATGCTACATGGCGGCCAGGGTCTTGTCTGGCTCGAACGAAATGCCCGTGTTGTGGTCACGTGGTTCGTGACGCAAACTAGTGCTGCGCACAACGAGCAAAAATCATTGCGCCGGAGTGGTTCACCCATCTCTTTCCACCATGGGTGCCGGGTACGGAGCTTCGCCGCAGGAGGGAGCGTCGTTGGAGCGAAGGCAGGGGTGTCGTGATGAATAAAGACGACAGAGGGCCATATTCATAGTTGTGTCTTATAATAAGGAAAAGGAGGAGGTTTTAAGGAGTTCCTTAAAACGTTTTCCAATTCATTGTAGCAACTTATCCATTCACATAAGAAAATCCTTAGGAGGAATTATATTCACATAGGAAAATCATAAGGAGGGTCCAGCCTTCACTTATAGCTATGAGTGAACCCTCTCTTGATGCGTTGAAAATTGTCGTAATTTGAAAGAAATGGAAATGGGCGACTATTTCAAAGATTATAAAGATTTTTACAGTGGCATCTTTCTTTGTAGCAACAAGCGATATTTACGTGACATGCAAAACCCGTTGAAAATGCACAGCGATCAAGAATTTAAGAAAAAATATCTTTTTACTAAGAGTTTTGTTGTACACTTTTTGGTAACATTGGTGGCTAAAACCACCTCTAGCTAATAGATATTTACTGATTTCACCACCATTTAAGCCTTTATTTAAGATACTGGCACTACTTAAGAAACTATTTAGGTTAGGTTACCTCGTGGACGCAAGCATATGATAGTTCATGGCCAATTGGATGGAGCGCTTCTGGCAAGATTCAAGAGGGCGTGAAACAGCCAATACAGTTGCCACACGAGACACTGCTAGCATTATACTTATTATAAGTATCGTCTATGAATACCAAATGTGTATAAGCATTTCTTTATCAAAAGTAACTTCTTTAGCATAAGCATTTTCTTATCCTATAAGTGACGACTACGAATATGGTCCAGAATCTCATATGTGTATATTTAATTTGTACATTGTATACAAGGATAGCTTAGGGCTTGTACCGAGCATATATCCGTGTGGCCTTGTACCGAGCATATTGTTGTGGCTTGGTAACGAACAATTTGATAAAAATATAAAAAATCCTCTAACACGTGGTGAAGTCAGAATCCATGTTTTGTGGGTCCTTGATACCGAAAAACAGATTGACGGCAAAACGTCTGTCTGTCCGTCTGCTTGTCTGTCTGTCTGTCTATCCGTCGATCCATCTGTGGTCAACGTTATGCCTCATTCACAATGCAAACTTAAACGTAACGTAAGCCGTAAACGTATGCAGTAAACTTTTCACGTAAAAACGAGCATTCACAATGGCAAACGTAAGCTGGAACTGGCTGGAACGTAGGTTTTGCCTGAACCAATCAGAATTCAACATATTGATCGATGCGTCTCTTGCTTTTTTTTCGACTCTCCTATCGATTTCACCTTTTGCATTTGCGAGCAGCTGTTGCGCCCCTACCTATTGAGGTTATATGCGAGCAGTGAGCTTTAAATTGTGTACCGCAAATATTTTTAACGCCACGTTCAGATTTTGTCATGGAGAGAGATTTGGGCATGCAGCTTGTGTTGTTGCAAGCTTCTGCAGCATTAATTTTAGGGGCATTATTTAAAAAAAAAAGGAGGCGCTTTATTTGCCATTTTGAATCAACACTTCGCAACTCGTACCAAAACTCCACAAACTTCTTTGCTCTACCTTTTACCTATACACACCAATACACACGCATAAACAAGAATAGATCTGGAGTCGACCTTCCTTCTCGCGGATTTTGTTGTGCATTTGTTTTTTTTTCATGTTGCTCTCTGATTGGTCTTCGGTAGAATTTCGACGTAAACTTAAACGTAGAAGCTTGGAGCTTGCGAGCTCCTTAAGTTTACGTCTCACGTCTACGTTTACGTCAAGGCATTGTGAATGATCTCGCTTTATAACCCATTTCTAGGTTTTGCGGCTACGTTACGGTTACGTTTAAGTTTGCATTGTGAATGAGGCCTTAGCGCCTAACCAGTTTAGCCGATTTTCTTATGATATTTCCCAATCGATCTGAAAGAACTTGAGCCTATGGGAGTTTCAAAGTGGAAATTTTTATTTTTGAGAGTAATTTACAAGAGGCCTCCAAAAAATTTCGACATTTTCTCAAAAATGGCACCAAATTTGTTATTAAACTTCGTCCTCGGATAGCGTAAAGAACGCTTAAGAGAATGATCCAGGCCTCATGCTCCTTGAAATACCAGATTTTTTTGAAAATTGCAGAAGTGCAATTGTTTTTGGGCGTCTTCCTACTACTTTAATATTGAAGATAAAATATTTTTTCCTAAATAGAATCTGATCCTTAAAGACGGATCTGTAAATAAATTAAAGTTCAATTATTCGAAAATATGAGTAATTTTCGTGTAATTTGGTGGAAAATTCAGGCAATTAAAAAAAATAACACATTTTTCCCAAAAAACCTCCAATTTTTTCTTTAAATTTATTCCACGCATGGAAGAGATGATGCTTAAAGGAATGGTATGGGTGTTATTTTTGTTGAACTCTCTGAATTTTCGAAAATTTTGCAAATTTAGAAATAATGTGAGAAAGTATGCACTGTGGTAACACCACTAGACCTTCTGGTTATTAAGACTACACCATGCTCTGTTTTTGGTATATCTACTTCTTTTTAGTTATCACTCTAAGAAGCTGTATATGTCTCCGTTATTTGTGAACTTGGCTGTCGTGGTACGGTTTCGGACTTGGATTGCAATATATTTGTTATTTGTTTTATACGGATTTTTTGCTCTTTTCGTGGTCACGTCAAAAAGAATCAAGGAATGAGACAATGACAATGCTACTATCCGTTCAACTATCATGGGAGCGATCTGAATATGTAGTACATACATTTAGATTCTAAAAGATTAAATTTCATAAAAATGTATATACTTTGTCTTTTAAAATTATGCGTGACGTTTGGTATCTGCATGTTACTCATATGTTAACGCTGTATTGAAGTTATGTGTAAATACTCTTTGTGTAATATGTGTAAATACTCTTAAATATCGTACATTACTAAATATATAGAGTCGAGTCGCCTTGTTGTACTGGCAAATTTTTGAACGACTGTTGTAGAAATACCCTTTCCTACGGATTGCAAGAATTATTTCTCTATTAATACAAGGGGTAGGTTGCACATTCGGTCTTGTCCTTGTGTTTAACTTTTGAAATTATGTACTATTAGTCATTAGTTATGTAAAGCACACTTCCACTAATACGATTGTTGCTAATACGATCGTTGCAATTTCGTAAGTAATGTGAAATGTCAGTTATCACTATCTCCGCCCGAACGCCTTAATTGTAATTATGTAAATGTAAATATTTAAGAGCAGGTCTTAGGGCCTGAGCCTCACCAGTAATAAAGACATTATTACTGGTATTATTATTATTATTATTATTATTATTATTATTATTATTATTATTATTATTTTTTTTTTTACTATTTTAAAGAAGAAAACCTCCACTGAGAGAGGTGGCTCAGGTTATCAGCAGAAGTCGCTGCAGTACCTCTGACCGGGAGGTCCTACGTTTGATTCCCGACAGTGGCAGGAGGTTCAACACTAGCTACTACATAGCTAGGCCGAGTTCAGTCGCTGTCTGGGGGAGTATTCTAGCAGCCGGTTGCTCTGATTGGTAGTTTTCCGGGGTGTTTCCGATCAACACCAGGTGAATGCTGGAGCAGTACCCTAACAAACGGGGCCATGGACAGTGCGCGATCTTTCCTTTCACTTCCTTGTCTTTCCTCACCCCTTACTCACACACTTACACTACCACACGCGCATGGAGCATGAAGCTTGTCCCGGCTGGGGCGGAACCCCAACTGGTGGGATATATCGTGTTGGGGAAAACCCTGCTAGTCGACGGTATGCCGGCGACTGATCTCACCATACACTGAGAGAAGATCATTGGCACATACAGAGGAAAAACACACACATTTACTTACGGGACTAATGACTTTAGCAGTTGACGCGTCCGGAATCACTAACGATCAATCAAGAAAAAATCATGTCTACTGATGCTCTCGAAGCGTATCGTGAATGTTAATTACACTAAACAGGTAAATTCCTTGAATACGCATTCAAAATTTTCTTATTTAAAAAATTACCAATTTTCTTGGAGGTTTGTCTTAAAATGTAGCAATACTATTAAAAACAATTACTTAACTTTTTTAAATCGCAGTGATTAAAAAATATTTGAACATTACAAGCAAACAAATAATAATTCAGAATAATTCTTTGTTTCACGATCAAAACCAACATTTTTGAATCAATCAAAAACTTCTCTTTAATTGTAAGTGAACAAAATAGTTTTCGTTTCAGCAAAACTACTATATTTTCATTTTCTTTCGTAGCGCATGACAACCAAAAAAACTAAAAACACTAACAAACCCAGTAAAAGCATTCAAACAGAACGCACTCAAACACAATACATTTCCCTTACAATTTCATACTATGGGGGCGTTTCACCACGCCTGGCTGGGAACAGCCGAAATTGTACGATAATACTGTACGCCGATTGTACTGGAGTGCTTTTCGCCGGGCAAAGGAATATGGACCTATGACACGAAGCAGCAGGAAGTCACCGTGGGGGGCGGCGAACTCTCAATTCAATGCGCTATTCTTGGGTTTTTCTAATGCGGGGGTTTTTCTAATGAAGGTAGTATCTCCAATATGAAATATGACACGGCTTTTCGCGTCTTTCTCGGGCGTGGCGCTAGAGTCGCTTGATCTGCAGCACTGTTTGATAAGGTCGCGATCATGCGACATCTTGCGGCAGGACTGAGATAGACGTAACAATTCGTACCATATTCCATCTTAGAGATACAACCCTCAGATGCCACGTTGGAAAAACCCAAGTATAATACTGTCGAATCCTTTACGTTCTTCTTGTTTTCATGTCTTTTCATGGTCTTGGTTTCATGGTCTTTTCTTGTTTCATGGCTATTTCTTAGCTTTTTAAATAGTTACCACTAAAGTGTAGATAATTAAGGGGTAGATTTATTCCAAATATTCAATTCTTGCCTTAAATATTGAAAATGCATAATTTACACAATTTTGTTTGGTCATCGGCGCATCTACCGATGACCGACCGCTTCATCACAAGCTAATTAAACACTGTGTGACATACTATGGAGAGAAGTGTAATCTATGGGCGTTCTCTTGAGCTCTCGGATCTCTATCCTCCCTCATATGAGTAATAAATCACAGCATTATGAGTTATCAACACATGTAGCGTTTAAAAAAAATGATAAAATATTAGTGTTGTAGTAAGAAAAACTATTTGCAAAGCAAATCACATAGGAGTTTTGGCTATTCTCCCTGTCGTGCTGTTCGTAATGGAATGGACGTACGGCCGCGAGAACAAGAGCGATTATTTGAATAATTAAATTCCTCACTAAGACCAAGAAATTGTGCACAAATAGGGAAGTTACTTTTTCGTCCAGAGCAAAACAAGGGCCCATTTTAGTATTTGTTCAAATAAATAGGAAAATTGGACAAAAAACCTGATCAAGAAGTCATTGACACAGGAGCTGAGGTACAGTAGTAATTGTTACAGGCATACTTTGTCATTTAGAATTATTCAGTGGACTTTGTAACTAACACAATAAATATAATTATTAGAATCAATACTAACTTTAAGTGCGAAGTAAAATATTTTCTGCCGCATAACTGTTTCTATTTAATTAGAGACCCTATTGAGCATCAACAAGGAATGTACGAAAGTAATTTTTATTTTAACGATTTAATGCAGTAGTTACCCTTTGTACTGTGATATTCTAAAAGACTAAGTATTGCACCTCAGTTTGTGGATCAATGACCCCATTTCGATCCGGTTTATTTCTCCGATCAATGGCAGGCGAATGCCGAAGCAGAACGCTAACAAAAAGGCCACGCACCGCGCGTTATCTTTTCTTCCTTCACGTTCCTTGTTTAATGCTTTCCCCTTACTTACACGCACTTATATCCTTACATGCACTACACTATCGCACATGTCGGGAGACTAATTACGAAAAGTGGCCTAGAACATCAACTGGCGTCTTTGAAGTGCCTCTGACAGGGAGGTTCGAGTCCGGACGGGGGTAACATTTTCGACACTAGCTTCTTAGCTATGTCGAATTCAGACACTATCTGGAGGAGAATTCTAGCGGTCGGCAGCTCTGATCGGTAGTTTTCCGTGGATTCTCCGACCAATACCAGGCGAAAGTCGGAGCAGTTTTCTAACAAACGGGCCACGGCCCGCGCGCGATCTTTCCGTCCTCTTCCTTGTTCTATCCTTATCCCTTACTTACGCACACTTACGCTTACACGTACTACACTACCACACACGCCAGGAGACCAGTCGGGAGTATAGAGCTTGTCCTGGCTGGGGCGGTGTCCCGCTGGTTGTGCATGCCTGCTTGGGGAAAACCTCGCTAATCGAGTATAGGTCGGCGCCGGATCTCACCATCTAGTTTGAGAAGGTTACCGCCACCTCTCGAGGAAAGAACATGCACTACACTTACGAGACTAATGAGCCTTGTTGTTGACGCGCCCAGAATCACTAATCAATCAAAACCACACACGTCGAGAGTTTATACAAGAGCCAAGATCATGTCCCGGCTGGGCCGGTGCCCCGCTGGGGGAAACACCTGGAGAGGGATATCCAACGCTATCCTAGATCAATACCGGATGTTACCATCCAGTGAGGAAGGAATCACTACCTCCCGGGATAAAACATTCACTAAACAATCGCAACTAATGACCATAACAGTTGAAGTGCCCGGTTACAATCATTCCATCGATCAGATCGACCAGAACGTAAATGTAGCTTCCTTACCTGAGCACATTTTCTAGAGCTCAGTGGAGAGTAAACTGTAGTCAGTCAAATAACCGTTCATGCCCTCGCGGCAGTACATCGATTTCTTGGCGATGGGTGCGATGAGGAATGATTGCCAAAAATGCAGCTGCTTTGTCTTTGCAAATAGTTTTTAATACGCAGGAGTAAATGTTTTCTTGTGCCAAAAAGTCCGTTTCTGCCTGTATTCATAAATTCAACTTGTATTTAAGTTAGGGTTAAGATCCCAGAACTCAAGGAACATACATCACACTCAGTTTTAACTGTTTTTGTGTGTTAAATAAATAAGTAGTTTAATGTAATTTGCCAATGTATTTTAAAATCATGTTCAAGTATTGAATGCACATTTTTTGTAGTTAGTTATTGATACTGACACCTGATGAATATTACTATGTCGAAAATTATATTACCAACATCAGTATTGGCTGAAAATATCATCCTTCTCTTGAATAAGTCATTTTGACGAAAATCACTGATTCGCAAATCAAGAGCCAAGCCAACGGTAGATTTCTTAGTTGAACAAAGAGAGGCTTATAAAATCATAGGGATGGGATTTGCTTATTGTTGGCCCTTTTAGGCGTCAACGGATAGTAACTGGAAACAGAAAGAGGCAAACTAACATGTTAGCCCAGACTCGTGAGTAAGCTGTGGACTTTTGCTTTTTGCCATTTTTTCCTTCAATGGAAAACACAATATTTTCAGTTACTTATTCATTTCTAGACATTAGGAGTATTTTATGCGAATTTCATAGGGCCTATAAATGCCTGTAACACCACCAGTTACAATCTTTGTGTTATGCATTGTGAGTAAAAAAATCGTACAATATTTTCTCTTATATTTAAATTAAATATGAGAAAAAATATCATAATGTGCAGAATTAGAGTATCAGCTTGCATTTAATGAAAAGCAAAAATGTAACTACTGCAATTCAGCCTTTTTTGTTCGAATTGCTCAACAATGAAAGACAGGATTTCTAGAGGATTTTCAGAACTTGATGAAAGCAAACATTGATGAAGGAACTATATTATGTTCACTTAGAAACTTTCTAACAAGAAAATAAATAAGGGTAAGAAAAATAAATAGGGCCTTATTAAATGCCTATTTTACATTTTTAAATGCCTATTTTGCCAGCCCATTTCTATATTTTTTCGTGTCTATAAATCCGCAGCTTACTCATGAGGAAAGGCAACTAACTTATATGAGAAAGTCAGATCCATTCTGTAGCACCATCTTTTTTTCTCGTTAACGTACGTATTTACAGAGTAAAACTAATTGTATTAGAGAAAGTTATGTAATGCTGTCGATTTGGAAGCTTTTAAAATCTAACGTTTGGGAAATGTAAGTTTTAGGCCCCTTGATCCCCATTTTTTTCAAAAGATACATGAGTTTCTGAAAAGAACTAGCGCTTAAATCATTCATATGCTTTTTTTTTATCAAAATGAGTATTCCTGCACGATCTAACTCCACTTCCGATTATGAAAATAATTCTTGAATTTTTCACAGAAACGCTCCATCGTCATTTTCTCAAAAAATGGTCCCAAATTCTTCAAAGGAAATGTGTACATAAAAACTACTGATATTATTAAAGCCGTATTTCCATTCTACGAGGATGGGAAAACTGACAAAATATGAAAGTATATATGTGTTTTTGATGTAATAATCTCTTTAATATAAATATTATAGGAAATGAAAGTAAATCATTGCGTTAATTGAGAGGTTCTGTAAATATTATGATCTATTATGTTTTTTGGAAAGTCAGTGAATTTTGAGAAAATTTATCACTACTGAGTGCGATGTTGATAGATAGTAATGATGAAATGTAGCTTTGTTTATATGAAACAAAAATAAATGATGTCGCAGTCATTTTTATATATTGATTCAAACCGGGGGAGATGGCTCAGGGCATCAACTGATGTCACTGCTGTCCCTCTGACCGAGGGCCTCTGGGTTCCCGTCCCGACGGTGGCAGGAGTTTCGACACTAGCTTGTCAGCTAGGTCGAATTCAGTCACTGTTTGGAGGAGAATTCCGGCGGCCGGCTGCTCAGATCGGTAGTTTTCCGTGGTTACTCGGATCAGCACCAGGCGAATGCCGGGGCAGTGCCCTAACCCACGGGCCACGGACCTCGCGCAATCTTTCTTTCCCATTTCTTCTCCTATCCTACTCCTTATTTACACACACACTTACATGCACTGCGCAACCACACATGCCAGGAGACCAGACGCGAGCTTAGAGTCTGTCCCGGCTGGGATGGTGCCCCGCTGGTGGGAGGTACCTGGTTAGGGAGAACCTCGCTAGCCGACGGTAGGTCGGCGCTCGATCTCGCCATCCAGCGGGGAAAGAACACCGCCAACTCCCGAGAAAAGCATGCACTATACTTACGGGATTAATGACCGTAATATTTTATGACTGGAATCACTAACAATCAATCAGTACATTGATTCAATGCTGCTAAGCACATTAAAGTCTGTGTATAGATAAAACTGTAAATTATGGTTATTTTACTAATTTTATCAAATTATTATTACGTTACGTTACTGTAATACGTTTCTGAGAAGTATGTAAGGCCAAGTGATTCTGTCTCGTGAGAATGATGTTTATACTTGGGCTTTCATAACGTCGCGCGTGAGGGCATTGTCTTCACGATGGAATTTGCCACGGCTTTCGCGTCTTTCTCGGTCGTGTCGCTTTATCTGCAGCACTGCTTGATACTGTCGCGATCATGCGACATCTGGCGGTACGACCAAGAAAGACGCGAAAAGCCGTGCCATATGCCATCGTGAAGGCAAGACCCTCACGCGCCACGTTACGAAAACCCAAGTACAAGGCTGGTGAGTAATAGGCCAGATGAATCTTAATGGATTATTCCGAACGTCCTACTATTTTAATATTTAAACAATACATTGTCAACTGATGAATATAATGAACTTGCAAGGATTCTCAATAATAATAATAATAATAATAATAAAATAAAACAATAATAAAATTACGACAATAATCTTGTAATAGTAACAAAAACTATTTTCATATAAGTGGTTCTGATGAAATTTGATATGTAATCGCTCTTTAGATTGTGCTTTAAAAGTAAATAAAATGTTCGCAACTTGAAAAATAAAATCATTTTTCCAACTCTGAAAAAAAAACATGCTAAGCAGGTGTCATTAACACTGTGATATATTTATTCTGTAGATTTATAAGAACCAAGATTTCTAAGAATTTGAATGAATCTTGTTTTAAAAGTGGGGGCCTGCGTGCAAAATGCTACTAAATAGAAGCACACAAAATGGTTTTCAAAAAGTGGCACGCACACTGCTCAAAACTACAAATAAAATACTATCGTATAACACTGCAATAAATCAAATATTTTAACAAAATCAGTTTTTGTGAATACTGCAATGTCATAATAAAGTACGTTCGTGTACTTTATACAGAATAACAGACTTTATGTTCCAAGAATATAAAAAAAAAATTGTTCGATAATACGTGAATAGTATCTATTTAATGGCGGGCGGCCTTTTAATTGGTCTTGCTATCATATGACTTCAGTTGTGTTGTAAGCAGTTGACGAACTGAATGTGAGAACGTAAGTCAGTTTGCAGTATGCGAATAGGCGGAATAACAAACAAAGATATGCATTTTTCAGTCGAAATCGAAATTGTCCTTTGTTTAGGGATTTTTCATGATTTTATGGGATTTTTCATCATATATTTTATGATGATCTAATAAAACCATAGGCACCTTTCACACGGATGCTCCGTAGTTTTCTTTCAATTTCTGGGCGCATAGGAAGTTAGTGATGTATATCTCTAACATGCAATTTTCCTTTCTAATAAATGTGTGACAGTTCTTAATCATTACCGTAGAGAGACGACAACTGCCTTTAGCCTGCCTTTAGCCCTATATGCCTTTAGAAATAATTTAACAAAGAATTTAAGAAAATAAATTAAAACATTATCAAACATTTTATACTACTGAATAAATTTTCAATAGGACGTATAATACACATTTTACCTCACAATAAACTGTGGTGCTTTATCTTTATTCTTAATATTTTCTTTACAATTATATTTCTTTCTTATTTCACAGTGAAAATTTATTACAGTAACTAATTACAGATCCAGATGTGAAGTGGAAGTTCAACATTGAAAATGAAAGGGATGGACGTAAATAAATAATAATATAAACGAAATAATTCACACAGTAGCCATTTTCAGTTCTGCCTTAAAGATTAACTTTTAATTAGGAATACCATTGTACAGCTACTTTGGAAGAATAATTAATATCTTATACATAATTCAGAACATTAATTATTTGCCTATGTAATACTATACATATGTTCTGAGATATATTTAGACCATGACCAAGGGGTAAATTGAGAGGACAGAACTAAATGAAATAAAAAATACATCTAGATTACAAGGAACATAGAAGAGATTCATCACCAAATTTCAAATGTTCTTTTCAGTTTTCTACAGGGCCTTCCACCGAAGAGTGATCCAAGAAAGATGATCCCTGAAACAAAAATATTAATTATAAGAATTTTATTGATGGAAGAAATAAATGAGAATGGAGTAGCAAAAACAATAAATTAAACTCGGTCAAATATCAAACACTTAATGCATTAAACAAATCTACCTCTATGCTATTTAAGATCTTGAAACGCTTTTTTAAAATCACAATTAAAAAAACTAGTAGTGCTACAGAATGGCACAGACTTTCTAGAAGTAAAGTTTCATAATTTCCTACGTGTGGACTGGCTTTACGATCTAGCCCTATCCTCTTGCCAGCTGGCATCTATCGCCGCCGAAAGTACATTTTATTGACATGTTCTATTTTTCGGTTTCCGAATAGAAGAATCGAAAGATTAATTTAAGATTCTCAAAGAAGAATAAAACTTCGCCCTCAATGGTAATTTTCATTGAAAAAATTAGAGCCTTTTTGAAGTATATGGCGTTTAAGCGTTACTGTAAATGCGACATTTGAAGCTCTTTTTCACAATAATATTTTCTGTTTTCGAAAAAGTTCATTTGAAATCATTCGAAGAATTTTCACTCACAAGTGTAATAATGTATACAAATTGCTAGAAATGTCTATATTAACGGCGTGAGAGATATTTAAAAATAATTACACTCGTGTAGTTTTTGAGATAGCAAAATAATACAGCAAAATCGATTCTACGTCATCGTAAACAGTCAAATACGCACTATTTATACGAAAAGTTTGACCTGTGGGGTCCCCTGATACCGAAAAAGTGTTTTTTTTAAAACGTCAGTCCGTCCGTCCGACCATCCCGTCCGTCTGTCCGTCTGTGTACACCACTAGCGCCTAAACCATGCGTACGATATTTTCCAAATTGAAGAAACCCTTGTCGATCTGGCTCTAGTTGAGGTTTTGAATTTTGAAAAACATTAATTAAAAAACTTGGGGGTACTTCACATGAACCCCCTCAGACATTTTCATTTTTTTTTCTTTCAAGAACGGCTCCAAATTGTTTCTTTAAATTTCTTTTAAGAATAGGGTAAAATACACTTATAGAGGTGGCATAGGCCTGATTTTCACGGTTAACTTTGAATCTTCAAAAATTGCAAAGGTTTGAAATTTGTTTGGCGTCTTCCAACAACTATAAAATTAATGACAGAGATTTTTCCTTCAAATAAAATGTGTTGCCCATAAACAGTTCTTTCATTGTCTTGTATTTTTTGAACATTTTAGTAGTTTTCGTGCAATAGTGCGTGGAATATTTGCAATTTTAAAAAATAACAAAAATAAGATTTTCTCAAAAACGGCTCCCAATTTTTTCTTTAAATTTTTGGAAGGGTTAGTTCCAAACAAACCATATACGTTGACATAACGCCATATTGCTCTACTCTTTTGTTTTTCAAAAATTACAAAAATGTATTTTTTGGGCTTGTACCCCACGTCGATATTTACATTAGAAGCAATTTGTTCACATTATTGTACTTATGAGTATATGTGCTTTAAATAATATCATATAAAGTTGCTCGAAAACTCAACGGTTTTCTGTTAAAATGAGAACAAAATTAAAGCACTAACATAAAGCCAAGTCACACAAAGGAAATTAGTCATCTTCACTACCAGAAAGCCAGTGAAATTTTGCAGCACCACGAGTTTTTTCTTAATTTAGCAACTGCATTCATTCAGGGCTTAACTCAGGGTTAACAGGGCTCGGCAAGGTTTTTTTTCTGCCGAAAATCCAGCTTTTTGGCGCAGTATTATATAACTTTCTCTATACTATGTATATATTTTTTTAAATTTACTTATTTATTTTACGTGAAAAAAAGCAGTTAAAAACTACGTATGACGTATTATGAGGAAAAGTGAATTGTGTGCACATTTTCAAAATTCTGTGATCCCTACACTAAGTCATATACTACTTAAATTTTGGGGAAAAAATTATTCCGTATATTCGCACGTAAACGAGGAAGTAATAAAATCGATCACACGCTTATCTAGAAATACATGTTGTGTGTTTGTTATTTCGTTTCGAATATTTTAGTGACAGACGAGAAAGGAAATGTTCTTTAGTTACATTATCTTAAATCAGAAAGGAATAAAAATGACTCCATTGGCAGGAAAAAATGTAATGGAAAGATTAGATAATGCCAAAAAATGAATGAGCTGCATTTCCAAATTTTCACGTGTTCTCAATTCTTCCTTAAAGTACATCATTGTACACTGATTCATGGTATCCTACTACATCCTTTGTCACGGTAAATGGAGGATAGACAACGTAAGAGTCTCAGTAACAATACAAACTTGCAAACGTTTCACAAGCACTAAATGAGCCTGAGTTGTGACCACCTTGATGAATCATTTATAGTTAGTATCAGCGGCGGCCGGTACGGAATTCTATTGGTGGTGCCAGTTAACGATGCGACACTGGTAACAAAACATTGATGCTGCCAATTATCGATGTTCAAAATTAAAACATCGATGTTAGTAAAGAATCGATCAAAAATCATATATTTCTAAACATCGATGCGATGTTTAAAGCTGGTTTAGTAATATCTAAAATAAAATTCGTGGACAACGAAATTTAATTTTACAGTGACCGTGTCTCTTAAGTTACAACGCACATTGTTCCATGAGCTCCATATGCGATATAGAAGGAAAGACGTACGAAATACTAGGGAATCGGGGTCATCCTGAGCGAGATCGATAATCTGCTCGATAAAAATAGTATTATTAGTGTACTCTATCGAACAGAACGGGGATTACTGTGCCAGTTAGGTTTTGGCACCGTTTCATCCTTAAGAGACGCGTATAAATCACCGCAACGTTCTTTATATGCGTTAAATGGGCAGAGACGGTGCCAGACAGAAGGTGGCTCAGAGGTTTAGGAGGAGCCAGTCAGCACTGCGCCCTGTGCGTTGGAGGAGAGAGTTGATAGAGCATCGAATGACTAAGCGCTCATTCAAACGAATTACTCTAAAGAAAATATTTTGAAGAAACTATATTTTATACACTCATTTATGGTGAAAAAATTATTTAACTCCTTTTTGTTGTTGTTGTTGTTGTTGTTGTTGTTGTTGTTGTTGATGGTTGTGGTGATGCCATGGCTCACTGGCACTACCCTACAAGCCGTCCCTGTTTAGTATATTATACAAATTCTGCGCCGTGCGTCTGCGTCGCTACGGAAAACTGGATATTTACTTGTAGAGCAAACGAACGTTAATAGCAAGAAAATATTGATAATAAATGTCCGCGATTTTTACTTCTTAACTCTTACATAGTAAGAAGAGGAACTATTGTTGACGTGCGCCGGAAATCTGTGCATTTTCGACACAAAAACTCTTATTGCCGAGTAAATTACTTCCTCTAACACGTTGTGTATTCAGAATTCGTGTTTTGTGGGTTCTTGCTACCGAAAAATCCATTGACGGCAAAAGGTCAGTCTTAGGTCAGCGCTAGCGCCTAAACAGTTCAACCAGCTTTTTCTCCAAAATTGACATTCTCCGATGGATTTAAATGAACTGGAGGTTCTCTGACTTTGAAACGGATATTTTGATTTTTGGGAGTACTTTACATTAAGCTTCAACATTTTCAAACTTTTCCCACAAATGTCTCCATTTTTTTAATTAAAATTTATCTTTGGATAGTGTAAAGAATGCTTAAGAGAATGGTGCAGGTGTCATTTTCGTTGAAATCTTGATATTTCGAAAACTTTAAAAGCTCAGTTTTTTTATGCGTCTTCCTACAACTACAATAGAAAAGATAGAGTTTTATTCCTTAAGAAAATCTGTTTTTTACTGACCTATTGATGTAAAATAAGGTACAATTTTTGAAAAATATGAATAATTTTCGCGTAATTTTGTGGGAATTTTAGCTAATTTTAAACTTGTTCAAAGAATTATTTTCTCAAAAAGTCTCCAAAATTTTTCTTTAATTTTTGTTTTCACGGGATGCTTAACAAGGGATGCTTAAAAGAATGGCGCAGGTCACATTCTTTGAACTCTTAGTTTTTTGAAAACTGCAAATTTAGAAATAATGCGAGAACGTATGTGCTATTGTAGCACCACTAGGTAAAGTTCGGTAAAAAAATATGTTAATAAATATTTTCCGGGCAGGTGCTTTTAACCATGATTTTGTAGGGATAGCACTAAATCATATTGTAAAGAGATCTGAAACGTCTGAGGGCAGTTTCTTCCTACATTTTTCCACGTCGCGATACGAACGTTTTATCGCCCATTCTTCTGTGAATCGAGCGACGATGACGTAAATTAACCAAGAAAGCTCGACATACATGTTGGAGGAGAACATTTTGAAATTTTACCGAAGGTCAGGCAGTTTTATCGTCGCGACATATAGAGATTCCTTTTGAGGATTGACCCATTTGAGATACCCGTAATGTTGTTACCCTAACATGAGCAAATTGTATACTCTTAATTTCCAATGTCGCATGCGAATGCCTGTTTAAAATGGAAAATTGAAAATAAAACAGGTTTTCTTTAGTTTTTACTATTGCACTCTAAATACAGATGGCATTTTCCTCCTCATTCTCTACAAAATTATCATCTAATTCACGTTATAAATCGGATTCTGATAGGTATTTACTCATTTTGTTACTTCACCCTGCCATATGGAAAGACTGACCAATACTACCTTCTAAAAGTGCTGTTTGAAATATTTTACCATCTTGAACAATGGAAAATAAATTTGATTTAAAATTATGTCTCATTGTCGAGTAATAATTCTGTTTGTAGGAATTGTTGATCTCATCTGTATGTATGAGTTGTAATTCTGTGTGTATGAAAACGTTAGTTACACACTAGCCAAAGGGAGAGTCATTTAGTGCCCGCCTCATTTTTCTGACTTTATAATTTTGTTGTGACAGTTATTAACTTGACAGTGATTACGGAAGCATAAAATTCAATCTATTTCTGACATCAAATCTAGCGGGTTGAATCGCATTACTCCAATTTTTGTGAGAGGTTTAAAAATGTGTGAACATAAAATGACCCTCCCTTGGTCAACGGAGAGTTAAGTACACATTTTTTTACTACCTACGAGGTCCTCACATTTTGTTAGTCCAGGGGGACCCCTTTCGTTTATTCGGCCCTGTCAGTACTACTGGAGTAATGTATACTTCGGTTTTTATAACATGAGCAAACATGACGCGTGAGGGCCTGTCTTCTCGATGGAATATGGCACGACTTTTTGCGTCTTTCTCGGTCGTACCGCCACATGTCGCATGATCGTGACCGTATCAAGCAGTGTTACAGATCAGGCGACACCTAGCGGCACGCCCGAGAAAGAAACGACAAGTCGTGCCATATTCTATCGTGAAAACGGGTCCTCACGCGCCATGTTTGAAAAACTAAAGTATATACTTGGGTTTTCGAAACGTGGCGCCTGGGGGTACCATTTTCACGATAGAATTTGGCGCGGATTTTTGTCTTTCTCGGTCGTGCCGCCAGATGCCGCATGATCGAGACCGTATCAAGCAGTGTTACAGATCAAGCGACATCTAGCGGAACAACAGAGAAACACTCGAAAAGCCGTCCCATATTCCATCGTGACGATAATACCTTCAGGCACCACGTTACGAAAATCCAAGTATTGGAGAGGATATTCCTCCGGCTGCTCACCGTGAAGAGCGGGTCGGCGCGGCGGCCGAAGCGCAGGCGCAGAGAAGGCGAGCGGTTGGACTTGCGCACGAGCTCGTGCGCCTGCTGGGGCTGCGGCGGCGCCAGGCGGCCCTCCAAGGCCTCCTTCTGCAGCAGCAGCTCGTACAGATCGCGCACACCTGGGGCAGCACACGCCACAGTGAGACACTCAACTGCAAGCCGGAAGGGACTGGCGGATCTAAGGGGGGGGGGGAGCATGGAGCCATGCCCTTCCCCCCAAAAAAGGCCTTGAGTTTTCTTTGGCTTTCCTTTATTTGGCAAAATTAATTGAAATATTTATTATGTTTGAACTATGACATTATTTAAACAATAATATTGTATAGTAACATTAACGTTACAAAAATCATATAAAATATGCAAATAACCTGACGTGTGTGCAGTTAAACAAGGATTATACTACAGATATTCGAGATATTATTGAGGTGACACTTTTAGTTAAAGTGAAAAATGTTAAAAAATCCTGAAAAATATTAAACACAAAGTAAATATATTATTAAAAAATAGTAATAAACACAAAGAGTAATATCAAAGTAAAACCATAGTTTAGTATATTAAACTGTGGTAAAACAGACATCCCATGCTACAAGGGTAACTGAAATATAAAATTCAGTTTAAAAAAGTGTAATGAAATAATACAAAAATAGCGTACGAAATTCACTTACATTTCTCTGCTCTCGTTAGTATCTACATCTTAAGGTCTCTTATTCACGAAATATTTACGTATATATTACAACAGTCTACGTTATAGCACAAGAGCTTATAGCAATGCAGGTACATAATACACTACTTGGATCAAAATACTATGATGGTTTTCAAGAATAAATAATAATACCAAATAGCGTGCAGTGGGGTGGGGTGCGGGTAGGGCGTGTACTTACTATCGTAGTCGCCGTAGGAGGGCGCGGCGTGCGCCAGTAGCAGCATCAGGGACAGCGCCACGCAGCAGCAAGTGACGGAGGGCAGTCGAGCCATGGCGCCTGCAACACACGTGCGACACGGTTGATTGGTTGTTTGGTTCATTAGTGATTCCGGGGGAGTCAACAGCATAGGTCATTAGTCCAGTATTTGTATTGCATGTTTTTTCCTCGGGAGATGGCGGTGATCTTTCCCCGCTGGATGGCGAGATCCGGCGCCGACCTACCGTCGGAGTTTCCCCTAACCATGACTCTCCCACCAGCGGGGCACCGCCCCAGCCGGGACAAGCTCTAAGCTCCCGACCGGTCCCCCTGAATATGTGGTAGTGTAATGCATGTTAGTGTGTGTGCGTATAAGGGGAGAAGATAGGACAAGGAAGAGGAAGGAAAGATACGCGCGGTCCGTGATCCGTTTGATAGGGTACTGTTCCGGCATGCGCCAGGTGTTGTTCTGAGAAACCATGGAAAACTATCAATCTGAGCAGCCGGCCGCTAGAATTCTCCTCCAGACAGCGACTGAATTCGACCTAGCTGACAAAGCTAGTATTGAAAATCCTGCCGCCGTCAGAACTCGAACCTAGGACCTCCCGGTCAGAGGTACTGCAGTGACATCAGTTGATGCTCTGAGCTACCACTCCCGGCACGTGCACCACACAAAAGGTTGAGGTCCCTGATTGATTATTTCACGTTTCCGAGAGAGTCAACTGCTAGGGTGATTAGTCCTGCAAGTGTAGTGTGCGAGTTTTCTTCGGGATGTGGCGGTGATCTTCCTCCGCTGGATAGTGAGGTCCGGCACCGACGTATTCCCAGGCTTATTGGGAAAGAGATGTGCGGCGAACGTGAAGTATTCTCTTCAACCTAACTAGCTAACTCTGCCTGCCTGAGCGTTTCTTCGTCTACCAGACATAAAAATGGAGATGATAAAAACGATTTTAAAGGAATACTACAACTCTACTTTTGGCTCGACCAGGAACAGAATCCCGTATACACAACAGGAAGCCAGTACGCTACCCACGGAGAAATTGATGGGACATTCCGATGCTTGCTCAGAGTGTTCCCAGAGCTCCTGAAAAAATCATCGATTCTGAAGTGGACTACAACATACCAAAACACGTGATCTTATGTATTTCTGGGAATCAGCATTTCGAGAGGATCTTATTTAACGTTTTCGGATTTTTTTTTTATTAATTCCAAAAGGAGCAATCGTTTGAGTGATCTAATCCGAAAATTCGCAAGTCCTAAGTAGATATTCTGTGTGTATCTCTTTAACATTGCTGGCCGACCACGAGAGTGATACAATAGGATTCAAATTTGGGCTGAGATCTATCCACGCGAGAAACGTCAGAAAATCAGTTGAACCGTTTAGAAAGGGGGGAAAATGGTACCTCTGAGAGACTGTAAAAAGGTATTTTGAGATTATTTAGGAGTTAAATGAGAGATCCAATTTTGAGAATAGATACACATTTGGGAAAGTGTGTGGAATATCGGAAGGATTACGTAGGAAAACGGAAGAAATCTGAAACCAGGTTATACATCATAACAACCACAAAAGTCTGAATATTTGAATTATTAAATGTTCACTTTCGAAAATGTGGTTAATGTAATCTTTTCAACGGGAATTTGATTGACAATTTAACGTGGACCACACATTTCTTCAAAATGTCCAAACATTATTATTATTATTATTATTATTATTATTATTATTATTATTATTATTATTATTATTATTATTGTTGTTGTTGTTGTTGTTGGAGTCAACTGCACTCGAATTCTGTATTCAACGAAAAAACGAATTCATTAAAAAAATTCCAAGAAAACTAATTGTAAAAGGTAACCAAACGTAGTAACGAAACCGATTACAATTACGCAGAGAATGCGCGTCAGTGTCGGTCACCGCGTGCGTAACCGCACGTCAGGTCAGCGACCACCGGGTGTCGGGCGGAGTGCTCGGTCGCGGTCGTGTTTGGATCGCATGACAAACGAGTGTGCCCAGCGAGGCGGGTGCCGCGCCGGGCTAGCACACGGGGGCGTAACTCTGGGGCAGGTGCGCCGCGCCTCGCGCTACGCATGCGAGGCGCCGTCGACGCCACCAGTGGTTCTCTCCCGGTGGTCCGCGACGATTGGAGTGGCGGTTTCAAGGGGTTGTTTGCTTTATTTCATTTACTTATTTACTTAAATACTTATTTACTGGGTTTCATAAATAATGAACACAAATGATAGACTAGTGGTGCTAGAACAGCATGTAATTTTCGCCTGCATATTCATGCAAAATTAAGCGAAAAGTACTCAAATTTTCGAAAAATTGTACGTGATCTTATTTCAAAACCTATCTTTAAGGAACGAATTTCATAAGGGGAAAAAACTCTATATTCATAATTGTAGCTGTAGGAAGGCGCCGAAAAAATGTGAATTTATGCAATTTTCGAAAAATCAGAGTTTTTAACGGAAATGAAATCTGCACCATTCTCTTAAACGTTCTTCACATTAGCCAACAAAAAATGTAATAAAAAACGATCGAGCCATTTTTTTGAAAATAAGCGAGGGGCTTCATGTATAGTACCTCCAAATTAAAATATTGGTTTCAAAATCAGGGGGCCGCGCCATCAGTAAGATCGATTCAGGAATATCAATTTTAGAGAAAATCGGCTGAACGGTTTAGCCGCTAGCGTAGTTCACAGACGGACAGACATGTTTTGCCGACATTCGATTTTTCGGTATTAAGGACGCACAAAACATCAATTCACCACGTGTTAGATGATTTTTGTTTCTAAATTTAGCCACTGGATTTATTAACGTTTTCGGTACAAGGGCTCTGTAAAAAGTTTTTCTGCCGATAATTCGTCGTTTGTTTCCCGTAGCATTAGATAACTTTCTCTCTCCCTCCCTCTCTCTCTCTCTCTCTCCGCAGCGAGAAAGTAAAAAAAAATATGATCAAGAATTAAATTTTGTAGATTGTAATAAATTATTATTTTTATATCATTATTACTAAGATGATACGTACGGGCGTATGACATTTCAGATTTCAATTTATTATAAGCCAAGAAGCTTTACAATTTTTTAATGTAAATGCAAACTTTACTTTACACCACATCCATATTTTAAATATTAAAGTCAATTGATTGATTTCTATTTTCCCGTTAGTGAATGTATGTTTTTTCTCGGGAGATGGCGGTGATCTTCCCCCGCTAGATGGCGAGATCCGGCTAGCGGGGTTTCCCCCTAACCAGGACTCTCCCACCAGCGGGGCACCGCCTCAGCCGGGACAAGCTTTAAACTTCCGACCGGTCTCCCGGGATATGTGGTAGTGTAGTGCATGTTAGTGTAAGTGTATGGGTGTGTGTATGTGTGTGTGTGTGTGGAGACTAAGGGGAGAAGATAGGACAAGGAATGGGAAGGAGAGATCGCGCGTGGTCCGTGGCCCGTTTGTTAGGGTACTGCTCTGGCATTCACCTGGTGTTGATCGAAGAAACCACGGAAAACGATCCGAGCAGCCGTCCACTAGAATTCTCCTCCAGACAGCGACTGAATTCGATCTAGCTGAAAAGCTATTGTCGAAAATCCTGCCACCGTCAGGTCTTGAACCTAGGACCTACCGGTCAGAGGCGCTGCAGTGGCATCAGTTGATGCACTGAGCTATCGCTCCCGTTGGCAAGCTCTAACCTCCCGGCATGTTCTGATTGGTAGTTTTTCGTGCTTTCTCCGATCAATACCAGGCGAATATCAGAGAAGTACCATAACAAACGGGCCACGGGTCGCGCGCGATATTTCCTTTCATTTCCTTGTCCTATCCTCACACCTTATTTACACGTACTACTTACTGTTTCACTTATATGCACTACATTACCACACATACCGGGAGACCAAAATAAATCGAACCATGTTTTTATGGTTTTAGTGATCCGCAAAACATATTTCCGTTGAAATCTCGATATCATTTTCCCCAGCATTACATGCCTTTCTCTGTACTTTGTATACTATTTCGTAAATACGTATGTATACATGAAAATAAACGATAGCTTGATTCTTCTTGAATTTTGATATTACGTTATTTCTTTGCACAATAATTCAACAAGTCAGCAATTTAAGACATTCTTTAAAAGTTTGAGACGGATTGAAAACAAACTTATGAATTAAATACATTTACAAAACAGAAACACATACAAAGTAATAAAATGGAAAAAATCTTTCATGAAGTAAAAATGATATTGCAGCAAATTAAATGATATATGTTAGGTAAGGCAAATAAAAGTTACATATGTAATAAACGTAACAGCTTATCGCCCTTATTTCAATCAGAGGATTGTAAGCGCATGGTAAATCTAAGAAAGTACTTTGATAATTTATGAATACTTGCATTACAACATATCTTTACACTGTAATTTAACAACCCAAGAAGTTAAGTCATTCTTGAAAAGTTGGAGTTTGATTAAAAATAACATTTTCTCTCTTTCTTAAATATCATAAATTGAAGGATTCATCCTTCCATTTCGTAGTAGAAGTTGCCTTCATTAATGTCCGAACTAAATAAACGGTCTGCTTTACCCACACTACTCCGGTTCCTTTCCCAGCCGTCGATCCCCTGCCGTCGCGTCCATCTCCGCTTCATCCGCCTCTGCCAGTGGCGGCGCCGGGAGATGAGTCGGATCCCCGTGGGAGTAACCCGCTCATCGCTGCCGCCGGGGGGGGGGATGACGAGGGCGATGAGGGGGTGGCCTTATGTTGCCTCGGTTTGCAACAACGTCAGAACGGTGCGTGGAAAATGAAGGCCTAGTGCAGCAAAGCTCACGCAACTATGAGAAACACGATTCTTCTGGGTGCAGTAAATATAAAAATAGTAGTACTTTGACATGACGAAACCTTTCTTGTGGGAGTTCAGAATCGGTGTTGTGGACGTTCTTATGCGAATAAATAAAAGAGGTCATCTTTGTTAACACAGTATGTTGACGAAGATGATCTCTTTTATTTATTCGCATGAGACCTTTCTTGTAGGGAAGAGAAAGATCTTGTAAATAGCATTGATTGTATTTGAAGGTATATACCGCACACCTCTTTCAAATCCTCCCTCATGGAGAAAACCTAATCTAAATTAAGAATGGCATGCAATGTCCGTTTCCTAAATTTTTCTATAACTCATTTCATGAGGAAATTTCAACTTTTTGAGGCACACAACCAATATCTCATGTTTATGAAATATTGATCTTTTATCAACGAATATACGTTTACCCACATTCATTGTGTTAACAAATTTTAACAAAATTCATTGTTTCCGCAATAAACGTAATATTGTTATTTAAGGTAATATAATATTGACGATTAATCATGACATGAAAAGTTATGTCAAGTTCTTTTATAGCGCCAGACAGGATCGTTAACTTTTTATCACGGGTGTTTTGGAATTTATCTGTAATTTCCAAGGCATGAGTATTAAATAGAATTATTTTAGGGATCAAAGTGAATATACTTTTAGTAATAAATCTTCATCAACACATATTTATATTAAACTAAACTTTAATCTAATATGTACTAAAAACACGATTACATCGCAATAATGAAACATAGGTGACAAAATTATGTGGGTTAATGTCATTGATTGTTTGAGACGTATGGAATTCTTGATGAGTGATGCAATGTTTTATTTCTTTTCAGATAATGTCATTAGTGTAATATGTACTTTCGTTAGCTAGATTTCATCAAAAATGGTATGAATCTTACATATTTTAAGAAGGGGAAAAATTATTTCAGAGACAAAATACGGAAACTGATTTGTTAAATATTAATGCGAAGTAAGCGATGCAAAATAATCGTGATTGCATATTCAGGATTCTGAGATTTGTAATGAAACTTAATAGATAGGTACTTTAATTCAGCATTAAATGAAACATTTTAATGATTTATTACAATAAAAGCGATTTCAATATTTAACCAAGATTACGCCACAGGGCAGGTCTGTGGAAGAACGTGTTGTTTGAAATGACATTTACAATGACAGATGGCGAACATAACATCTGAATGTTCGATTTGTGGTGTGTGGGATTAACGGTATGCTTACCTGTCATGGTAGCCTAAATCAATTATCGCAAACAGAAGTTGTTGACAAGTCACATGATGTGTCAATGAGCAATCCCGGGGAGTTTTCAACTACTTGCTCGTTGAACTTACTTAAAGTACTTCCCAATCTTCTATTCATTACTTTATTTACTTTTAGGGAGATGCTCATAAAATTTAATTCTGATACTAAAACCTCTTTGCATTCTTCACATTTTTTGTTCAGTACAACATTGAAAATATTGGTGGGATAATGATATTTTCAATAGCATCCCGTATTGAATGTATCTCAACACTTTGAAGTTATATTTTTCATTTTGTATACAAAACATGCTGATGTTTCCATGACTAATATTTGTTAGAGGTCAGTGTTACGGTCGAAACAATGTTTTTTTATGGTTGTCATTGTGATAGCTTACAAAGCCAATACATGAGAGATGGAGTTCAACAATGCCCATTTTCTCTTTAAAGACAAATATACATGACAATTGCTTTCATAGATTGCGAAGAGTGTAGACGACATTTCATACATTTAACACTGATATTTAATGTATTATATATCGTAATTCTAAAGAACTTGTAACATGAACCTCAGCGTCTGGGTCAATGACCCCTATCTCAATCAGTTTTTTCGTCCAGTTTTCCTGATTCTTGAGCAAATGTTGAGATGGCTCCTTCCTTCTGGACATAAATGTTCTTTCATTATCTTTGCATGTCTTCTAGAGTTCTGTGGGAAACAGTTATTCAAATTATCGTTCTCCATGTTGTCGCGGCAGGAAGTATTATTTCTTTACGAAGGACACGATGAGGGATAAGGGCCTAAATCTATAGCTGATTTACCATTAACATAGATTTTATTACATCGGAAGGAATGTTCTGTTTAGAGTCCTTGCAAAAAACGCTAATTTCTTTCTATATTCAAAGTTCAACTAGTATATAACTTAGGGTAGGAATCACAGAATTATAAAAAGTGCACAAAATTCAATTCTCCCGCACGTCACACACAGTTTTTAAATGTTTTTGGCGTAAATAAATAATGAAAAATGATTTTTACAGATTCAAAGTATTAGAAAAGTTTGTAAAATTTTCAGAATTATTGAAAAGTGTTAAATTTTATTATTTTCATACTCAAGAGCTACATGAGCTTTCATACTCGTGTCACGGGCTCAATTTTCATATCGAAAAGTGCTGACATCTAAATTTGTATAACAATTGCGGACATAAACTTACATGCTAATTAGTACACACATTGAGAATACCTAATCTAAATTATTTATTAATGGTATTGTTTAAAAAATTGCTTTAGCGGACAATCAAGAATGAAGACTTTTAATACCGCGCAATTTTCTCTTTTACTTGATCAGCAGAACTTTAATATTTTTACTTCTAAAATATTTGAAAAACTACCAGAAGAATGAATGCTGAAATATATCAGAAGAATACTTGCTGAAATGTACATTATTTTCCTAAGGCGAATCTTTCTTCCAACGAGCAGTAATTCATTTTTTGTGTCACCAGTTTGTGAGCCGCAAACGATGTATTGTTGACTCAAAACGTTTTCAGTAACTTTTTCTCAGCGCTTAATGAAGAAAGCACCTTTCAGAAACATCTGCTGTGCAAGAGCCATTACAACTGCCAGCCTAAAGTGTTCTCCCTTAACAAAAGAACATTAGTGAGCGACAACCAGTGTCGACTAATGGGATAGTCATGTAGAAAATTATTGGAAGGATACTTCATCACAATTTAGTAGTTAGTAGTTTGGATTTTTAAAGAGAGAATTCACATGACAAATGATATGCCACAAATGTGTCATATCAGTCAGAACACAGATCATACAAATACTGTTAGGGTATTCCAAAAAACACAGAATTGGGGAAATTCATTATAACATTAGTTATTTAATCTTTATTAATAAAACTGATATGTCTGTGATTTTCACATAACAATAGTTTTATTAGCTGATATTTACAAGATATACATGCCAGTGCAATTATTTTACAATTTGTGTCTGTGTTGTTTGTCCGGGCAAACGTCCATTCCGACCAAAATCGATTTCGATGGAACTCTCAATGAAAGGTATAGGTATTCTCAAGTATAATTTTGGTTACTAATTTTCAGCTCATTATCCAATTTATATAAATAAAAAATGAAAGTAATGATGTGTAATGACTAACTCCCCCAGAATCCTCGTCCACTTTTGATGAATTTTACACAAATCCAGACAATTTGAGATTTCATTCTGTCGTTCTGATAGCCGGCCATCAATGTGCAGTGAGAGCACAATTAAATTTTTGTTACTGAATTTTTCTGTGAATATGCAACCCGCAACGTATCTAATGTTGACAGTGCACGTGGCCGAAGCAGAGATCGTAGCGAAGATGACTGCGCAGGAGGTGCGAGGAATGGTTGGGCGGGACGGCCCGCGGTGAGTATGGGAGGGGCTAGGTGGGGTTGGACGGGTGAGAGGGTGCGAGGAGGAGCGGGGCGAAGTGAGACAAAAAATAGAATTGGTTAGTGTTCGTGCTTAATAGATGATTCAGATAAATATGAATCACGGTAACGCTGGATAGATTGTTTGATGATTCCAGGCACGCTAACGGCTAAGGCTATTATTCCCGTAAATGTAGTGCATGTTTTTCATCGGGAGGTGGCGGTGATTTTCCCCAAATGGATGGCGAGATCCGGCACCGACCTAACGTCGACTACCGGGGGTGCCCAACAAGGTATCTCCCCCCAACCGGGACAAGCTCTAAGTCCCCGACCGGTCTCCCGACATGTGTGGTAGTGTAGTGCATGTTATTGTAAGTGTGTGTGTGTGGGGGGGGTGAGGATATGACAAGGAAGAGGAAGGAAAGCGCGCGGTCCGTAGCCCATTTATTAAGGTACTGCTACGGTATTCGCCTGGTTTTGATAAGGGAAACCGCGGAAAACTACCAATCAGAGCAGGCGGCCGCTCCAGACAGCAACTGAATTCAATCTAGCTGAAAAGCTAGTGTCGAAAATCCTGCCACTGCCGGGACTCGAACATAGGACCTCCCGGTCAGAGGCACTGCAAAGACATCAGTTGATGCACTGAGCTCCCGGTGTAACTCTGGATATTTCAGTTAGCTCAAACTCTTTGTCATGAAACAGAGGCACTGAACGATAAAAGAGATGATGAAAGGATAAACGGGATCAATTGAGGTAACTGTGTCAACTCAACTGAAGTTGTTAAAGCGAGTGCATTCTACTTGCTTTGGTTTCAAAGATCGAGGGCATGTGCTTTTTTGTTTGTTAATTCTCATCTCTTGATTGTTTTTACACCTCCCATATATTTTTTCTACGTCTAACAATCGTGGTTTTGGTGATGGGAATGGCTATTGACCGATATCCTATCGAATATTGTCAGGCAGTCGCCATATGGGATTAGGAAAAATTGCCTGATTCTCGGTGCTATGTGAATCACTTGTAACGCAGCCCAAAAGTGACAAAAACATAGATAACATGTAACAATGGCAATAAGTAAATGCTTTTCAGAAGAACAGTTTTCTATCCAAAGCTCACCACATTACGAAGAATATGTAAATGAACAATTTTAAAATTTACTTTTTGACTGAGGTGTATACAATGTACTATTTTTGTTCATTTGTCTCTCTTATATTTTTATTTTAATGGGAATGTTCATATGTGAATACTTTACTACGGAATATTTCGTTTCGAAATGAAAGATAAAAAAGATATATTTGCCTTAATAGCTCGTCAGATGTGCTGTTTTTTTCCGGCTTAGGCTGAAAACGTTTTCCTTCACGAACGAAAAACCATCTTTAAAAAGCAACTTTAGAGGTGAGTGTAAAATACATACATTTGAAGAACTGCAGATCATCTTTTATAAATATCTAAAAAAATAATTAATAGAGCAGTAAAGTGCCCAAAGGCTAACAAAAAGAAATACTGGTAAGCTTGCAGCTCAGTTTCTGGTTCGTTAGTGGTTAGATTAATTGGAATCGAATATATCACATAAAAAAAGAAAGGTTGCCAACAATACGTGCGTTTTAAAACACGTAGCTTACGTTTCAATGGTCCATGCAGAATAAGTCGCATGTAATGTGATTAGTTTTGATTTTATTTGCAGGACTGGCTTCCGAAAGAAGAAATAAAGAAAATGTTTGTGGCAACGTTATTTCGGGGTGCTTCCTTTAAATATTTATAGAATAACATTCTCCGTAAAACGAAATATCAATATGATAATAAATTAATTCCTGGATAAAAGAAACAATAGTATTATTTACAAATAATTAACTCAATTTTTTATTTATTGAATTGGAAATATATTTGAATATATTAATATGCTTTCCAATTTGCCCCCCTTGCTTCTTGATTACGGATATCGGGAATTTACATGTATATCTTATTTTGTTTTAGAACAATCCATTTCATGTGATTTCAGAAGTAGAAAGCATGTGATGTAATGTGATGATACAACAGCCCGTACTTTCCCGTGTTATTTGTAACGGTTATATATTAAATAATACTACTTGAACATAGATTTGTGTAATTTTTGAAAAGTTACAAGGTTACATTAAAATAAAGTTTGTATTGCAAACGCCCGACCCTCTCTAGAACCTCTTGCGCCTCTCTCGAGCGCTGCGTAGGGTCACCGGGCGCGAGTACTAGTGACTTTGCACTAAACACTTCCTCGTAGGTTGTGGGTTCAAATGCCCTCGAGTTATAGGCTATTTTGCTTCTCCCAGCCACTGCGTCAAACGCAAGCTGAGGTCACTGCAAGGTGGCATGCATTAACTCTCTGCAATGCCCTCTCTGGGCATCAGCAATTGTTCATTCACTATGTGAATACAAGAAAGTTGTTTGTGACTTCTAACCAATTGTGACATTGAAAAACAGGATCGCTATTGGAGGCCAGGGTGAAGAATTTTTGAAAATGTTGTTGGAGCTACGTGTAAAGAATCTTAATATCGAAACAACCGTTTCCATTTCAAGAAACTGCATCAATCAGAAAAATCGGAGAATATCAATTTTGGTGAAAATTCTACGTACGGTGTAGCCACTAGTGTTCACAGTCAGACACAGTCGGTCGGACAGGCATTTTGCCGTGAACCCATTTTTGGGTATCACGAACCCACAAGACGTGGATTCTGACTATCCAGTATGTTAAAGAAAATAATTTACTATATTTGGGAACAATATTGACCAATTGTTTCAATATCAGTGTCCTTCAATGCGATTTTTTCTACTAAAAAAGTCACTTTCCGTCTCATTACAAAACTTCGTCGCAACGCGCCTCTTCGCCCCGTGTCGAGCGTTGAGCGCGGAGTAATCCTCCATTAATATCTCTCGTATGTAAGCAGAGAGTATACATGTATGTAAGTCTCGCCTCGTCTGTCGGTTGTCAAGAGAACCGCCAGGTAGAATCTCCGCGTACACGCCTCCTACTACGCGCTCCTGCGTCACTACCCAGCGGCCAGAAATGGGAAGGAATTAGGAAAGGGGTAGGGTTCAGGACACTTCACAGGGGTTGGACTAGCCCTCTTGAAGCAGCCACACTCGTTTTGTTGAAACAAATTTCACCGGAGATTCGACGGAAATCGAACCCGGACCTCAATGGTGAAAGGCTAGCGGCCTCGCTATGAGCCATGAGCGAGCCTTTCTCTTTACTACGTAAACTCGTATAATATCGAGAAAGTATAATATACCTTAGTAAAACTGCAAATAATTACATCTTGGCAATATTCTTGATAACGGGATATTGGTTTGGTACAGAAAAATGTTTTAGTTGGCCAACGTTTTGGACTATATTATTTCTTCATCATAGCCTACTTCTACATCACTTAATAAATTGAACAAACTCATCTCATATAGATTAGAACAGAATTGTGCAAACACATATCAAGCATCCTGTTAAATGTAATGGCTACCGGAAACTGAATCACTCCGTTGTAGAGTTAAAATGTACATGTATACGTCTTAATGGAGGAGAATGGGTAATTGAAAGCCATCCCTCATATTCTATAAGTGATAACTTGGAACAGATTTAATAATATTAAATTAACGAAATATATTCCGAAACGTAGACGAACTAAAATATTTTTCATTTCTAGGCAGATACGTTCCTTTCAGAAATAACATATGACATAACATCCCGTTTTATACGTGACCAACATCCCGTTCTCTACATAGGATTATTACATCTGAGGGAAGAAAATACTAGGAGACCATCATATGTGTATATGAACAATTCGAAGTTCATATGTGCATAGAATAAACTTAATTGCCACCGGAAATTTTGTGTTTGTCATAAAACATTTGCTCAACATTCAAGCGGACAAGTGTTACACTGCCGCTTCACCATCCTGGGACGGATTCGCTCCCAATTCTTCCTTTACAGCCATTGAATGCACTGCGCGATGCGGTTCATTATTACTTTTTGAATCGAGATCATTCATCCGATTCTTTCGCAGGATGCAAAACAACAGGATGTAATCATCTGCAAGGTTTTTTGATGCGTCAGATGGAAGAGCAACTGATAACGCTTCCTGTGCAAAAAATTTCGTTTCACTGAAGCCTCTGAGAGCAGCTATTTCCTAAAC